>JAYKKI010000004.1:42255000-42867500 GCA_039881145.1 Druceiella hillmani | reverse complement strand
TTCTGTGTTTTTACTTTTATTATGTCCCCTAAATATGTTTCTTATTCAATTTCTAGGTGCAAATACGCCTATACAACAATTTTATTAGATATATGTTAGTTTTATTCATAAAATATGAAATATTGGTCATGTCTCGGAAATGCATAATTTTAATATTATCAAAAAATTAAAATATAATTTTATGACTTTAATTAAGAGGATTCTATTCTTTTAATCCGAATTAACATGTAACTGTTATTTGATAATACAAAATTCAAGAAATACATAATAAAACCTCAAGGAAATTCTAGTCCGAAGGACACCACCACTTGTTTACGCTTGATTTTAAAAATGGCTATAATAAATTTTCCTCACGTGAACATTGAACATTGGCAGAGTTAACATTTTCTGTAAATAAATATAAAATAATATAAGAAAAACAAAAGAAAATAAGAAAAAATAAGAAGTAATTACATCGCAGATCACTTTTTCGATACATTTTAAAATATAAATATTCACACACTTTTTGGTCAATTCGCATGTAATTTCCGTTTTATTATCTTTACTTTGTCATTAAAAGATAAAGCCAAAATTATGGGTAGATTCTCAAAAAAAACTGAGGTTAGAAATTGACTGAAAATATGTTGTACTTTTCATGATTGGGAGGGAAACGTTGGTAGGATGCCTGACAAATCAGTGTCTCATTTTAAGTATTATCATTTATTATCTCACATAATAATTTTAATACCTATAACAAAATGGCCTATAAAAAAACAGGTCATGTCTGCGCGTGCATTACACAAAAACCCGGGAGGAACTTAATTGAACTGCAATTATGTATCGTAGAAACTTAGCTAACCTCTGTATTAAAAACGACGACACTATTTTTCATGGAGATTGACCACGAAAATATTAAATAATTACTTAATTATATAACGATGACATTGGTTTCTTTTATAAATAACCGTCATATATTTATAGTTATTTTTTTAAATTATCCGCTAGATGGCGGTATTTACTTGTTTTTGGTAATTATTTTTAATTTAATACTGCATTTATATTTACCTGGTACCTGTGCCTATGACTTCGTCGATGTGAGATCGACGGGAGATGTCCCGCACCCATCAAACATACAATTTGTACCCTCCACTTTTTTGCCCCCCCATTCTTCATTCGAACTGTCAATACGCAAAACGAATAAATTTTTAAGGTTGCGTAATTTTGTTTGATGCTTTCGAAAGTGGTCTCTATAAAATTTCACCGCGATCTGCTTATAACGACGATAATGTATCAATAAAATGATATATATTTTGTATCTACCATATTAAATTTGTAGCGTTTATTTTCTTTCTATTTTTTTAGTTTCCGTACCTTTAAAGTAAAATCGGGATCCCAAAAACATCACTTATTTATGTCTGTCTGTCTATCGCAGCCGTTTTTCTCCGAAAAAATTCAATGTGTTAATTTGGAATTTGGCATTATAATACATCATATTATCCGCACGTATACGTAACATGCCATAAAATATATTAATTTTCGAAAGTTTAGGGGCAAATTAACGGGCGCTAGTATTAATTAATAAGCAATCAAATTATTTTCAAATTCGACATCTGTTATGAGAAATCGTTTGAAAGGGTTAGTTATATTTTTCAAGAACACTTCCATAATTTCAGATAGTGTATCGTCAGACATATGTTGAATGTTTTTCTAAAAACAAAAAAATGTCCTCCCTCCGCTTATTTCCCAAACTACTTGATTTGAACTGATGAAAAAATAGGGTTTTTGAAAACCTACGTAATGATTGTAGGATAAGTGTAGTGATGATTCTAGGTGTCATAATATAAATCTGCACCATGTTTCTGCGTTTCTGAAAAATACTCTAGGTAATATATTTACGTTGTGAAAAATTAATATTTGTTAATAATTTAATAGGATTATTACGTATCTTTAAATCTTTGAAAACCTAAATATGTAACGAACTTCGGTAGTACGAGTTCTAGTACTCAAATTATTTTCAAATTCCATATCTGTTATGAGAAATCGTTTAAAAGGGCTAGTTTTATCTTTCAAAAACACTTCCATATTTTCAGATAGTGTGTCTTCTAACATATGTTGAATATTCTCTATAAACAAAAAAATGTGTTCCCTCTACTTATTGCCGAAACTACTCGATTTAAATACCTAGATGAAGAAATAGGGTTTTTGTAAACCTACGTAATGATTGTAGGATAACTGTAGTGATGATTGTAGATGTCATAATATAAATCTGCACTATGTTTCTGCGTTTCTGAAAAATACACAAGTCAATATTTACATTGTGAAAAATTAATATTTGTTAATAATTTAATAGAATTATTACGTATCCTTAAATCTTTGAGAACATAAATAGGGTAAGGTGTTCTAAGAGTACGCAGACGATAAGAGTACGCAGTGAAGCTAGTGACTAAACGGATTGATACTTGAAGCTAACTTCAGTTGAGTTTAGACCGGCTAAAAGTGTAGGAGTGCGTCACGAAAAAAAAATCAAAAGTGAAGTAAAACGGAGAAGTTAGGTAAGTTTGAATTTTTTTTAAAGTTTGTTATTTATTTTCATCATTTTTAAAGTATTACAACTCAAAAGCGTCATGTATTTCATATAAAACGATTACTGTTCTCGAATGCCGGTTTATCAAGGTTATCTTGTACACGAGCATAATTCCGCGAATGACCGCTACATGGCAGTAGTAGATTTGTTTGCATTAGAAGATGCTGTTGTGTAAGATGACGCAGTGCGAAGGTGTGTATGAGTAAGCGCGTACTCCTATACGCCTATCTTATACACGTGTACTTGTACTACACAATTTTGTTATTTTTTTCTATTTCAGTACGTCTCGACGAAAACGGAGTTCAGATCAAAGTCTCTGGTCCATTAGAGATCTTGAAAATGCAAGACAGCGTGTTAATGGCAGCGAATCAATAAGGAGCGTAACCCGTTCGCTAGAACTGAATGAAGCCACTCTTCGTAAGAGACTTAAAAGAGCTACACCAGCTACGTCTCTTGGAAGATATGACATTACTTTTTCACCGGAGATGGAGCAAGAACTATGTGACTATATAAAAAAAATTGATGGAATGTTTTATGAGCTAACTCCAAAAGGACTTAGGGAACTAGCATTTCAATTTGCAGAAAAAAAACAACATACCGCATCGTTTTAATGCAAAGAAAAAAATGGCTGGTAAAGAGTAGCTACGAGGTTTTCGTAAAATATATCCAGATTGGTCTTTGAGGCAACCTACATCAACGAGTATTGCTCGACCCATAGGCTTTAACAAGCCTCAATGCGACCGTTTCTTTAAAAATCTGTCTGACTTCATGGATGTCTACAATTTCCCGCCCCATGCTATATTTAATATGGACGAAACAGGGATATCTACAGTTTCTAATAAACCACCGAAAGTAATATTTACCAAAGGAAAACGTTGTGTGAATAAAATTTCAAGCCCTGAAAGAGGAACCAACGTGACTGTAGTGTGTGCGATGAGCGCTAGTGGATACTATGTTCCACCGGCCTTCATATACGCTCGAAAAAGAATGAAAGCTGAACTTTTGGATGGCGCTCCACCTTCTGCCATTAGCATGGTATCTGATTCCAGTTTCATTAACAGTAACATCTTTCCGGACTGGCTCTCCCATTTTAAAGATCATGTAAAACCATCTGCCGAAAACCCTGTTCTACTCATTTTGGATAATCATACGTCACATTGCTCTTTAAAGGCTGTGAACTTTTTCCGTGACAATCACATACATGCATTAACATTACCTCCTCATAGCAGCCACCAAACTCAGCCCTTGGATCGCTGTTTTTTCAATAGCTTAAAAAAATTCTACGCCAGCGAATGTGAAATATGGCACCACTATTATACCTTATCACGCGATATTATACCTTATCAACTAGCCTCCATACTTACACCTGCCTATTTTAAGGCTTTTACTTTGGCTAATGCTGTGGAAGGCTTTAAGGTTACAGGCATATATCCCTACAATCCGAATGTATTTAAGGAAGAAGATGTTTTATTCAATGAAGTGTTACAATCAATGATACAAATGTAGCTGAAAACATCGAAAATGCATCGACAACGTTGCCTCCTATACCAGCTATGCATACTTCTCCAACAACGCCGAAAACACCAGAAAAATCGATGGAGATTCCTGATCTATCTGTCGAGATTGCAGATCCATCTATAGAGATTGCTGGTCCATCTGCTGAGATTGCTGGTCCATCTGCTGAGATTGCTGGTCCATCTGTTGATATTGCGTCAACATCAAAATCGCATACATCAGTTTTTGAAGTAGCTCCATTACCTCGCGTCGAAACTATCCAAAGATCTACAAGGAAGAAGAAAAGATCTGATATAATTAGTAGCTCTCCATATAAACAGGAGTTGGAGAAAGTGATACAAGAGAATAATAAACCAAAAAGAGTAAGATTGAATACACTGCTTCCAAATCCTAAACCAAAAAAAGACTGCTGATAAGACACTAAAAAAGACGAAAAATACCAAAAAGAAGACGAAAGTAATAAAAAGTAAACCAAATATAATTTATACTTGTGGAGGATGTCAAGAAGTACACAAAGAAGAAGACGAAGAAGAAGACTGGATTCAGTGTAAAACTTGGTGGCATGAAATATGCACCGCTTATACAGAGTTTGGTGACTTTATTTGTGATTTATGTGTTGATTAACATACGCACTACTTTTATCGACCCCCGTGCGTATATACTTATACACCTGTGTGTGTAAGAGTTTGCAAATACCAATTTTTTATTTTTACCTAATATCCCAAAATTATATTTAATTAAGATGTTACTCATAATATAATTATGTTATTAGATTATTATTCAATTAAAATAAGAACTGATTAGAATAATCAATTTATTTGTTTTCTTTTAACCTTATAAAGCTTAAGTGCGTACTCCTATACCACCTTACCCTATGTAACAAACTTCGGTAGTGCGAATTCTCTCATACTTGACACGTTTTTGTGCACCTTTTTGAATAGACACACCTTTTTAAAATTCTTTATTTAAATCGAAATACTAGCGCCCGTTAATTAATATTTCATAGATTGTAAAATTTCTGAATATAAAAATAAATATAAATTCGCCGTGGCGAAAAATGATGTTGCGTGCATTAGCTTCCCAATATACAAGATTACAATACAAAATAAAAAACTCTAATATGCAAGATATTAGAGTGGATATTTGGAGATTTGCTTTTATTTAAGAACAAGTCAATAAAAAATAAATTTTCCACCAGTCATACCATCATTTATTTAAATTACCGAAAAACATTGAAACTGAAGCGACTATATGAACAATACGAACTTCCGAAAATTTAAATTTAAAAATAACGGACACTTTTTTGAACAAATTGTAACTGTGCTTTACCGTTGTTTCATAATTACACATAAAACCGAATTTAGCAAGTAACACAAAATAAAATGTTAATACCTACTTTGCTCTATATACTTGGAATTGATTTATGAATAAGGCTACCTATAATTCAGTCTGTAATGAAGTGTCATAAGTGTATAAAATGTGATAAAAAATGAGTTTTATAAATTCAGAGAAAATCTGTCAATGGTGCCAAAATCGTATTCATTTGTTAAATATATTGGACAATTTGAAATACTGTTTCGATTGGAAATTTTTTTAGGAAACTTCAATAAGTTATCATGCCAGAATATTTCTTTAAAAAAACCTATGTTTTGTGAATACATATAGGTGCAGTGTATAAAAGATAGAGTTATTATAAATATATTGCATTAGTATTCATAACGGAACCGTGAAGTTTCTGTTTCAAAGTATTTTTAATATGTTTTTATTTTTTTAAATGTAAAAAGAACTGACGAACATTTAGTAATTATTATATTATTTTATAAATAAATAGTCAGAAAAATAATTCCACAAAGGTATGTAATTATGTAGGTTTTGTGTAAATAATTGTGATCAATCTGTCGCGATTAAAAACAGACTAAATGGAAAATCTATACATCTGAGAATTTTCTTTTCCATCAACTACCTGTGAGTGTGAAGCCAGACGGAGTAACTTGTTAATATTAAATCTCTGTTCAGCTGCCAAGCAATAAAGTTGGAATGATTTGTCTGTTTAAATATAGCCGTATATTTAATGTAGGCATTTTTAATTTAGGACTATATCTATTTAAATTTAATACTGAAACAGAGACTAACATTAGCAAAATGTATTTTCGTGGTTTCATAATAAACAAATGTATGCTAACACGCCAGGATAAAACTCAACTAGCACACCGTACATAAGTATATACATATCTTGAACGAGGAACAAGTTACTATACTGTCGACTTCGTCACAGTCTGGCTGAAAGATGATACGCCTATGAGAATAACCATTTGAATTTACCAATTATATTAGATAAAGAACCATCATATTGTGATAAAAATTATTAGTAACGAAATCATTTTTATAAACTAATTTTGAAAATGTCTAAAGACCATCACAAAGATTCAACGATGCTATTAGACATTTTAATATGTTGGTGATATAATCTGAGGAATAATCTTGCAGCAGTGAACTATTAGAGAATAATGTTCAAACATACATAACTTAGGTATTAGAAACATAACTATTCTAATAAATTACAAGCAAAATAAATAGCAAGGCAAGTGAAGTACTCGCATTTATTGATGTAATTAATAATACGTACACACGAAATCTTAAGAAGAGTATTTCTTAAAAACTCATCTTATATGGCATTTAATTATGAATACCATACAGAAAAGCTGTGAAAACAGTAAAATAATGATTTGATTACGAGTTTGGTTACAGGATCAATATGAATTAATGAACCTTGACCCTGATATTGTAATTTGAAAGTTTTTCATTTATTTAATTACTACTTAACGGCACTTCAAAAACCAATGCATCATTCCTTAAGGATATTAAAAATGTGGAAGTGTTTTTATTTTCCTTTTTGAACTAGTTATTCTTCTTGAAACAAATAAAATCTCACTAAATTTTGCACCGTAATAAAATGTACTATTCACTATTACACGAAATAGTTTTCACTTTGGGAAAAAGAGAATTTTAAGCAACAAAAAACATTTAAGAACATCATCAGCTTTTTTTCTCGAGTGAGCAATTTTTTCGTCAAATCATCAATTACTTTCTACTTTTTTACCTAATTTTAGTAAGAAATAATTACATTCGCGGACGGAGTCGCCACTGTATTGGTATTGGTCGCCACTGTATTTATTTTATTTGAAGGCGAATCTACCCGCAGTGATTTATTATTAAACATAAATAAAAACTATTTCATTTAAATTTTTACAGTCTTTTGTCCACGGAACGCCCTTAATTTTTAAACAACTTTTGTATAATGCTACCTAGTGGGTGTAGATTTTGTTTTAGTACTTTAGAATAAAAAAGAAATATTTAGGAAAAAATTAGTTGGCTTTGAAAGTATTAAGACAATTTTTCTCTTGCAGACGGAAGTAAAGTTAGAATTTAAAATATTTAGGGGTTGTTTCTGAAGGTTATGGGTGTAATCCGAAGGTCGAGTGTCAGTTTAAATTTTGTGTTAGATCTTTCGAATCAATAAAAAAATATTTAAACAAAATTTAGATGGGTTTAAAATTATTAAGAGTTTTTCTCTCTTGCAGTCGGAAGTATAGACAAAATTAGAATATTTAGGGGTTGGTTCTGAAGGTTAGGATTACGTTTCGAAGGTCGTGGGTTGATTTAAATTTTGTGTTAGGTCTTAAGAATTATTAAAAAAAATATTTAAGAAAAATTTAGATGGTTTAAAAGTATTAAGATTATTCCTTTTTGCAGTCGAAAGTAGACAGAATTAAAATATTTAGGAGTGGTTTCTGAAGGTTAGGGGTGTATTCCGAAGGTCGAGTGTAGGTTTAAACTTTGTGTTAGGTCTTAAGAATTAACAAAAAATGTATTACGGAAAAATTTAGGTAGGTTTAAAAGTATTATAATAATAATATAGTCCTTTTATACAAATCTATTATACAATTCTTTATATACCCAAACTTAAAATTTAAAAAAATATAACATAAAGTAATCCTATCTTATTAATTTAATATTTCCTGTTTCTTTATTTTCTGTGGATCCGTTTGCCAGTCGGCAAAGGCCTCTTCCAACCTTTTCCAGTTTGTTCGATCATGAGCTACTCTGTTCCACGTCCTTCCTGTCACTTGTCTGATGTCATCATCCCCTCTTTTATGAGGTCTGCCTCCCGAACGCTTGCCCTTTCTAGGGTACCACACAGTCACTCTTTTGCTCCATTTGTCTTGACCTCTCATCGTGTGCCCTGTCCATCTCCATTTAAGTCTTTATTTTTCCAGTAATATCAACGGCCCTTGTCTTGTTTCTGATCACTCTATTTTCCAATCTATCATATTTCTTCACGTTAAGTATACTTCTTTCCATTGAGTACTGGCAGGTTGCCAACTTGCTTGTCAAGTCCCGAGTTAGAGTCCACGATTGGCAGCCGTACATGAGAACAGGTAATATACATGTATTAAATAATTTTCTTTTCATATTTATGTGCAGTTTTTTATCTTTCATAGCTTCTTTTAGCACCCAGTACCTCTTCCAGCCATTAGTAATTCGTCTTGTAACTTCTTTTTGCATAGGCTCTTGTTGAGTTATGAGCTGCCCCAAATATATGTATTCGTCTGTGTAGTTTATTTCCTTATGTTTTAGTTGTATTGTACTTTTAACTCCGTTTGTTTTTACTCTTGTTTTTTCTGGATTCAGTTTTAAACCTACCTTATCACTTTCAGTCGCAAGTTCCCTTATCATTCTATTTATATCATCTGAGGTTTTGGCAAATAGCATAATGTCATCTGCAAATCTCAAGTGCGTCAGCCTTGTCCCGTTAATATTAATCCCAAGCTGTTTGCAATTAAGTTTCCTGAAAATTTGTTCCAGTACCGCTGAAATTTTTTCGGTGACATAGGGTCGCCCTGTCTTACACCTTTTTCTACTGTAAATGATGTGTTTTTCTTCTCCAACTGTATCTTTGCTGTGCTATGACTATAGACGTTTCTTATTAATCTTATATATTTTTGCTCAATTCCTTGTTCTTTTAATGCCTCCCATATATTTGCGTGAATTAAGGAATCAAACACGATATAATATATAAGGTTATATTCGTTATACTTCTCTAGAATTTGGCGTACTACATGAATGTGGTCGATAACTGAGTAGCTTTTACGAAATCCTGCCTGCGCTATAGGTTGGTGTTCCTCTAGTGTCATAAGACTTATCGGGCGATAGTTCTCAATATCGTATTTATCACCTTTTTTGTATAAAAGAATGATGTTAGATTCTAACCACTGGCGTGGAATGATTTCTGTGTTTATGATATCGTTAAATATCTGTAATATGCACACCTCTTTACCTTGCTTTAAGATTTCGTTGCTTATTCTGTCTGGTCGTGGTGTTTTGTCTACGTTCTGGGTTTCAATTGCTTTTTTTACTTCAGGTGTGATAATTCTAGGGACGTCGGAGATTTCTTCTAGTTCAACTATCTCGTTTATGATGTTGCTTGCATACAGTTTCTTATAGTACGATGTTGCTGTGCGAATACGAGTATGTCTGATCGGCGATGATTTCATTCCTCTTTATCGTTTTTTAATTTTACTATCCAATCTTCGTTCCGTAATTCTCTATACGCTTTTTTAATTCCTCCTGTTTTCTCAATACACTTTTCAATAGTTTTCATTCTGTGTTGTTTCCGGTCCTTTCTTATGCTATACTTTATTTCTTTGCTAATTTTTGTTAACTGTTTTCTTCTACCTGGAGTATCTCTTGTATTAATCATACGGTTTCTTTCTTCCAGTAGATTAACAGTATTGGATGTTAAGTAATTCTTTGATTCGTTATTCGTGTCCCTAGCTAACTTAGTTAGCGATTGTATAGTGTCCTCAATCCAGTTATATTTTTCTTGAGTTCCTAGTTCTTTTGTTAAATTCTCGAAATTTGTAAATGCGTCTTGTAAAGCAGTTTTAATTTGTTCTATATCGAGGTTTTTAGGATTTCCATATCCTGTGTATTTTTTGATTGTTTTGCCGTTAATTCTGTTCGTATTAATTTATGATCAGTGTTGAAATTTAGATTCTTGATTACGTCAAAGTTTGTGAAATATCTGGTTTTGTTGGTCATTATGAAATCAATTTAATTTCTAATTCTTTTTATTTTTCTTGTACACTGTGTTTAATATTGTCAAGTTGTTTCCCAGTGCAAACTGGATCATTCTTTCTCAATTTCTGCTTCTAGTTTTGTTGTGATACGTAAAGCTTCCTATTGTGGGCTCTTCTCCGGGGCATCTTTCACCAATTTGACCGTTAAAATCTCCCAGTATTATTAAATTTTTGTGGCATTGCTCTATGATTGTTTTATTCAGATCTTGGTAAAATTTGTTTATAGTTTCCTCTTTGGCTTGTTCTGTAGGTGAATATATTTGCACAATAGACCAGGGAGCTTTGTATCCTGGTAGTTTTAGATTTATTATTGCTATATGTTCCGAGACCTCTACAAATACTTCTACATACTCTGCTATTTGTTTTTTGATAATAAATCCTACCCCGTATTGGCCTGGGGTCTCCTCTATGTGATAAAGTAAATAATTTGGATGTATAACTATATTTTACCCCACTCGCCTAACTTCGCTGAGTCCTAAAATATCCCATTTGATTTGTTATAGCGCACACATTATTTCTGTTAAATCCTCTTCTTCTCTCAAGGTACGGACATTTAAAGCTGCGATGTAAACTTTTGATTCTTTGTGCTTATGATTGAGGTACAGTTTATCTTTGTCTTCTTCTTTTGTTGGAAGGTTGTGGTCTCTTTTCCCCACGATGACCAGTCGACTTGGGGAAATTTTGAGGTTTGTATGTTTTTGTTATCAGTTGCCTTGGTTGGTTTTAGATTCCGTATGCCGTTGTTTAACTGCTATTGTTCTTTATTGACAGCTTAGTTTGAGAGAGAGTTCGATCTAGCCCGCGTCATGTCGAACGCATCTATAATGCCAGATGACCTTTTGAATATCGCTGGATAACGAGTTTGTTTTTTTTGACTGGCTAGAGCCACCAGTCGCTGAAGTAGAAGTCTCTCTCATTCTTTTCTCTTGTCGGTTAATGGTCTGTTTCACTATAAGTCTATCGTATTTCAGGTAGGCAATATTTCCCTTATTCATCTCTTCTACTAACTCTGATTGTAACTGTTTTCTTTTTTGCAGCACTTCCTTTGGGTAGTCCTTGGTGATGTAAATTTTCTTTAAATTCTTCCTGTTTTTAATAATTTCAGTCTTCTTCCAATTGTTTACAAACGAGCATAAGATCGGCCTCGACTTATTACCTTCTAGTTTTTTGTGCCCTAAACGATGTATTTTATTGACTTCAGAGTTTTCTAACTTTATTTTAAGGTCTTGTTTGAGATGTTCGTTTAATTTTTGTATTAAGTCTAATTTAGAGGTTTCTGTCTCCTCTAAGCCAAATATAATAATATCAATTTCTCGCTGTCCTCTTTTAAGGTACTCCAACTCATTCTCTAATTTTTCTAATTTTGCCCTTAGACTTCTGTTCTCTTCCACTAAAGGAACTAGTTTCTCGTCAATTTTTGCCATTATAATGTTAGATTGAACTTCCATCTCGATCTTCATCTTTTCGAACAATAGTTGAAATTGTCCATCCACCTTGTAAAGTTTTTGTGTGTAGCGAAACGTAACGTATCATCATATATATTAATACGCTAACATATATATTAATACGCTAAGGTTAAGATGTTACACTCCCTTTTTAGAAAAAACCTCACAACTAATCCACATAAATTATATATCATTTTATAGATAATTGCTTGCTCTACCGGCATCCACAACTAAAAAATGTATTATTGCTATTGTTTTTGCAAATTAATTAATTATTAAAATTATATACACAAAACAGCAATGCTGCCATCTAACGGCTCAACGTCAATATGATTGACGGTCGGTAAAATTTTTGTTTAATTTCAAATCCACTCACGTATAAATAAAGTGGCGCTTTAGCTCAATGCTTTTGATACTTGCGCCTCTATATGTCAATTTTAGTAAAATATTTGTTTGATCTGTCATCTGAGCTTCATATTGGAATAAATAATGCGAAGACTTCGTACGGGTCACGCCAGTAAGATATCAACGAATACGTATTAGGTAGAAATATTTTTCTTTGTTGGCAACACTGACAGTAATGTCAGTTGTGTTTACGTCAGATATTAATGATTGATTGTTTCTTACCTCCAAATTCTTGATGTATTTTGTGTTTTATATTTGAACAATTCCAATAATTTATGAAAAACTGGTTATTTGTACATACTTCACAACATTTATTCTATTGTTTTCGAACAGAGTAAGCGTTTGATATCACCTCGAACTATTTGTTTTCACTTGATTATATCAGAGACTATAGAAATGGTGTTCACAGTTCAACAGCCGGAAACGGAATCCTCTTTAAAATTATTAAGAATATTTCTCTCTTACAGTCGAAAGTATAGACAGAAGTAAAATATTTAGGGGTGGGTTGTGAAGGTTAGGGGGGGGTGTGTTCAGAAGGTCAAGAGTAGGTTTAAATTGTCTGTTAGGATTTTAGAATAAATAAAAAAAAATAGTTAAGAAAAATGTAGATGGGTTTAAAAGTATTAAGACCATTTCTCTCTTGCAGTCGAAAGTAAAGATAGAATTAAAATATTTAGGGGTAGTTTCTGAAGGTTAGGGGTGTATTCCGAAGGTCGAGTGTAGGTTTAAACTTTGTGTTAGGTCTTAAGAATTAATAAAAAACATATTAAGTAAAAATTTAGACAGGTTTAAAAGTATTAAGAGTATTTCTCTCTTGCAGTCAAAAGTATACACAGAAGTAAAATATTTAGGGGTGGGTTCTGAAAGTTAAGGGGGTATGTTCCGAAGGTCGAGAGTAGATTTCAATTTTGTGTTAGATCTTTAGAATTAATAAAGAGAATATTATGGAAAAGTGCAGATGGGTTTAAAAGTATTTAGATTATTTCCCTCTTGCTGTCGGAAGTATAGACAGAAGTAAAATAATTACGGGTTAGTTCTGAAGGTTAAAGTTAGGTTCCGAAGGCCCGGGGTTAGTCTTTAATTTTGTGTTAGTTCTTAAGAATGAGGAAAAAAATATTTAAGAAATATTTAGATGGGTTCAAAAGTATTACAGGTACTTCTCCCTTGCACTCGGAAGTGTAGACGGTAACATAAAAAAAGATATCAAAGGGTGGGTTCCGAAAGTCGTAGGTATTTCTACATTTAGGGTTAGGTCTTTAAAATCAAAAGAACAATATTTTAGAAAAATTTAGATGGGTTTAAAAGTATTAAAAGTATTTCTTTCTGGCAGTCAGAAGTATAGACAGAATTAAAATATTTGTGGGTTTGTTCTGAAGGTTAGGGTTACGTTCCGCAGGTCGGCGGTGGGTTTAAATTTCGTTTTAGATCTTTAAAATTAATTAAAAAAATATTTTTAAAAAATTTAGATGGTTTTAAAAGTATTAAGAGTATTTCTGTCTCGCAGTCGGAAATATAGACAGAAGAAAAGTATTTATGGTAAGTTCTGAAAGTTAGGGCTGTGTTCCGAAGGTCGAGAGTAGGTGATCTAAATTTTGTGTTAGGTCTTTAGTTTAAAAAAAAAAATTTAGGAAAAATTTAGATGACATTAAAATTATTAAGAGTATTTCTCTCTTGCATTCGGAAGTGTAGAGAGGATTAATATATTTCTGGGTGGGAAAAAATATATCATAGGGTGGGTAGTGTGGTTTTGTGTGGGTTTTGTGGTAGGTCTTTAGAATTATTATTAAAAAAATTATTAAAAATTTTTGATGGATTTAAAAGTATTAAGAGTATTTCTCTCTTGCAGTCGGAAGTATAGACAAAAGTAAAATATTAAGGGGTGGGTTCTGAATGTTAGGGAGGGGGGGGTGTGTTCCGAAGGTCGAGAGTAAGTTTAAATATTGTGTTAGGTCTTTAGAATTATTAAAAAAAGATTTAAGTATAATGTAAATGGATTTAAAAGTATTACAGGTACTATTCCATTGTACTCGGAAGTGTAGACGGTAACAGAAGAAAAGATATTAAAGGGTGGGTTCCGAAATTCGTAGGTGGGTCTGAATTTTGTGTTAGGTCTTTAGAATCAATAAAAACATATTTAAGAAAAATTTTGAAAGGTTTAAAAGTATTAAGAATATTTATCTCTTGCAGTCGGAAGTGAAGACAGAATTAAAATATTTAGGGTTGGTTTCTGAAGGATATTTCGAAGGTCGAGTGTAGGTTTAAATTTTGTGTTAGGTCTTTAGAATTAATTAAAAATACATTAAAAAAAAATTATATAGGTTTAAAAGTATTAAGGGTATTTCCCTCTTGCAGTCGGAAGTATAGATAAAGGAAAATATTTAGTGGTGGATTCTGAACGTTAGGGGGGGTTGTTTCCAAAACTCAAGAGTAGGTTTAATTTTTGAGTTAGGTCTTTTTTTTTAAATTTAGATGGGTTTAAAAGTATTAAGACTATTTTTCTCTTGCAGTCGGAAGTAAAGGCAGAATTAAAATATTTAGGGGTGCCTTCTGAAGCTTAGGGGTATATTGCGAAGATCGAGTGTAAGTGTAAATTTTGTGTTTGGTCTTGAGAATTAATAAAAAATATATTTAAGAAAAAATTAGATAGGATTAAAAGAATTTAGAGTATTTCTCTCTTGCAGTCGGAAGTATATACAGAAGTAAAATATTTAGGGCTGGGTTCTGAAAGTTAGGGGCCTGTTCCGAAAGTCAAGAGTAGGTTTCAGTTTTGTGTTATGTTTTCAGAGTCAATAAAAAAAATATTTAAGAATAATTTAGATGGGTTTAAAAGTTTTAAGAGTATTTTTCTCTTGCAGTCGGAAGTATAAACAAAGTAAAATATTTGAGGGTGGGTTCTGAAGGTTAGGGGTGTGTTCCGTAGGTCGAGAGTAAATTTAAATTTTGTGTTGTCTTTAAAATTAAAAAAAAAATATTTATGTAAAATGTAGATGAGTTTGAAAGTATTACAGGTACTACTCCCTTGTATTCGGAAGTGTAGACGTCACCGTCTGTTACTGTCTACACTTCCCAGTGCAAGGGAGAAACACCTGTAATATTTTTAAACCTATCTACATTTTCCTTAAATATTTTTTTGTTAATTCTAATGACCTATCACAAAATATAAACTTACTCTCCACGTACGGAACACACACCTAACCATCAGAACCTGTCCCTAAAAAAATTACTTCTGTCTATACTTTCGATTGCAAGAGATAAATATTTTTAATACATTTAAACATATCTAAATTTTTTTTAAATTTGTTGAATAATAATTTTAAAGACCTAACACAAAATTTAGACTCACTTAAAAACTTTAGAATCCACCCTATAATATATTTTTTTGTATTGTCCTCTACACTTCCGACAGCAAGGGAAGTACCTGTAATACATTTAAACCCTTCGAAATTTTTCCTAACACAAAAGACCTAAACACAAAATTTAACTCTACTCTCAACCTTTGGAACACACCCCTAACCTTCAGAACCTACCCCTCAATATTTTAATTATGTCTATACTTCCGACTGCAAGAGAATAATAGTCTTAATACTTTAAAAATTACATAAAATTTACTTTTAATGACATTAGTATTAATTTTACATTCGAATTTACTTTTAACACGAATAAGAGTACATAATATTTTTTTTCAGTAATTAATAAAAAATTTACTATTTTTTCTTTTCGAAATAATTTTCCAATAATTAATCAATTATGAATTCCAATAATAAATCAAATTGGACAAAAGTACAATATTTTAAATTTATTTTGATTGGAAAAAATAAAAATATATCTAAAATACTATACTTATGTCCGCGAATGCTAAATTATGTTCTACCGTATTATTGTATAAATTATACGAGCTCAGACAAAAGTCTCACATCAAAATTCAGTTTTCTACTGGTATGTTTATTATTTTACTATCAATATACTCCATATTATTCTATTCATACATCCATAAGTTATACTTTTAGCGCTTAAATAAACAATTAGTCAAAAATTATCAAACACCAAAATCAAAAATAATTTTATTATAATATACTGAAAGTTCAATAGTGGTAAAGCTCTGTATCTAGAATCTAAATTAGACAAAATAGATCGAGAAGATAACAAGACACCCATCTTTACTAATGTATCGTTTGTGCTTAACTAATGCATTTTTATTATGGCTTTTTAAAAAATCAGTGTACGTTCAAGTGTTCAAGCGATGTATTTGCCGAAAATTATATAAATTGGTGCGAAGCGTGGCTACGTAAGTATGAAGTGTTGTTCGAGAGTACGCCTAATCTGTCTAATTAATGAACGTCTTTGATAGGCATAATTAAGTATTTATTGATTGTATATTTTAACGAATGTTGGACAACTACTCGATTTTAGTATTCTGTCAATTATCGAATAATAGGTCACTATTCAGCCGAATACCAAATCCCTTTTTCCAGTCGAATACTTCTTTTAAAATTGGGTTACTTAATCTGAAATTAAATACATAACCGCATTAATAATTTATTTCTAACGTATGAAATGTTGAAGTGGCAAATTGCGATGCAGAATTATTAATCGAGGAAAGAATTTACGACAAAAGTTCAATACTGTCACCACCTGAATAGAGATAAAAGCTCAAGATGAAGCCTTTATGGAAATGAAGTTAATCAATCTGATATCAAAAGTGAAAATATAACAAGTGAGAATCGATATAATAACATCAGAAATCTAAGCCATTATCTCGGATAATATTTTTTGGAAACATTTAGTTTTTGTTTGATACAAATTTAGATAATTTTTTAATAAAAATTTAGATAATAAAACTATAGTTTAGCATGCGTGCTCGCGTGCGAGTATACGCACGCGCTATTGCTTACACGGCTTGCGTGTACCTCCCATGTCTGGTTTCGTGCGAATGCGCGTGCATAAACGTGTGGGTATGTGTGTGCGTAAATGTATGGGCATGTTTGAGATTTTTGCGGAAAAAGAAGGGTAAAAGAGATTTATATTAGTCCAGCTCTATTATTAAATTAAAAATTAGGGAAAATCACATCAACCTCATAAAATGAAAAAATAAAAAAATATTTCAAATAGATTTAACTCCTAATCGGATAAACAAATTTCGAAGTAAGAAGTCTACCACACTTCGCGAGGAAATGAAGATAAGACATGTCAGTATGGAAAATATAAAAGCGTAGAAGAGTACCCAATAATTTGGTCACTTACTGTTATATGATTTAAACGACCACAATAAAACTCTCCGAAAATGTTGTAGTTCTTTTTTTATGGATTTAATTTATTGGATTAAATGAATTGGTCCTCAATTATGATTTAATTGATGTTGATTGAAACTTGTTTTAGAAATTTTAATTTATTTAGGTAGCTTAAAAATGTTACGCAAGAGAACAGAATACAATTATATGAGTAAACATTTTTTTGGACCATTTCAATACTATCGTTTGCATATATACATTTACAATTATTTTAAGTGTCTTATGGTACACGTGAAAGAAGCATTAGGTGACACTTCGGCTGCTGCGTGATTTATGCGGAAAATACACACTTCATGGAAGACACAGTAAGAATTTGATTCAAAGCAGTGAGTACAAGAAGGTTTAATAAGTAAGACAAACTTATTTAATCTGAATAATCTGACGAAAAACAAATAACAGATTATTTAAAAAAAAGCAACATATTATTTTGTTGTAAGAATTTTTTAGTAAGTTGAAATATCCCATTAACTTTCCCATATTATAAACTTATATACTTATTTGAGATAAATATATATATACACAAATATATATATATATATATATATATATATATATATACATATATATACATATATACACCCACATATATATACATACATATATATATATATATGTGTGAGTGTGTGTGTGTGTGTGTGTGTGTGTGTGTGTAACTGCTGAACCGATTTAAGCAAACGAGATATTATTAAAAGTGTCATGTGTTATTCGACAAGTATTTAAACATTCTTTGGATCCGAGATATGAAAAATGTTATTTAACCCCATCCGGACAGAAAATATTACCGTAAAAGAGATAGCACCATGTTATTCTATAGAAAACGATATTAGTAGTGATGTAGAATAGCCTTCAGTGGTTAAATTGACTTGAATATTGCTTAATTTCATTTTATTTTCTAGGCTAGCTTTGATGAAGTTTTGATGCTTTAAAGGTATAGAATAATACAAAAGTTCCTCTAGGGAAGAAAGCCACTGTGGCGGATATGTTCATTATCTTTGTATCAAAAGAGCTGAAAGAGATAAAAATACATCAAAATAGCGGCCTGATATTGAAAAATTATCCCATTCTGTCTTATTTAGCTTCTCAATATTTGTGCTACTCCATTAGCTCAATTTACAGAGAGAGTCTGTATTCTGCAGCTGGTAAGGATTACGAAGAGAAAAGAAACTGCGTCATGCAACATAAAGAGAAACGCAGGTAGTTTTGAATTACAACTTGCTTTTAATTAATTTTTACTACTAATGTTAAAAACTATAATTGTTAAATAATGAGTCTTTAACGCTTTACGAATGTCGATGTCACAGATATTTTCTTTGACACGCTCATCAAAAATTACCATCCTTGTAATAATTATTTTCCTTTAGATGATACGATTATATTTCCTTGACTGAAAGTTGTTAGCAGAAACATTTAACTAAATATCAACATATAAACAAGTAAATATTTGTATTAAATATATGCTCGTATGTTTACAGTGTAACCCCTTAACGATTGCAGTTTGTTAAAATACTACACTATCTATATTGTCTTATCTGGCACGGGAATCGAATCAGAATGTCAGTATTTTGATTGTCACAAAACGATATTATTTTAAATTAGCTTAGAAAAATGGATTTCCCTCGGTTTCTTCTTGTGCAAATAGGTGTCGCTACTATCGAAAGAAAACCACGTTTGGAATCTTAAATTACTTTTATATTCTATGTTGCTAACATCGCAGGATTAAAAAGTCGCTCCGCCAAATACCCCACCATGACCTTGAGCTTTAAACTGAAGTATCGCACGTTATCTAGTATAGATACCTATAAAGTGACGTAAAGGATGCAATTGAATGAAGTAAAGCGAATGGATAACAGCTTAAACGAGAAAAATAATTCTTACAGGCTCTACACTGATTATTTTGCTAATAACTTCTCGCTTCACTGAAACCAAATCATGGATTTTGGCTTAACACGGAGCAGACAGCCGCCGTTGTATGATCACGTCGCCAACATGTATACTCTTAAATTTTTTTTATACGTTTGTCGTAATTTTATATTGTTATCATTAATTTGTTAACAGAATAATATTTTAGTTTGTAGTTGGATTTCTCAATGAGGTAAGTATTATATTCTGCTCGAAAAAGCTTGAATCATTTTGATTTCCGAAATATTATGTGGAAGAATTGTAAATTTCCTTGTTACAAATTCGGATATATTTATTTGTTTTTAATAAATATAAAATATATGCTATACTTTCCTGCCAAACTGGTATACATCATAGCATATAGCCTTATTCAATTAGGTATACAGTTCACTTTTTATAAATATTAATATTATTTTCCACGAGATAAGAAGATTCAAAACACAGCCATTTTTTAATGGTAAGTAAAAGAATTAGATGTGCAGAAATAAAATTATTGAAAAAGTATATATATATATATATATATATATATATATATATATATATATATATATTTTAATTATTGTGTTTATATTTATATTTGGTTTACTATAGATAATTTGGTTTACTAGAAATAAGGAAACGGTTAGTGTGTGTATGTGCGTGCATGCGTGCCTTGTAAGTGTCCAGGCGGTTTATTGGCGTTCTCTAATATGATATTCTTCTTCTAAAGCATTCTTTTCTGGAGTATCGGTGAGACTGGTTGATTTTTAGTGCGTTTACGATTAGACTACGCTCGTGGTGGAGCTTTTGATAGAGGTCTTATGGTTTCGGCTAAGAAATCTCTAGCATCTTTCTGCATGCCTGATGGTCCAGTTACCGGTTCAGTAGACATTTGCGAAATCATATCAGTTACGCTTATACCTAAATCGGGTATATCGTTTAAAACTTCAGGATTTTCCAAATTTAATGGCAGATCATCAACATTAATTTCATTCTGAAGATCAAAACCAATCACTCGTCTCTTAACGGATGGTTAAGAGACAAGTAATTGGTTTTGATCTCTGGTGTCTGAGCGGTCTGTGAGTAAAGAAGGGGTAAAGTCATATTCTTGGAAGACATCTTTGTTGCACAGTCAGATTTCAGATTTTTTCAATACATTGATTACATTCGTCGGGAGGTCACATAAAGACATTTTTTCCCGGGTTACTAGCCATCTAAGAAGTTTGTGCTCTATTCATATAACTTTTCAGTAGACCATAGACTCTGACATCGAGGGGATGTAAACGATGAGGACAACGCGGCGGAAATGGCAACAAAACAATATGATTGTTCTTGGCCTTATTTCCCACTCCACATTTACATGTGAGCTATGGTTATCCAATAAGAGTAAGACAGTAAAATGATCTATTAATTTTACAAACTGTTTTTGAATTATTCATCCTGATCAATTTCCAATGCCTATGCATTTTGGTGGTCCATTTCTAACAAACATGTCATTACATGGAATACGAGGGAAGACAAACATACAGGACAAACTCCATACGAGTTGCTGACAGCGTTTGTCGCAACTGCAAGTGTAATCATTTTTTCCTGCAGCAATTTTTTCGGCTTTTGAATGTATGTGATACCTATAATAAATAAGGAAATATACAGATAAGAAGAATATAAGTACTATACAAATAAAAAAACACAAAATCAATAAATATGAAAAGGAATTGATATGAAAACAAGATAAGTAAACCTACTCTTTTCATCAACGTACCAAATCTGGGATGGTTGGAAACTGTAGCTTTCTAGCACCAATCTGTATTTATTAAAAAGATTTGCACGTTCGTTCTATTAAAGGAAGTAGCTCTTCTTAAACTGGTGGCTTCAGGGCTTTGTATCGCTAACCTCGAATTTCTCTTCACAAAATTCGTAAACCAGTTATTATCTGCAATCTCAATGACTTTCCAGGATTCTGGAACCTTCTCAATATTGTAATTATTTACATCGTTGGGCAGTAATCCAAAATGAATATTAGCACACTTCAATAAATACTCTGCTATGATTGCTTCTTGTTCGGCATAGAAGACTAACCGGGTTTTTTCGGAACTCATTTCTACTGGTGCACGCGCTTTCTTTTTTTCTCAAAATTGAATAGTCAAACGTAGCAGAGCTCAAATTCTTTTGGTACATGTCTGTACTTTCTGTTTTTCTCTATCACTTCTAGCGCAGCCAAATCGTAGACCTCTAGGAATGTGGTGCCTCGCGTAGTTTTTGGTTTATACGTTCTCATGCTGTCATAAAAAAAACATGTTAAAATAATTATAAACGAACATTCAAGTACCCTGTTAATTCTAGCCCCCACATCCGGAGTAGGTATTATCACGTTAATAACGTACATTTTAAGTATATTTAACATAACCAAATATTGATTAATAGTTACGTCAATTAAGCAATGTAGTATTATTAGGTATAAAATATGCTGCTAGGAAAACATAAGAATAAAAAAATGATAAAATTTAAAATATACGTTACCTGCGTAAAAATGTCGTTACATCGCAGAATGCATCCGCACACTAACCAATCCCATGTCAAAGAATATTAAATATTACTATGTATGCCCATGTAATGCGGCGTGATGCAGTTTTAGAGAAACTCGCTTATTAATACTAGCCTCTGATAATTGTATCCCCGGCCTCCCCTACCTGTGGTTAGGGATGTATTCTGCGACAAATATGCTTTATGATCCCAATAGTCACAAATATCCCGATAATCACAAATAATTGTTGTTTAGCGGTGAACAAATTTCCATGTAAGACGAAAAGATGTAAATATTTTAAATATACGAGTATTTAAATTATCTGACTACCTAATTATATAACATGAATGAAACGTTGATACAATAAAAACAGCTTTATGTTGGAATTACAAAAATTAAAAAGTTTATATGATAATTTGAATAAGGGTGACAAATAAAATATAAAAAATAAGTAAATTTTTTCACATAATTTCAGAATTAGGGTATAATTAAACCCTCTATGTCACCTTGGTCATCTGCTATTTGGATAGTTCCCAAAAAATTAGACGGCTCAAACAAAAGGAAATGACGAGTAGTTATCGACTACAGAAAATTAAATGACATCACTATTGGCGATTCTTACCCGATACCTCAAATTTTCGAAATACTCGATCAATTAGGCAAGAGTAAATATTTTTCAACCCTCGATCTCGCTTCAGGGTTTCATCAGAAACCTATGTCTGCTGAAGACGCTCCGAAAACAGCATTTAATATTCCTTAAGGACATTTCGAATTTACACGTATGCCATTTGGGCTGAAAAATGCGCCCTCCACCTTTCAGCGACTCATGAATTCTGCTCTCTCCGGCCTTCAAGGCATTCGATGCTTTGTCTATCTAGAAGACATCGTTATCTATTCCTATGACCTGAAATCACATATAGATAACTTATCTACTGTCTTTGAACGATTACGAAATTTCAACCTTAAACTTCAACCCGAATACTTCATTGCGAATTTTTACGCAGAGAAGTCGCTTATTTAGGCCACATAATAACTGAAAAGGGTGTAAAACCGAATCCTGAAAAAATTAAATCAGTCAATGAATTTCCAATACCCAAATCGCCAAAGGATGTTAAATCTTTTCTTGGTCTCGTATCTAATTATCGAAGATTCATTCCCGACTTTTCAAAATTAGCAAAACCTCTTACTGAAAAAAGATATGATATTTCTATGTGAAAACGAGCAACAACTTGCCTTCGAAACTTTAAAATCTAAATTAACCTCTGCTCCTTTACTTGCTTATCCAGATTTTATGAAAACTTTTATACTAACCTGTGGCGCATCCAATTACGCCATCAGCGCGATTCTTTCGCAAGGGGAAATCGGCAAAGACCGACCCATTGCATATACTTCTCGAACACTTAATAAATGTGAATGCAAACTCAACACGACAGAAAAGGAGTTGTTAGCCATCATATTTGGTTGTAAAACCTTCCGACCATATCTCTTTGGCCGTACATTCGATATTGTTATACTCTTAAATGGTTATTTAACCACAAGGACCCAAGTAGAAAACTTCAAAGGTGGCGTTTGAAATTAGAAGAATATGATTACAGAATTGTCTATAGAAAAGGAAGTCTAAACTTTGTGGCTGACGCTCTCTCTCGTTACCCTGTAAACCCTGTTCAACCCGATAGCACCGATACTAATATTCCATCCCCAAATCCTTCTGAACCCATAATAATAGAACCTCCCTCTGATCCTGAAAATCTTGATCCTTTAGTTAACGACTATATCCTCGATGAGTCATATTCCAAATTCCTAAAATCCTTATCGCAAAAATCACACTTCAATACAATCATAATCGAATACAACGACAGCCTACTGAAAACACAACAAAAATCAATTGCATTTCCGGCACCCCTAGATTTAGATCAAAGCACATCATATATCGAGGAAATTCTAGGAAATTATGAAAGTTCCCAAGAATTCATGAAATAAAAAAGAACACAACATTCTCACTCTACACTGAAAATAAATAATAAAACATACTATTTACTATTCACTAAAGTTCATCATTTCGATTCTTGCTCATACACTGACATATTTGAAACTCTAAAAAACTTCAGAAACGAATTACTGATATGTTCTAGTGAACATATAAAGGAATTAGCAATTTCAGATTTTAGAAACCCCTTCGATAAACGCTCATATATAAAACTGTATAACATTATCTCGTACTTATTCCATAACACTGATATACGAATATACATATATAAAAACCAAATTATATTCCCTTCACTTAGAGAAATACCCAAAATCTTGAAAGAAAATTACGACATTCCCATCGCCGGACACCTCGGCTCGATTAGAATGTATGATAGAATAAGAGAACGATCCCACTGGAAAAATATACGAACAGGTATTGAAAATTATGTAAAAAAATATTCCTCGTGCCAAGTAAATAAGGCACTGAGAAGAGTAAATCGCGCACCTATGCAAATCACTAGCACATTCACCGCCCCATTCCAACGATTAGCCCTCGATATAGTGGGACCCTTACCTGAATCCGGAGAAACAAAGCTCTAATATATCCTAACACTACAGGACGACCTCACAAAATTTTCAGCAGCTTATCCTATTCGAAGCACCACCGCTGAAGAAACTAGCGAGTGCTTAGTACATTTTATATCTTTATTTGGTGTACCCAAAACAATCCTCACCGATCAAGGTATCAACTTCACATCAGATCTTTTTAAAAGAACATGTGATTTCATAAAAACAAAACAATTAAGGAGCCTTAGGACGTAGCCATTCCACCCTCAAATAATATTTAAAATCATACATCAATGATAACCAAGATAATTGGTCAAGATACGTTTATACCCCTCACTCCCGTCCTGTAAAGTATCAAATTGGAGACTATGTCTATCTCAGAAACCACCTCAGGCTGCGCAAAGTCCTTTCCCCTATTTGGAAAGGTCCCTATTAAGTTATCAAAATAAATGGGCGAAATTTTTTAACCTTATTAATAAACCGTCGCCATGTCGTTCACCACTATGATGAAGTAAAGCTCGCAAGAAGAAATGACGCTGCCCCACCTTAAATAATATTTAATTATTTTTATTTTTAGGTTATTATATCGACAACTTTACACGGTATATTATATCCTTTACTAATATTTCTACTATTTAGATATATATACATAAATAATTTTATACACCTCTTTCATACAACTTTTACAAATAATCGCCTTTACATTTATACTTTACACATGTTACAGTACCATCGTCCAGGCACATGCAGATTTTATACAACCGATAAACAGCCGCCCTGGTATACACTTTGATCCTGTCGGCTCATTAAAACTCATCAATGCCCACCTCGGTGTGGTTATCCCTATTGATATCTCCTTTATAAAGCCACACCTAGATAATATGAACACTATCTTCGGAACGGTAAGGTTTCTTGGCAAACAAAATGATATCTTTAACAATATGGAGTGCCATAATCTCATTTAACCTCTCTCTACACGTTATTATGATATGATCAATAATTTCGATTCTATATCCCATTTAATTTTAACACGATCTAAACGCTCAGCCTGGTTCGGCGGCGTTGGAACCGTCTTCAAACATATTTTTGGTACATTAGATGAAAATGACGCTATTAAATATAACAACGCTATTCAAAACGTAGAAACAGACCAAAGAATGTTAGCAAAATACTTGAAGGAAAACATTCTAATTACATCGACGACCCTGTCCGCTTTTCAAGTAATACTAAATAAAATAAATGTTAATGAACAAAGTTTGAATAGCGCTATTGAAAATATTACATTAAGTTTGAAAAACTTGACTATTGTATCGAATAAATTATTGTTGAAAGCTAAATTCATGGAATTATTAAACATGCTAGAAAATAGTCTACTCACATTATCTTTCAAAATTGAGGACATAATAAATGCCGTTATGTTCAGTAAAAATAACGTCTTGTATCCGTCGATTA
Organism: Druceiella hillmani; assembly: GCA_039881145.1. Lineage (NCBI taxonomy): Eukaryota > Metazoa > Arthropoda > Insecta > Lepidoptera > Hepialidae > Druceiella > Druceiella hillmani. The sequence goes on along the minus strand of JAYKKI010000004.1, from coordinate 42,841,755 downwards.
TTTCACCAAAACAACTCTACCAAGACCTAGTGGATAATTAGAGATTTATACCTAACTTTAAGTTATTACATGTATCAATAGATTTAGATCATATTCACATCTTAATTAACATATCTGAAATGTTGAGATATTATTCATAAATACAATGTATTATTCATAAATAAAATTGTATTTGTATTAAGGATACCATTAGTTAATGTATTAGAATTTAATCTGTATCATAACCTACCATTACCTGTAGCCTATAATGAAACAAACCTATGTAACCATAATCCCTTCATCTAGATATATTGGTGTAACTAGAGATAAGAATTATTTTTGTAACTTAGAGAATCTAAGAAATTGTAAAATTGTTAACAATCAATTCTATTTATGTGACATGACTAATGTTTACTCTAGCTCTGCTAACCCAACTTGTGAAAGTGAAATGTTTTCTAAAATTGTAACTTCTATTCCAAAGCAATGTGAAACTAAATTTCTTTCCGGAAATTTGGAAATTTGTCAACAACTAGAAAATGGTAAATGGATTTTCATCATTTCTCAAAAAACAAAAATTTCAATTGACTGCCCTAAAGAAAATGTTTATGAAAATGATATAATAGGCACTGGTATACTTAATATACCATCTGAATGTTATGGATATTTTAAAAAAAGACAGTTACTTGCCAAATCCGATATTAAAATAAAAGCAACCCCAGTTAACTTAAATTTTGACATAATGAAAGATACATGTTGCAATACATTGAAATTTGAAGGAATAAAATTTGATACACCAGCTATAAAAATAAAGAATATTAACATAGACTCTTTTAAAGAAAATGACAAAATATTCAAAGAAATCACGAATAATTTAGATTTAATAGGTAAACCTCACGCATTAGAATATGGGCAATATTATTCATACATTACTATTTATATACTCTTAAGTATTATACTCTATGTTAGGTATAAGATTTATAATTGTAAACTTAAATGTAAAAAGTATCTAGTTTGACCTGCGCCTAACTCGAATAATATAGAATCCGAACATGTCTCTGAAACAAACTCAGTCAGCCTCCCAATACCAATACCTAGAATCAGAACCTCTATGACATAAACTTACACAAGGGTGTAAGTTTACTCCTCAACGGGGGAGCTGTTATATCCTGTACTTGCTAGGAGGAATGATTACTCAGTACCTGTCTCACGATTCTCGTATCAACATGATAAGAGCATCCGGCTGCCAGAGTATTGCATTACCATGACAAGCTCTGTTCCCAGGCCCGTCAGCAAACTCCACTACCAGATGCATCAGCATTTCTTATCCTTTATAAACCCTGGACCGAAGCTTCACGAAGTTCAGATAATCACAGTTCAATCCAGACCTTAGTCCGCGTCAATCGTAATCCAAGCGCGATCAAAGTCTAACTAAATATTTTATAAAATATAATAATTGTAATAATTCGTTAAATAATAATATCTAAAAATAATTTTTTATTTTTTTTTATTTTAAATCTTGAAGTCGTCATAACAGAACGAAAGTTAAGAACTTCCAAGTTTTCATTTAAAAATGTGTTTTGTTTACAAAAGGAGAAATTCTAAATTTATTTTTATTTATATTTTCTTTGCTATATATACTCTCTTGCCTTTTTATTATGTAAAGTGTTAGAAATTTCCAAGAAAATATGATTATTTTGATATTAAAAAAGTATTAATTTCAGTTGCTTATATTATAAAGCATAAAAGTTTGACTTGTTTATAAATGTTTTCCTATAATTAACTTTTCGATTATGCTCAACTGAAAGGTGCCCCATCTAAGGATTGTACGCTGCCTCAAATGTTTAATGTATCTTCTAATTAAATTTAAAACAACAATAAGTTGACAATAAAAAGTTCAATAATAAAGTCTGGAATGGCATGTATCGCATCTATGAAAAATAACCGCAACAGGTATTTTAAAATTAAAGCGTGAAATAATAAAATGCTCTTGAATTTTGGTATACGTTTTAATCTACACTATAAAGGTAGCGTGTATGCAAGATAGTTTTAGAAGCATGGTTAAAAATATCCAGGAAGACAATTGCCTGTGGATATTTCTTTTAATCCTAATATATATTGGCATGGTGAAAGTTATTAATATTTTTGAACTATGATTCATGTATTTATGAACTATTAATAGGTTTCATTTTTCTAGTTCACGTTGCTTCATATGAAATATTTTTAAATGTGAAAAATTATTTTTACGAAGAACTGTTTTTTCTTTATAAAAATGTATTAAATATTTTTTTGCAGAAACCTGTTCATTTAAATATTATACATTCAAAACTATTTATTCAAACGGTCACTGATCTCTTAAAAACTTTTTCCCCAGCTCATATGTTCTGATCATTGAATTGTGTATTTATTAAAGGTCTCTATATAGCTAATAATAGTGTTAAAATAGTTTTAATTATTGTGTCTATATAAATATATAGACACAACGAAAAATGTTTTGGTAAAATATTAATTTTACTGAAATTAACACATATTATTCAGTTTTGTAAAAAATATACTTCACGTTGAAATTAAAGGATCATAAAAAATTTCCAAAAAATTTAGTATCATTATAATTATGAAGTATGACTTCGCGAAAAATCTTCTGATTTGTTTAAAAATATTAACTCTAAAATACTTGGGATAATAATTCTAAATTAATGAAGGATATAGAGAACAATTCAGAAATAAGGCTAACACGAATGTTACGCTCAAAATTATAGGATATGTAATTGTTTTATGCTTCTATCGAACTCGTATACTAAAACAAGTTCTGAGCGCTTGGATATATTGATATATTAGAATTTAGTATCCGGCTGCGTTAGACCTTCTACACCAGAGAAACGAAATTTATAATTGGATTTGTAGTCGATACTTTAATGGAATATATGGTTTAGTTTATATTTTATCCCTGAAAATACAGTATTGTTAAGATAATGTTAATTATATTAAATTTCTAAACTATTTATTAAAGTATATATATTCTTTAGTATAGAATTTATTTCAGAATGGGAATTATAAATTACATAAATACTGATATTTCTATCTTTCCTATTGTTTCTAGATACAAGCCCTATTAATAGAAAATTATAGGGACATCTAAGTGTGGTAATTTCAAATTGATTGCAAAGTTTTCTGGCATCGCGCTTTCATTCTTTATTTATTTAAAACTTTATTTAATTGAAGTGCAAATTTAATGAGAGTGAAATAGCATCTCTCTAAAATAACTGTCCCTAAAATAATAAAATATGTTAATTAAAACTATTATTCGAAAAGAATATATGCGGGTGCGAAACAAATTCACCACTTTATAACCTGGATAAACTTTGAGAAAAAATTTTAGGATTTATTGTTGTCTTATGAGGCTTTCTAATATCTAAATTCATGTGAAAGAATGAGAATTATGGAAAAATGTATTATCGTTGGTTTCGTTTTAAATGTTACATTAATTGTTTACATGTCATCAATCATCACATTAATAATGAATATAGAATAGGGGTGCATTCTATAAAAACAACTTAACGACTAGAATGAATTTGAAAAAAACTTGTCGAGTACAATCACCTACTATATCTTTTGAAATCGTAAACCACGGATCAAATTTTAAAAATGTTATGTTACAGTCTTTCTGTAATATTCTTATCAAATTTTACCAACTCTGTTTTTTGTTGATTTTTGTTCAGCAGTTTCGGAAATAGGGAGGTAAAATACTCTAGGTTCACATATTTTTAGAATAGGTTTTCAAACATGAAGCTTCAAATTATGAAAAAAAAATTATTACTCGTAACTAGCCTTTTTTGATGTGGGGTATCCCATATTATATATAAAATTCAAGAAGTTTTTTTCAGTACTTTATTTACCCCTTCTTAATTCGTTCATGAATAGTGTAAAATAGTTAGCAAATGCTTAATTCTTATTAAGCATTCGTTGTTGCTGGTAAATAAGACGTTGTACTGTACTAATTTCAAAGGTTTTATCTTTCAGTTTGAGGTATGGAAACATGAAAATGAAAGAAATGGTGTGAACACTCATGAGCACATTCAAATGCTTTCAATATAAAGTCTTCAAATTTCTCTTTCTACCTTTACTAAATTTCAACAGAGCCATAACAGAAATATTTGCTGAAAACTGGAAAAAGTTTCAACTAAATCAGTTCAAAAGTAAAAAAGTTGTGCGTAAACAAAATGCACGCCATTATATTAATGTGTGATGAATTGGTGTGCGTCAAGAATTTACAGTGACGGCGATTTAAGTACGGCCCAGGGTAGTAAGTAGATGTAATGGTTTTAATTAATCAAAAGGTTCATAAATTGAATTAAATTAATAAAGTCGGTAAAATAATTATATTATAAAATACCGTTAATGTAACAATTTCATTGTAATGGCAGCATTACTCTTGATTCCTCCAAATATTTTTCTCTTGAATCAAACATAGTTTACCGCCGTTACCTACCACTATCTGCTAGAAAAATAACATTCGTAACCAAATCGTCAATTGTTAATTCTGTACTTCCAAGTTTTCAGCAATTACTAGTTAATTTATCTGCCGTAACTCGTCCAGTATCCGATAGGGTAATAATAAAGAATTAATTAATTCATTCATATTCTCTAATACATACGTCAATATTTAAACAAAGTTTACGCTTAATCGTAGTTAAGGGTGAAGCTCATTAAATTTTATGCAATGGTCGACAGTACTAATATCAGCAATAATTTTTTTTTCTATCCATTTTACGAAGTTACAGTTGCTTATTCGATAGGATATAATAGTTTCCCATTCAAACATCATTAAATATTCTTTATTAGCAAATCCATTCTAATATCCCTCATAAATTAGCTTTAAGAAAATTGATGCACTTATGCAAAGTGACTTGAGACGAGCAAAATATAATTTGCACTCAGCCATTGTCCAAATAAATATTGCAAATCATCCGACAATAATTTTGCGCTTAGTACCTATATTTTTACTATTTGTAACTTGTCTTAAATTGGTGGCTATATAAAACAAGTAGCAAAATTTTATTCCAAATGCGAATATTTCCTTTATTATTTGACGGCAGGCAAATATTTCAATTGAGTGAAAAATTTTTTTTAGTGAATAGAAATCCTGTAAGAGCGTTTTTGGTGTCGAAATCTTTTACTTGTTTGTTGCAAAAAAATACAAAATTGTCTAATACGATCAAATACAGTATACATAATAAAAAAAAATTATATATATATATATATACATACATATATATATATATATATATATATATATATATATATATATATATATATATTTACGCATATATGTAAATAATCTATCGCAATACTATTTTCACAACTAATTAAACATTATATGATAGAGTAGACTGCAAAACAGAATTCTGAAATAATTGACTATGTGTAAACATTTAATAATATATACCATTTTCTAATAGCGTACCGTTGATGGATATTTTTTCCAGACAACACGAGAACATGGTTTACGTAACCGATCAATGTCACTGACTGCACCAGTTGGAACGAAACACTTTTTCCATAAGTAACCCCTTTCCCTAAAAGGGTCCCCTACTTATTGAAAAATTGTATTATCTATCTATATATACACAATTATATATATATATATATATATATATATATATATATATATATATATATATATATATATATTGAGGAATCTAAAAAAGGCCAAATAGTTCAAATTGAGCCGATTTATCTTATTAGAGTCCGACATTGCATTAAGTGTTCTGTAAAGTACGCATACACAAACTATTTATCGGAGCTTTGTCGCTGGAAGTTGCCCGAAAGTATTAGATTATTTAATAGAGTATAAAAATCATTAGGAAATGATACAGTCAAGATGTAATATAATTTTCAACAACTTTTTTTAAACTATATATCAATGTTTATCAATTTTTTTAAATTATGTGGTCAATAAATTTTTTTCCGATGAATATCAGTACACCTTAAAATATTTATTATGATATACGTTGAAAAATAAATGTTAAACTGAAATGATATACATACTGGCTTTATTTTCCATATTTTCACATTGTTTTAAACTTATGCATACGGTAGTAAAAAAGGTTTAAAAGGTTTGTTAAATTTTGAAAAGATTTTTTCTTAGAGAAATCAGCTTTATCAACATATTATTAACAAATGAAATTTTATTTCGAGCTTGCTTTCTCGTGAAGTTACTTTTGTTCTATTTAATAGTCCTTCTATCAAAATTTCTATTCTCTACCATTAATGCATTAAATATCAACGTATTATAGGTATATACCTTTCTCGAGAAATTTTTACATGATGGTGAGAATCGCAATAAAATCCATTGAATAGTTTCAAAGACTTGTGTGGATAAACGTACATACACGACCGAGCAACTTCATTTTATATTATTTTGAGATATTAGTGTTATAAAAGATTTAACTGCATTAGATAAATAGTTATTGGACTATAAAAATTATCATTGTGTGACGTATTTCTAGTAGTTTAAACATGTAAGAGAGTATTGTTCACATGACGGACAAAAGATGAAGATATTAAATTAGTTTTAAAGATCAAGGTCGTATCTTAAATTAAAATGATGATTTGTTTCATATTTTGAAGTAACCTGCAAATATTTATATTTATTATTTTTGCTGATATTCATCGGAAAAAAAATTATTGACCACATAATTTAAAAAAATTTATAAACATTGATATATAGTTTAAAAAAGTTGTTGAAAATTATATTACTTAAACAAATAAAAACAATTATTTTTTCATTTTACCTTACTTTTACAAAGGGTATTTTGATACTCGTGATACTAGTTATGAACCACTTAAAAACAAAAAGAATTCATTGGTTCATATAACATCCACCTGATGAAACTAATTTTACCAGTAATTACTCAAAATGTGAACGGCGCTGTCTGCTTGCCTGCTGCTAGGAATGCCCGGCTGACATATCGAATGCGCATACCAGCATGGATAACTGAAATTAACTTAAGTACATAGGTTTCTGTAAAACCGCTTCACTTACCTGAAACAAAGTAAAAGGTTTGGTTACTTAGTTATATTTATTAGTTATTCGTGCATGGAGTTTTAAGGAATAAATAAATAAAGTAATTATATACATTTTATGTGACGGTAATAATAGAAGTAAAGATAGATACAATATATAAGAGTTGTTCTGTCACGATAAGATATTTATATGTTAATAGCATACTATTCTCAAAAAGTATTGAATAGCTTAAAGATCCCTTCCAATCGAATGTATTTTCTAACATGATCGAATCAATCGTTTCTGATCGCTCAACTTTCATTTACTAAATTTACAATAAGCTACTTTTTAAGTTTCCACTATTGAAATATAGTTTTGGTAGTGGTTTGATATGTAGCCTATAATTTTCCTCAAAGGCTTGGGACTATACAATATATCTAATCAGCTATTTTTTTAAATATTGAGCATACTTGACGTTAATTCTGTAGAAATTTATTATAACTTAATTTTTATTTACAACTAAATAAAACTACGTTATGTAGTATTATTTTTAATTTATTTAAATTCTTAACCACAATTTACGTTTCGTTGTATGACGATATCTTCAGGTGGACGATTTGTAAAGATCTATACAAGTAGGCCACATAAAGTCATCTAAAATGAACTCTTTATTAGGCGTATATCTGCCTGCGACAAAGCATAACTTTTCATTCAAGCTTTTGTTTTGACTGTAACTCGACAGAAAATGGAACTCGGCAAGACAAACTAAAATACCAATCAGTTTTAGCAAGATAAACAAGAATCGACGAAACCCTTGAAAAAGCAAAACAATAATGGTAAATAATTTATTAATTTATTATACTATTTGTCACAAAGCAGTCTAGAACAATTTTCAAGTCTATTTTGTAACTTCGAATTTTATTGATTACTGTTAAGTATTTAAATACTTACCCGTAATTAATAAAATTACATTCTGTTTATGTTACAGTACAGTCATTTTACTATAATAAACCCGCCGATAGGGCTGTAAAGATGATAAAGCAATAACGGACATTAAAACAGCTATTGTTTCACTGGCAAAGTATTAAAACACACATAGCGATTTTCCGTGGTTCTTCTCAAACATGAAATCACTTTACGATTATTCATGATATAAAAATTCCTAGCCTGAAAAAATGAGTTGATTTCCTGAAGTATTTTTTGTGTAAACACAATAATTTTTATTTATTTTTAAACTTTAAATACATATAACAAAATATCTAAAAATATTGTAGCTAAAAATATTTATAATAATTAAATAATAATATTAATAAGTATCACTTTATTTTCCCTGACCGAGAGTAAATTACATTTGAAAAAGCACATATATTTTATTATATCAATTAAAATTTTCTTACTAAAAAGAAATGACTGGCAAGTTTTAACACACACTAATAATTTTCCTTGAGTCTTCTCAACCGTGATTGCGTATTCCGATTAATCATTTTTTAATAATTCCTAATAATGTGAATTAATTTCGTGAAATATTTTAGGCGTTAAAAATAATCATTTTTTATTTTTTTAAGTTTAAAACATTTTACTAGACTATGTTTGAAGAAAAATAACTTTTAATATATTTGCAAAAATATTATTTCTATGAATATTCCTTTACTAGAAAATAATTTTTGTCCAGTTATTAATACATCACAGAGAGATATTTCCTGTGTTTACACAAACATGAACTCGCTTTTAGATAAGTAATTTAGTAATTAGCCGAATTTTAATTCTCAAAACGTGAATTCATTTTCTGAAATATTATATATGTCAAAAACAATATTATTTTTATTTTTTTGATAAAATGTTTTATTTTGAACCATTTTCTAAGTCAAGAGTAGACAATATTTAAAAAAAGGAAAACTTTTTTCCTATTGCCAAAAATATAATTTCAATGAAAAATAAATTCTGACATATTAGTAATATATAACAGAGTGATTTTCCATAGGTCTTCCGAATTATGATTGAGTTTTTCCATTGAACAATTTGTATCAATTTCTAATTTTAATTTCCTATTAAACGAGTTAATTTCTTAAAATATTTTATGGGTAAAAGTAAATATTTTTTTGAATAAATAAATGTTTATCAAGGTATTTCCTAAGCTGGCGGTAGACTATATCTGAAGAACAAAATATCTTTTGTTATTTTGGTAAAAAAATTACATCATTAAAAATTTTCCGACTAAAAAAAATTACTGGCAAATAACAGAGTATTTTCTCGTTGGTCTTTTAAAAGTGAATGCCTTTTTCGTTTATTTACTTTGTAACAATTCTTAACCTGAATTCCAAAAAAAAATAAGTTCATTTCCTAAAATATTTTATGTGTAAACACCATGATTTCTCTTTATATTTTAAATTAAAAATAATATATTCACGATTCGTTTTTTAAATCGATAAAATATTTGAGAAAACACCTAACTTTTTGTATATTTACAAAAACAATTTTGAAATAAAAACTTCCTTGCTGAAAACATTACTAGCAGGTTATTAATGTATTACATAATGATTTTCCTCGGGTCTTCTCAAACATTAATGCGCTTTTCAATTATAAATTTTTTACCTATTCCTAAAAAATGAGTTAAATTCCTAAAATAGTTTTCGTGGATTAATCTTTTTTTTATTTTTAAATTAGAAGTTATTTATAGCTAATAATTTCAAAATTGAAAGAAGGCTATTTTTAAAGGAAATACGTATCTTTTGTTATATTTACAAAAAAATATGTATAAAAATGAGAATTTTTTACACAACAAAAATTATAGGTACTTTTTTCCTATTTCACAGTTTTCAGTGAGTTTTCTCAAACAGAAATGCGCTTTTCGATGAAACATTTTGTAATCATTTCTAATTAAAATTCTTAAAAAAAGAGTCAATTCCCTGAAATATTTATGGGTAAAACCATTAATTCTTTGTTTTTAAATTAAAAATAATTTGTCACAAAAATATTATTCAAATTTTCAGTAGACTATTTGTGAAAACATTTTACTATATTTAAAAAAAAATTAAAACCTTTTTGAAGAAAAAAAATTACTTGCAAATTATTAGTATACCATAGAGTAATTTTTCGTGGGCGTTCTCAAACATAAATGTGCTTTTCGTTTAATCATTATGTAACAATACCTAATTTAAATTTCTGAAAACATGAGTTAATTTCCTGAAATATTTTCGAAATCGACAGAAAACTATATTTGAAGAATTTTCTATTACTATATTTACAAAAAGATTATATTAATGAAAATTTTCTTATAAAAAAATTACTAGTGAGCTGTATAATAAAATAATAAAGCGATTTTCAGGTTGTCTATTCAAACATGAATACGCTTTTCGATTGATCATATTGAAATAATTCCGAATTTTAATTTCTAAAAATGTTTATTCATTTCCTGAAATGTTTTATTTCTTACTTTTATTTATTATTTTATTACTTTGAATTAAAAACATATAGTTACTGAGCCATTTTCTCAATCGACAGTAGACCTTATTTAAAAAAAACAAATTAACAACAATTATGCTGCAACAATTATGCTAAAAAACAATTATGCTGCAAAAAATTATTTCAATAACAATTTTCCTGTTGAAAAAAAATCATTAGAAAATTATTATTATATCACAGAATGATTTTTCGGGGGTCTTCTCAAACATGAATGCGTTTTTGATCAATAATTTTGTAACAATTCCGAATTTTGACAGTGAATTAATTTCCTGAAATATTATAGGTGTGAAAAATCATTACTTTTTAATTTTTTTAAATCAAAAACATTTTGTTATCGGGTTATTTTCTAAATCGTCAGTAGACTATATTAAAAAAAAAAAGAAATAACTTTTAATTTATTTGCAAAAATATTATTTCATTGAAAATTCCCTTACCAAAAAATAAACACTATCATATCTTTTTTGTAAGTCAATTTGTAATAAACCGAAATTTAATTCCAAAAATGTAAGACATTTCCTGAAATATCATAAGGGTCAAAAACAATTCTTTTCTAAATGTTTGTAGTTGAAACATTGTTTTGTCGAGCAATTTTTCAATTTGTCGCTAGATTATATATGAAAAAAAAGAAATATCTTTTATTATATTTGCCCATAATGATTTCAAGGAAAAATTTGTTACTGATAAAATGTGCTCTTCTGAAACACGAATGCGTTTTTCGATTAATCATCTTGTCAAAATTCATAATTTTAATTACTAAAAAAATTAGTTAATTTCCTGAAATGATTTATGTTTAAAAATAATTATTATTCTATTTTGAATTAAAAGTTTCATTATCTGGTCATTTTCTATATCCACAGTAGATTAAAATTGAAAAAAAATTAGTAAATTAACATAAAGATTATTACAATAAAAATTTATTTCTGGAAAATTATTTAATACGAGTACATCATAGAGCGGCATTCCATGGGCTTTCTCAAACATGAATACGCTCTATGATTATTCATTTTGTAACCATTTCGAATCTAAATTCCTAAAAATGTGTATTAATATCCTAAAATATAATAAGTGCCAAAAATCATTACTTTGTTATGTTTAATTTAAAACGATTTTGTTATCGAACTATTTTGTAAGTCGACAGTGGACCATATTTGAAAAAATGACTTATCTTTTTCCATATTTAAAAAAGTGTATTTCAACCAAAATTTTTTCACTGAAAGAAAAATTACTTTCAAGTTATATAATCAAAAAGTGATTTTGCGTAGTTCTTCCCAAACATAAACGTGTTTTCGATTTATCATTTCGTAAATAAACCGAACTTTATTTTCTAAAAATGTTAAAACATTTCTTAAAATATTGCATTTGTCAAAAACCATTATTTTTTCATTTTTAATAATATAAAAAAATTAATTAATTTTCTGAAATATTTCAAATATAAAAGTTCTTTTTTATTTTTCGAATTAAATATAAATTAATATAGCGTTTTACGTAAAACAATAGTAAGCGTCTTTTGTATTCGATAGTTTTCGACAAAAATAACTTTAGTATATTAACAAAAAGAGGTTTGCAATAAAAGACATAAGTGGCGAAGGTCAAAAGTAGGTTTAAATTTTGAGTTAAGTCTTTAGAATCAATAAAAAAAATATTCTAGAAAAATTTAGATGGGTTTAAAAGCTCTTGCAGTCGGATGTATAAATGGAAGTAAAGTATTTGGGGGTGGGTTCTGAAGGTTAAAGGTGAGTTCCGTTGGTGCAGAATTCGTTTAAATTTGATGTTAGGTCTTTAGATTTAAACAAAATATTTAGGGAATATGTAGATGGGTTTAAAAGTATTACAGGTATTTCTCCCTTGCCGTGGGAATTGTAGACGGTGTTACTAAAAATATATTATAGGTTGGGTTTCAAAGATTAGGGGTAAGTATATATTTTATGTTAGGTCTTCAGAATTATTAAAGAAAAAAATTTCAAAAAATTTGGATGGGTTTAAAAGTACTAAGAGTATTTCTCCCTTGCAGTCCGAAGTATATAGAGAAGTAAAATAATTAGGGGTGGGTTCTGAAGGTTAGAAGTGTGTTCGTTGAGAGTAAGTTCAAATTATGTGTTAGGTCTTTAGAATCAATAAAAAAAATATTTAAGAAAAATTTAGTTGGGTTTAAATATATTAAGAGTATTTATCTCTTGCAGTCGGAAGTAAAGAAAGAAGTGAAATATTTAGGGGTGGGTTCTGAAGGTTAGGGTGTATTCCGAAGGTCAAGTTCCAAGGGACATTGTCTTTAGAATTAATAAAAAAAATGTTCAGGAATAATTTAGATGGGTTTAAAAGTATTAAGAATATTTTTCTCTTGCATTCGGAAGTGCAGACAGAATTAAAATACTGAGGGTTGGGTTGTGAAGGGTAAGAGTGTGTTCCGTAGGTCGAGAGTGAATTTAAATTTAATGTTAGGTCTTCAAAATATATAAAAAAAATAGAGAAAGTGTAGATGGGATTAAAAGTATTATAGTTACTCCTCCCTTACACTCAGACGTATAGACGTTAATCGAAAAAAAGGTACTAAAGGGTGGTTTCGGAAAGTGGTAGGTGGGTCTAAATTTTGTGTTAGGTTTTTAGAATCAATAAAAAAATATTTAGGAACAATTTAGATGGGTTTAAAAGTATTAAGTGTAATTCTATCTTGCATTTGGAAGTATAGACAGAATTAAACTATTTAGGGGTGGGTTCTGAAGTTTAGGGGTATGTTCCGAAAGTAGGCGGTGGGTCCAAATGTTGTATCAGGTCTTTATAATTGATAAAAAAAATATTTAGGAAAAATTTAAATGGGTTTAAAAGTATTAAGAGTATTTCTCTCTTGAATTCGGAAGTACAGTCAGAATTATAATATTGAGGGGTGGGTCCTGAAGGTTAGGGGTGTGTTTCAAAAGTTAAGAGTAGATTTAAATTTTGTGCATTTTTGTGTATTTTTTTTAATATTTAGAAATATTAAAAAAAATATTTAAGAAAAATTTAGATGATTTTAAATGTATTACAGGTACTTCTCCCTTGCTGTTGGAAGTGTAGACGGTAATACAAAAAAGTATAATATAGAATAGGTTCCGAAGATTGGGGGTGAGTCGAAATTTTCTGTTAAGTCTTTAGAATTTATATTAAAAAAATTAAAAAAAAATTTAGACGAGTTTAAATGTATTAAGAGTATTTCTCTCTTGCAGCCGGAAATATAGACAGAAGTAAAATATTTAGGGGTGGGTTCTGAAGGTTAGGGGTGTATTCCGATGGTCGAAAGTAAGTTTAAATTTTGTGCTAGATCTTTAGATGCGTAAATTAAGATGCGTTTGAAGGTATTAAGACAATTTCTCTCTTGCAGTAGGAAGTAAAGACAGAATTTAAATATTCAGTGGTGGGTTCAGAAGGTTAGGGGTATATTTCGAAGATCGTGAAGTTTCAATTTTGTGTTAGATCTTGAGAATTAACAAAATAATTATTAAAGAAAAATTTAGATAGGTTTAAAAGTATTAAGAGTATTTCTCTCTTGCAGTCGGAAGTATACATGGAAATAAAATATTTAAGGGTGGGTTCTGAAGGTTAGGAGTGTGTTCCGAAGGTCGAGAGTAAGTTTAAAATTTATGTTAGATTTTTAGAATTAACAATAAAAATATTTAGGAAAAATTTAGATGGGTTTAAAAATATTAAGAGTATTATTCTCTTGCAGTCGGAAGTAAAGACAGAATTAAAATATTTATTGGAGGTTTCTGACGGTTAGGGGTGTTTTCCGAAGCTCGAGTGTAGGTTTAAATTCTGTGTTAGGTCTTTAAAAATCAATAAACAAATATTTAAGAAAAATTTAGATAACTTTAAAAATATTAGGGTATTTCTCTCTTGCAGTCGGAAGTATAGACAGAATCAAAATATCCAGAGGTGTGTTCTGAAGATTAGGAGTGTATTTCGAATATCGAGTGTAGGTTTAAATTTTGGGTTAGGTCTTTAGAATTAATAAAAAAAATATTTAGGAAAAATTCAGATCGGTTTAAAAGTATTAAGAGTATTTTTCTCTTGCAGTCGGAAGTACAGACTGAAGTAAAATATTTAGTGGTTGGTTCTGAAGTTTATGGTTATGTTTCGAAAGTCAGCAGTGAGTGTAAATTTTGTGTTAGGTCGGTAGAATTAATAAAAAAAATATTTAAGAAAAATTTAGATGGGTTTAAAAGTATTAAGAGTATTTCTCTCTTGCAGTCGGAAATATAGAGAGAATGAAGGTTAGGTGTGTGTTGTGAAGGTGGAGTGTAGGTTTATATTTTGTGTTAGTTTTTTAGAATTAATAAAGAAAATATTTAGAAAAATTCAGATGGATTTAAATGTATTAAGAGTATTTTTCTCTTGTAGTTGGAAGTACAGAAAGAAGTAAAATATTTAGGGGTGGATTCTAAAGGTTAAGAGTCTGTTTTGTAGGTTGAGAGACGGTTTAAAAGTTGTGTTAGTTCTATAGAAACAATAAAGAAAATATTTAGGAACAATTCAGATGTGTTTAAAAGTATTAAGATTATTTTTCTCTTGCAGTCGGAAGTATAGACAGAAGTAACATGTTTAGGGGTTGGTTCTGAAGGTTAGGGTTATGTTTTGAGTGGCAGCGGTGCATTTTAATTTTGTATTAGGTTGATAGAATTAATAAAAAAATATTTAAGAAAAATTTAGTGTGTTCTCAAGGTTAGGCTTGTGTTCCATAGGTCGACAGTAAGTTTAAATTTTGTGTTGTGTCTTTAGAATAAATAAAAAAATATGTAAAGAAAATTTAGATGGGTTCAAAAGTATAACAGACACTTCTCCCTTGTACTCGGAAGTGTACAGGTTAACAAAAAAAAAAAATTTAATGGTGGGTTCCGAAAATCGTAGGTAAGTCTAAATTTTGTATTAAGTCTCTAGAATCACTAAAAAAATATTTAAGAAAAATTTAGATGGGGTCAAAAGGATTAAGAGTATTTTTCACTTAGAGTCGGAAGTTTACACAGAAATAAATTATTTAGGAGACGGGTTTGGAAGGTTGAGGTTATGCTTTGAAGGTGATGGGTGGATCTAAATTTTGTATTAGGTCTTTAGAATTAATAAAAAAAATATTTAAGAGAAATTTAGATGGGTTTAAAAGTATCAGGACTAATTTATTGTATACACAGAATTAAAATATTTAGAGGTGGGTTCTGAAGGCTAGGGGTGTATTCCGAAGGCCTAAAGTAGGTTTCAATTTTGTGATAGGTCTTCAGAATTAAAAATAAAATTATTTAGGAAATGTTTATATGGTTTTAAAAGTATTAAGGGTATTTCTCACTTAAAGACCGAAGTAAAGACAGAATTAAAATATTTAGGGGTGGGTTCTGAAGGTTAGGGGTGTATTCCGAATGCCTAGAGTAGGTTTAAATTTTGTGTTAGGTCTTCAGAATTAAAAATAAAATTATTTAGGAAATGTTTTGATGGGTTTAAAAGAATTAAGGATATTTCTCTCTTAAAGTCGGATGTATAGACAGAAATAAAATATTTTTGGGTGGGTCCTGAAGGTTAGGGGTATGTTCCGAAGATAGTGGGTGGATTTAAATTTTGTGTTAGGTCTTAAGATTTAAAAAAAAATATTTAGGAAAAATTTCAATTTAAAAGTATTAAGAGTATTTTTTCCTTGTAGTTGGAAGTATAGATAGAAGTAAAATATATAGGAAAAGTTCTGAAGATTAGGGTTATATTCCAAAGGTCGGCGGTCATTTAAATTTTGTGTTATGTTTTTAAAATTATTAAAAAAAATATTTAAGGAAAATTTATATGGGTTTAATAGTATTAAGAATATTTTTCTCTTGCAGTCGGAAGTATAGAAAAAAGTAAAGTATTTAGGGGTGGGTTCTGAAAGTTAGGGGTGTAATCCGAAGGTTGAAAGTCATTTAACTTTTGTTGTAGGTCTTTAAGAATATTAAAAAAAATATTTGCGAAAAATTTAGATGGGTTTTAATGTATTACAGATACTGCTCCCTTCCCGTCGGAACTGTAGACGATAATACAAAAAAATATATTATAGAGTGGCTATCGAAGATTGGATGTGAGTCTTAATTTTTGCGTTAGTTTTTAGCATTATTATTAAAAAAATTTAAGAAAATTTCGATACGTTTAAAAGTATTAGAGTAGTTCTCTCTTGTAGTCGGAAGTGTAGATGGAATGAAAATATTAAGGGTGGGTCCTGAAGGTTAGGGTTACATTCCGAAGGTCAGCGGAAGATTTAGATGTTGTTATAGGTCTTAAGAATTGACAAAACAAATATTAAGGAAAAATTTACATGGGTTTAAAAGTATTAAGAGTATTTTTCTCTTGCAGACGGAAGTATAGAAAGAATTAAAATATTCAGGGGTGGGTTCTGAAGGTTAGAGTTATATTCCGAAGGTCATCGTTGGGTTTAAATTTTGTATTAGGTCTTTATATTTAAAAAAAAAATTCTTGAAAAATTTAGATGGATTTAAAAGTATTCAGAGTATTTTTCTCTTGCAGTCGGAAGTATACACAGAATTAAAATATTTATGGGGAGGTTCTGAAGGTTAAGGGTTATGATCCGAAGATCGGGGATGGGTTTAAATTTTTTTATTGGTCTTTAGAATCAATAAAAGGATTGTTTAGGAAAAATTTAGATGGGTGTAAAAGTATTAAGATTATTTTTCTTTTGCAGTCAGAAGTATAGACAGAAGTAAAATATTTAGGGGTGGGTTCTGAAGATTAGGGTTATGTTCCGAAAGTCCGAAAGTTTTAATTTTGTGTTATGTCTTTAGAATTATTAAAAAAAATATTTAAGAAAAATTTAGACATGTTTAAAAGTATTAAGACTATTTCTCTCTTGCAGTCGAAAGTATAGAAAGAAGTAAAGTATTTAGGGGTGGGTTCTGAAGGTTAGGGGTGTGATCCGAAGGTTAAAAGTCATTTAACTTTTGTTGTAGGTCTTTAAGAATATTAATAAAAATATTTGCGAAAAATTTAGATGGGTTTTAATGTATTACAGAAACTTCTCCCTTGCCGTCGGAACTGTAGATGGTAATACAAAAAAATGTATTATAGAGTAGTTTCCGAAGATTGGATGTGAGTCTTAATTTTTGTGTTAGTTTTTAGAATTATTATTAAAAAAATTTAAGAAAATTTCGATAGGTTTAAAAGTATTAGAGTATTTCTCTCTTGCAGTCGGAAGTGTAGACAGAATGAAAATATTAAGGGTGGGTCCTGAAGGTTAGGGTTATATTCCGAAGGTCAGCGGAAGATTTAAATGTTGTGTTAGGTCTTAAGAATTAACAAAAAAATATTAAGGAAAAATTTAGATGGGTTTAAAAGCATTAAGTGTATTTTTCTCTTGCAGACGGAAGTATAGACAGAATTAAAATATTCAGGGGTGTCTTCTGAAAGTCAGAGTTATATTCCGAAGGTCATTGTTGGGTTTAAATTTTGTATTAGGTCTTTATATTTAAAAAAAAATATTGAAAAATTTAGATGGATTTAAAAGTATTCAGAGTATTTTTCTCTCGCAGTCGGAAGTATACACAGAATTAAAATATTTATGGTGAGGTTCTGACGGTTAAGGGTGTATTTCGAAGACTTAGAGTATGTTTAAAGTTTGTGCTAAATCTTCAGAATTGAAAATAAAAATATTTAGGAATAGTTAAATGGGTATAAATGTACTAAGAGTATTTCTCTCTTACGGTCGGAAGTATAGACAGAATTAAACTATTTTGGGATGGGTCCTGAAGGTTAGGATTATGTTCCAAAAATAGTGGGTAGTTCTGAATTTTGTATTAGGTGTTAAGAATTAAAAATAAGTATTAGGTAAAATTTAGATAAGTTTAAAAGTATTAAGAGTATTTTTCTCTGGCAGTTGGAAGTATAGGTAGAAGTAAATTATTTAGGGGGAGTTCTGAAGATTAGGGTTATATTCCAAAGGTCGGCGGTAAGTTTAAATTTTGTGCTGTCTTTAGAATTTTTAAAAAAAAATTTAAGAAACAGTTAGATGGGTTTAAAAGTATTAAGAATATTTTTCTCTTGCAGTCGTAAGTATAGACGGAATTAAAATATTTAGGGGTGGGTTCTGAAGATTGGGGGTGTATTCTGAAAGTCTATAGTAGGTTAAAGTTTTGTGTTAGGTCTTTATAATTAACTAAAAAATTATTTAGGAAAAGTTTAGATGGGTTTAAAAGTATTAAGAATATTTCTCTCTAACAATCGGAAGTATAAACAGAAATAAAATATTTTGGGGTGGGTTCTGAAGGTTAGGGGTATGTTCCGAAGGTCGGAGATGGGTCTAATTTTTGTGTTAGGTCTAGAGTATTTTTCTCTTGGAGTCGAAAGTATAGACATGAGTAAAATATATAGGGGTGGGTTCTGAAGGTTAGGGGTATGTTCCGAAGGTTGAGAGTAAATTTAAATTTTGTGTTAGGTCTTTAGAATCAATAAAAGAAATATTTGGGAAAAATTTAGATGGGTTTAAAAGTATTAGGAATAATTTTCCCTTGCAGTCGGAAGTATAAACAGAAGTAAAATATTTAGGCGTTGGTTCTGAAGGTTGGAAGTATGTTCCGTAGGTCGAGAGTAAATTTAAATTTTGGGTTAGGTCTTTAGAAGTAACAAACCAAATATTTAAGGAGAATGTAGATGGGTTTAAAAGTATTACAGGTACTTCTCTCTTGTACTCGGAAGCGCAGAAGGTATTAGAAAAAATATATTAAAGGGTGGGTTCCGAAAGTCGTAGGTGGGTCTAAATTGTATGTTATGTCTTTAGATTCAATAAAAAAATATTTAAGACAACATTTAAATAATTTTAAAATTGTTAAGAGTATTTCTTTCTTGCATTCCTAAGAATAGGGAGAAATAAAATATTTAGGGGTGGATTCTGAAGATTAGGTGTGTATTCCGAACGTTGAGAGTAGATTTAAATTTTGTACTAGGTCTTTAGAAATAATAAAAAAAATATTTAAGAAAAATTTTGATGGGTTTAAATGTACGACAGATACTTCTCCCTTGCCCTCGGAAGTGTAGACGTTAATACAAGAAATATATCATAGGGTGGTTTCCGAGGATTGGGGGTGAGTCCAAATTTTGTGTAAGGTCTTTAGAATTATTAATAAAGGAAATTTTAAAAAAATTTGGATGAAGTTATAAGGGTATTTCTCTCTTTTAGTCGGAAATACAGAGAGAAGTGAAATAATTAGGGGTGGGTTCTGTAGGTTAGGGGTGTATTACGAAGGTCGAGTTTATTTTTGAATTTTGTGTTGGCTCTTAAGAATAAATAAAAAATAAATTTAGGAAAAATTTAGACAGGTTTAAAGTATTATGAGTATTTTTTTCTCGCAGTCGGAAATATAGATAGAATAAAAATATTGAGGAGAGGGTTCTGAAGGTTAAGGGCGTGTTCTAAACGTTGGAGTAAAATTGATATTTGTGTTAGGTCTTTAGAAATAATAAAAAAAATATTTAAGATAAATTTAGATGGGTTTAAATGTATTACAGGTACTTCTCCCTTGCCGTCAGAAGTGTAGACGGTAATACAAAAAAATATATTATGGGGTGAGTTTCAAAGATTGGGATGAGTCCAAATTTTGTGTTAGGTCTTTAGAATTATTAATAAAACAAAATTTTAAACAATTTCTATAGGTTTAAAAGTATTAAGAATATTTATCTCTTGTTGTTGGAAGTACAGAGGGAAGTGAAATAGTTACGGGTGGTTTCTATAGGTTATGGGTGTGTTCCGAAGGTCGAGAGTAGGTTAAGTATTTGTGTTAGGTATTCCGACGTAATAAAAAAAATATTTAGGAAAAATTCAGATGCGCTTAAAAGTATTAAAAGAATTTGTCTCTAGCAGTCGGAAGTATAGACAGAAGTAAAATATTAGGGGTGGGTTCTGAAGGTTAGGGGGAGTATTCCGAAGGTCAAGAGTAAAATTAAATATAGTGTTAGTTCTTAAGAATCAATAAAAAAATATTTAAGAAAAATTTAGTTGGGTTTAAAGATATTAAGAATATTTCTCTCTTGCAGTCGGAAGTAGAGACAGAAGTAAAATATTTATGCGTACGTTATGAAGGTTAGGGGGGGAGTTCTGAAGGTCGAGAGTAGGCTGAATATTTGTATTGGGTCGTAAGAATTAATAAAGGAAGTATTTGAGGAAAATGTAGGTGGGCTTAAAAGTAATAAGAGTATTTCTCTCTTGCACTCGGAAATACAGACAGAATTAAAATATATAGGGTTTGGTTCTGAAGGTTAGGGTTATGTTCCGAAGGTCAGCGGTGGGTCTAAATTTTGTAAAAGGTTTCAGAATTAATAAAAAAAATTTAGATAGGTTTAAAAGTATTAAAATTATTTCTCTCTTACAGTATGTATCTCTTGCAGTCGGAATTAAAGACAGAATTAAAATATTTAAGGGTGGGTTCTGAAGGTTAGGAGTGTATTCTGAAGATCTAGTGTCGGTTCAAATTTTGTGTTAGGTCTTAAGAACTAATAAAAATTATATTTAACAAAAATTTATGTAGGTTTGAAAGCATTAAAAATGTTTCTCTCTTGCAGTCAGAAGTATAGACAGAACTATAATATTTGGGGGTGGGTTCTTTAGATTAGAGGTGTGTTTCTAAGGTCGAGAGTAAGTTTAAATTTTGTGGTAGGTCTTTAGAATCAATAAAAAAAATTTAAGAAAAATTTAGATGGGTTTAAATATATTAAGAGTATTTTTCTCTTGCAGTCGGAATTACAAACAGAAGTAAAATATTTAAGGATAGGTTCTGAAGGTTTGGGGTGTATTACTAAATACGAGTGTATATTAAAACTTTGTTTTAGATCTTGATAATTAATAAAAAATATATTTCAGAAGTATAGACAGAAATAAAATATTTAGGGGCGGGTTCTGATGCTTAGGGGTGTGTTCCGTAGGTCGAGAGTAAGTTTAAATTTTGTGTTAAGTCTTTATAATTAATAAAAGAAAAGGCGGTGGGTTCAACTTTTGTGTTAGGTCTTTAGAATTAATAAAAAAATGTTTTAAAAAAAATTTAGATGGGTTTAAAAGTATTAAGACTATTGTTCTATTGCAGTCGGAAGTAAAGACAGAATTAAAATATTTAGGGGTGGTTTCTGAAGGTTTAGGGGTGTATTCCGAATGTCGAGTGTAGGTTTGAATTTTGGGTTAGGTCTTTAGAATTAATAAAAAATATATTTAGGAAAAATTTAGATAGGTTTAAAAGTATTAAGAGTATTTACCTCTTGCAGTCGGAAGTATAGATAAAAATAAAATATTTAGGGGTGGGTTGTGAAGGTTAGGAGTTTGTTCCGTAAGTCGAGAGTAAGTTTGAATTTTGGATTACGTCTTTAGAATCAACATAAAAATATTTTAAGAAAGCGTAGATTGGTTTAAAAGTATTACAAATACTTCTCAATTGTACTGGGAAGTGTAGACCGTAACAGAAAAAAATATATTAAAGAATGGGTTCCGAAAGTCGTAGATGGGTCTAAGTTTTGTGTTAGGTCTTTAAAATAAATAAAAAAAAAATTTGGGACAAATTTACATGGGTCTAAAATTATTAAGAGTATTTTTCTCTTGCATTCGGAAATATAGACAGAATTAAAATATTTAGGGGTGAGTTCTAAAGGTTAGGGTTATGTTCTGAAAGTCTAAGGTGGGTCAAAATTTTGTGTTAGGCCTATGGAATCAAAAAAACTTTATTTAAAAAAATTTAGATGGATTTAAAAGTATTAAGAATATTTCTCCCTTGCAGTCGGAAGTATAGACAGAATTACAAAATTTAGGGGTAGGTTCTGAAGGTTAGCGCTGTATTCCGAAGTTTGAGAGTAGAATAAATTGTTGTGTTAGGTCTTTAGAAGTAATAAAAATAATCTTTAAGAAAAATTTAGATTGGTTTAAATGTATTACAGTTACATCTGCCTTGCCGTCGGAAGCGTAGACGGTAATACCAAAAAATATATTATAGGGTGGGTTCCAAAGATTAGGGGTGAATCTAAATTTTGTATCACGTCTTTAGAATTATTAATAACACTATTTAAAAAAATTTAGATATGATTAAAAGTATTAAAAGTATTAAAAGTATTTCCTTCTTGCAGTCGGAAGTATAGACAGAAGTAAAATATTTAGGGGTGGGTTCTGAAAGTTAGGGGTGTGTTCCTAGGATCGAGAGTAGGTTTAAATTTTGTGTTAGGTCTTAAGAATTAATAAAGAAAATATATCAAAAAAGTTAAAAGGGTTTAAAGAATTAAGAATATTTCACTCTTGCAGTCGGAAGTAAAGACAAAATTAAAATATTTATGGGTGGGTTCTGAAGGTTAGGTTAGGTTAGGTTAGGTTAGGTTAGGTTAGGTGTATTTCGAAAATCGAGTGTAGGTTTAAATTTTGTGTTAGGTCTTGAGAATTAACAAAAAATACGTTTATGAAAAATTTAGATAGGTTTAAAAGTATTAAGAGTATTTCTCTCTTGCAGTCGGAAATATAGACAGAAGTAAAATATTTAGGGATGGGTTCTGAAGGTTAAGCGTGTGTTCCAAAGGTCAAGAGTAGGTTTATATTTTGTGACAGGTCATCGGAATTAATTATATATATTTTTTGGAATAATTTACATGGGTTTAAATGTATTAAGAGTATTTTTTTTGCAGTCTGAAATATAAACAGAAGTAAAATATTTAGTGGTGCGGTTTGAAGGTTAGGGGTGTGTTATGTAGGTCGAGAGTAAGTATAGAATTTGTAATATGCCTTTAGAATTAATAAAAAAAGTATTTAAGGAAAATGTAGATGGGTTTAAAAGTATTACAGGTTCTTGACACTTGCACTCGGAAGGATAAACGGTAACAGAAAAAAAGAATTTAAAGGGTGGGATCCGAAAGTCGTGGGTGGGTCTAAATTTTGTGTTAGGTCTTTACAATCAATAAAAATGTTTTTGAGAAAAATTGAGATGGGTTTAAAAGTACTAAGAGTTTTTGTCTCTTGCAGTTTGAAGTATAGACAGAATTAAAATATTTAGGGATGTGTTCTGAAAGGTAGGAGTGTGTTTCGAAGGTATGGAGTATTTTTAAATTTTGTGATAGGTCTTCAAATTAAAAAATAAATATATTGAGGAAAAATTTAGATGGGTTTAAAAGTTTTAAGATTATTTTTCTCTTACTGTCAGAAGTATAGACAGAATTAAAATATTTAGGGATTGGTTCTGAAGGTTCGGGTTACGTTCCGAAGGTCAGCGGTGGGTCTAAATTTTGTTTCAAGTCTTTAGAAGTAAAAATAAAACCTTTTTAAGAAAAAATTAGATAAGTTTAAAAGTATTAAGACTATTTTTCTTTTGCGGAAGTATAGTGAGAAGTAAAACAATTAGGGTTGGGTTCTGAAGTTTATATTTATGTTTAGGCAGGTCAACGGTGGATCTAAGTGTTGTGTTAGGTCTTCAAAATTAATAAAAAAAATATTAAAGAAATATTTAGATGGGTTAAAAATATTAAGAATATTTTTCTCTTACAGTCAGAAGTATAGACAGAAGTAACATATATAGTGGTGGGTTCTGAATATTAGGGGTGTGTTCCGAGGATCGAGAATGTGTTTTAATTTTGTGTTAGGTCTTAAGAATTAATAAAGAAAATATATAAAAAAAATTTAGATAGGTTTAAAAGTATTAAGAGTATTTTTCTCTTGCAGTCGCAAGTATAGACTAAAGTAATATATTTAGGGGTGGGTTCTGAAGATTAGGGGTGTATTCCAAAAGTCTAGAGTAAGTTTAGTTTTTGTGACATTCATATTTAATAAAAAATATATTTAGGAAAAATTTAGATGGGTTTAATTGTATTAGAAGTATTTATCCCTTGCAGTCGGAAGTGTACACAGAATTAAAATATGTAGTGGTTGATTCTAAAGGTTAGGGTTAAGTTCCGAAGGTCCGGGATGAGTTTCAATTTTGTATTAGGTCTTAAGAATTAAGAAAAATTTTAAGGAATAATTAAGAATATTTAAGGAAACTTTAGATGGGTTTAAAAGTATTAAGACTATTTTTCTCTTGCAGTCGGAAGTATAGAGAAGTAAAATATTTAGGGCTGGGTTATGAAGGTTAGGCGTGTGTTTCGAAGGTTTATAGTAGATTCAAATTTTGTGATAGGTCTTCCGAAATAATAAAAAAAATTTAGATGGCTTTAAAAGTATTAAGAGTATTTATCTCTTGCATATATATATTATAGACAGAAATTAAATATTTAGAGGTGGGCTCTGCAGTTTAGGGGTGTGTTCCGTAGGTCGAGAGGTTCCTCTTTAATTTTGTGTTAGGTATTTATATTTATTAAAAAAATATTTATGGAAAGTGTAGATGGGTTTAAAAGTATTACATGTACTTCTCCCTTGCACTCGGAAGTGTAGACAGTAACAGAAAAAAAGATAGTAAAGAGTAGTTTCCGAAAGTCGTAGGTGGGTCTATAATTGGTGTAAGGTCTTTAGAATGAATAACAAATATTTAGGATAAATTTAGATATGTTTAAAAGTATTAAGAGTATTTGTCTTGTGTATTCAGAAGTATAGACAGAATTTAAATATTTAGGGGTGGGTTCTGAAGGTTAGGGGTGTGTTTCAAACTATTACATGTACTTCTCCCTTGCACTCGGAAGTGTAGACGGTAACAGAAAAAAAGATAATAAGAGTGGGTTCCGAAAGTCGTAAGTAGGTCTAAATTTTCTGTTAGGTCTTTAGAATCAATAAAAAAATATTTAGGATAAATTTAGATGGGTTTACAAGTGTTAAGAGAATTTCTCTCTTGCAGTCTGAAGTAAAGACAGAATTAAAATATTGAGGGGTGGTTAATGAAGATTGTGGGTGTGTTTTGTAAGTTGGGAGTAGATTTAAATTTTGTGTTAGGTCTTTAGAAATAATACACACAATATTTAAGAAAAATTTAGCTGTATTTAAATGTTATACAGGTACTTCTTCCTTGTCATCTGAAGTGTAGACGGTAATACAAAAAAATATATTATGGGGTGGGTTTCAAAGATTGGGTGTGAATCTACATTTTCTGTTAAGTCTTTAGAATTATTGTTAAAAAAATTTAGATTGGTTAAAAGTATTAAGAGTACTCGTATTTATTTCTTGCAGTCGGAAGTATAGAGAGAAATAAAGTATTTAGGGATGGGTTCTGTAGGTTAGGCGTGTATTCCGAAAGTCGAACATAGGTTGAGATTTGTTGTTAGGTCTTTAGAATAAAAAAAAAATTTTAAGAGAAATACATATGGGTTTAAAGGTATTAAGAGTATTTCTCATTTGCAGTCGGAATAAGTGACCGAATTAAAATATTTAGGGGTTGGTTCTAAAAGTTAGGGGTAAGTTTTGAAAGTCTGGGGTGAGTCTTAATTTTGTGTTGGGTCTTAAGAATAAGGAAAAAAATATTTAAGAAAAATTTAGATGTGTTTAAAAGTATTAAGACTATTTTTCTCTTGCAGTCGGAAATATCGACTAATCGAAAATATTTAATGTACCGAAGACTAGGGGTTAGTCTAAATTTTCCGTTAAGTCTTTACAATATTTAATTAAAAAAATTAAAAAAAATTAGGTTTTAAAAGTATTAAGAGTATTTCTGTCTTGCCGTCGGAAGTATAGACAGAAGTAAAATATTTAGGAGTGGGTTCTGAGAGTTATGGTAGTGTGTTTCGAAGGTCGATTTCGAAAGGAAGGTAGGTTTAAATTTTTTGTTAGATCTTTAGAATCAATACAAAAAACATTTAAAAAAAAATTTAGATTGGTTTAAAAGTATTAGGACTCTATTTTTCTCTTGCAGTCGGAAGTAAAGACAGAATCAAAATATTTAGGGGAGGGTTCTGAAGGTTAGCCATATATTACGAAGATCGAGTTTAGGTTTAAATTTAGTGTTCGGTCTTGAGAATGAAAAACAAATATACTTAATAAAAATTTAGATAGGTTTAAAAGTATTAAGAGTATTTCGTTCTTACGGTCGGAAGAAAAGACAGAATTAAAATATTTAAGGTTTGATTCTGAAAGTTAAGGCTTCGTTCCGAAGGTCGGGGGTGGGTCTAAATTTTGTGTTGGGTCCTTAGAATTAATAAAAAATATGTTAAAGAAAAATTTAGATAGGTTTAAAAGTATTAAGACTATTTGTCTCTTGCAGTCAGAAGTAAACACAGAAGTAAAATATTTAGGGGTGAGTTTTGAAGGTTAGGGTTATGTTCCGAAGATTAGCGGTGCATTTAAATTTCGTATTAGGTTTTTAGAATTATTAAAAAAAATATTTTAAAGAAATTTAGATGGGTTTAAAAGTATTAAGACTATTTTTCTCTTGCAGTCGGAAATGAAGACAGAATTAAAATATTTTGGGGAGCATTCTGAAGGTTAGCGATGTATTCCGAAGATGGAGTGTAGATTTAAATTTTGTGTTAGGTCTTGAGAATGAATAAACAAAATATTTAAGGAAAATTTGAATAAGTTCTAAGTATTACAGGTAGTTCTCCCTTGCACTCGGAATTGTAGACGGTAACAGAAAAAAAGGTATTAAAGAGTGGGTTCCGAAAGTCGTAAGTGGGACTAAATTTTGTGTTAGGTTTTTAGAATCAATAAAAAAAAATTGAAGAAAAATTTAGATGGGTTTAAAAGTATTAAGAGTATTTACCTCTTGCATTCAGAAGTATAGAAAATTATTAGGGGTGAGAGAAGGTTTAAATTTTGAGATAGGTCTTTGAGATAGTCTAGAATTAATTAAAAAATATTTAGAAAAAATTTATATTGGTTTAAAAGTATTAAGAGTATTTGTCTCTTGCTTTCGGAAGTATAGACAGAAGTAAAATATTTAGGTGTGGGTTCTGGAGGTTAAGGGTGTATTTTGAAGGTCGGGGTGGGTTTAAATTTTGTGTTAGATCTTAAGAATTAATAAAAAATATTTAAGGAAAATTTGGATGGGTTTAAAAGTATTAAGACTATTTTTCTCTTGCAGTCGGAAGTAAAGACAGAATCAAAATATTTAGGGGAGGGTTCTTAAGGTTAGCGATATTATCCGAAGATCGAGTGTAGGTTTAAATTTAGTGTTTGGTCTTGAGAATGAAAAAAAAATATATTTAATAAAAATTTAGGTAAGTTTAAAATTATTAAGAGTATTTCTCTCTTACAGCTGGAAGCATAGACTGAATTAAAATATTTAGGGTTTGGTTCTGAATATTTAGGGTAGGGTTACGTTCCGAAGGTCGGGGGTGTGTCTCAATTTTGTGTTAGGTCTTTAGATTAAATAAAAAAATATTTAAGAAAAATTTATATAGGTTTAAAAGTATTAAGAATATTTCCCTCTTGCAGTCGAAAGCAAAGAGAGAATAAAAAAAATAGGGGTTGTTTCTGAAGGTTAGGGGTTTATTCCGAAGGTCTAGTGTACGTTTAAAGTTTGTGTTACTTCTTTAGAATTAAATTAAAATATATTAAATAAAAATTTACATAGGTTTAAAAGTATTAAGGGTATTTCTCTCTTGCAGTCGGAAGTATAGACAGAAGTAAAATATTTAGGGGTGGGTTCTGAAGGTTAGGGGTGGGTGGGTTATGAAGGTCAAGAGTAGGTACAAATTTTGTGTTAGGTCTTTAGAATTAAGAAAAAAAATATTTAAGAAAAATTTAGATGGGTTTAAAAGTATTAAGAATATTTTTCTATTGCAGTTAGAAGTATAGGAAGAAGTAAAATATTTGGGGGTGGGTTCTGAATATTAAGGGTGTTTTCCGCAGGTCCAAAGTAAATTTTTATTTTGTGTTAGGTCTTTAGAATTAATAAAAAATATATTTCGGAAAAATTTAGATGGGTTTAAAAGTATTAATACTATTTTTCTCTTGCAGTCGGAAGTATAGACAGAAGTAAAATATTTACGGGTGAGTTTTGAAGGTTAGGGTTATGTTCCTAAGGTTGGCGGTGGATTTAAATTTTGTGTTAGGTTTTTAGAATTATTAAAAAAAATATTTAAAAAAAATTTAGATTTATTTAAAAGTATTAAGACTCTCTTGCAGCCGGAAGTGAAGACAGAATTAAAATATTTTGGGGTGCGTTCTGAAGGTTAGCGATGTATTCCGAAGATCGAGTGTAGGTTTAAATTTTGTGTTATGTCTTGACAATGAATAAATAATTTATTTAAGAAAAAATTAGAGAGGTTTAAAAGTATTAAGAGTATTTCTCTCTTTCAGTCGTAAATATTGTCAGAAATATAATATTTAGGGGTGAGTTCTGAAGGTTAGGGGCGAGTTGCGTAGGTTAAGAAGGAGCTTAAATTTTGTTTTAGGTCTTTAAAATTGATAAAAAAAACATTTAAGGAAATGTAGGTGGGTTTAAAAGTATTACAGGTACTTCCCCCTTGTACTCGGAAGTGTAGAGGTTAACAGAAAAAAAGAAATTAATGGGAGGGTTCCGAAAGTCCTAGGTGGATCCAAATTTTGGGTTAGGTCTTTTGAATCAGTAATAAAAATATATCAGAAAAATTGAGATGGGTTTAAAAGTATTAAGAGTATCTGTCTCTTGCAGTCGGAAGTATAGACAGAATTAAAATATTTATTGGTGGGTTCTGAAGGTTAGGTGTGTATTTCGAAGGTCTAGAGTAGGTTTATATGTTGTGTTAGGTCTTCAGAATTAAGAAAATATTTATTTAGGAACAGTTTAGATGGGTTTAAAAGTATTAAAAGTATTTAACTCTTACAGTCGGAAGTATAGACGGAATTAAAATATTTAGGGACGGGTTCTGAAGGTTATGGGTGTGTTCCGACAATTCGAGATGGGTTTAAATTTTGTGTTAGGTCTTTAGAATTAATAAAAAAATTATTTAGAAAAAATTTAGATGAGTTTGAAAGTATTAAGAGTATTTTCTTCTTGCAGTTGGAAGTATAGACAGAAGGGAAATGTTTAGGGGTGGGTTCTGAAGGTAATGGTTATGTTTCGAAGGTCGGCGGTGAGTTTAATTTTGTGTTAGGTCTTTAAAAACTTTAAGAAAAGATTTAAGGAACTTTTAGATGGGTTTAAAAGTATTAAGAGCAGATCTCTTGCAGTCGGAAGTTAACACAGAAGTAAAATATTTAGGGATGGGTTTTGAAGGTTAGGTTTATGTTTCAAAGTTAGAAAGCAAGTTCAAATTTTGTGTTAAATCTATAGAATCAATAAAAAAAACATTTGAGGAAAATTTAGATGGGTTTAAAAGTATTCAGAGTATTTTTCTCTTGCAGTAAAAATATATAAAGGGTGGGTTCCGAAAGTCATACGTGGGTCCAAATTTTGTGTTAGGTCTTTAGAATCAATAAAAATATATTTAAGAAAAATTTAGATGCGTTTAAAAGTATTAAGAGTATTTCTCTCTTGCAGTCGGAATTATAGACAGAAGTATAATAATTAAGGGTTGGTTCTGAAGGTTAGGGGAATGTTCTGAAAGTCAACAGTAGGTTTAAATTTTGTGTTAGGCCTTTAGAATCAATAAACAAGATATTTAAGAAACATTTAGATGGGTTTAAAAGTATTAAGACTATTTTTCTCTTGCAGTCGGAAGTAAAGATAGAAATAAAATATTTAGGGGTGAGTTCTCTAGTTAGGGGTGTATTCCGAAGGTCGGCGGTGAGTTTAAATTTTGTGTTAGGTCTTTACAAATAATAAAAATATATTTAGGAAAAATTTAGATAGGTTTAAAAGTATTAAGAGTATTTCTCCCTTGCAGTCGGAGGTATAAACGGAAGTAAAATATTTAGGGGTTGTTCTGAAGGTTAGAAGTGTGTTTCAAAAGTCTAGAGTAGGTTTAAATTTTGTTTTATATCTTGAGAATTGAAAAATTTTGCTAGGATAATTTTAGATGGGTTTAAAAGTATTAAGACTATTTCTCTCTTACAGTCAGAAGTTTAGACAGAAATAAAATATTGAGGGATGGGTTCTAAAAGTGAGGGGTTGTGTTCCGAAGGTCGGAAATAGTTATAAATTTTGTGTTAGGTCTTTAGAATCATTAAAAAAGTATTTTAGAAAAATTCAGATAATTTTAAAAATAATTAAGAGAATTTTTTTTTTGCTATTTGAAGTATAGAGAGAAATAAAATATTTAGGGATGGGTTCTGAATGTCAGGGATGTATTCCAAGGTAGGTTTTAGTTTTGTGTAAGGTCTTTAGAATTAATAAAAATAATATTTAGGAAAAATTCATATTAGTTTAAAAGTATTAAGAATATTTTGCTCTTGCAGTCGGAGTTATAGACAGAAGTAAAATATTTAGGGGGGGTTCTGAAGTTTAGGGGTGTATTCCCAAGGTCTAGAGTAGATTTAAATTTTGTAATACGTCTTCAGAATGTATAAAATACATATTTAGGAAACATTTAGATAGGTTTAAAAGTATTATGATTATTTCTCTCTTGCAGTCGGAAGTACAGACAGAAGTAAAATAAATAGGGGTGGGTTCTGAAGGTTAGGGGTATATTCCGTAGGTAGAGAGTAGGTTTAAATTTTGTGTTAGGTCTTTAGAATTAAGAAAGAAAATTTTTGGGAAACATTCAGATGGATTGAAATGTATTAAGAGTATGTACTTCTTTGCAGTCGGAAGTATAGACAGAAATAAAATATTTAGGGGTGGGTTCTGAAGGTAAGGTTTATGTTTCAAAGATCAGCGGTAGATCTAAATTTTATGTCAGGTCTTTAGAATCAATAAAAAAAATACTTAAGAAAAATTTAGATATGTTTAAATGTATTAAGAGTATTTTCCTCTTGCAGTCGGAAGTATAAACAGAATTAAAATATTGAAGGTTAGGTTTATGTTCCGAAGGTCGGCAGTGGGTTTAAATTTTGTTTTAGGTCTTTAGAATAAAAAAAAATGCTTAAGAAAAATTTAGATGGGTTTAAAAGTATTAAGACTATTTTTCTCTAGTAGTCGGAAGTAAAGACAGAATTAAAATATTTAGGAGTTGTTTCTGAAGATTAGGGGTGTAATACCAAGGTCAAATGTAGGTTTGAATTTTGTATTAGGTATTTAGAATTAATTAAAATAATATTGACGAAAAATTTAGAAAGGTTTAAAAGTATTAAGAGTATTTCTCTCTTGCAGTCGGAAGTATAGATAGAAGTAAGATATTTAGGGGTGGGTTCTGAAGGTTAGGGGTGTATTCCAAAGGTCGAGAGTAGGTTTAATTTTGTGTTATATATTAGGAATCAATCAAATAATTATTATGAAAAAATTAGGCGGGTTTAAAATTTATAAGGCAGTTTTTCTCTTGCAGTCGGGAGTAAAGAGAGAATTAAAATATTTATTGGGGGTTTCTGAAGGTTAGGGGTGTAATCCGAATGTCAATTGCAGGTTTAAATTTTGTGTTAGGTCTTTTGATATAATATAAATATTCCATATAGGAAAAATTTAGATGGGTTTAAAAGTATTAAGAGTATTTGTCTCTTGCAGTGGGAAGTATGGACAGGAGTAAAATATTTAGGGGTGAGTTCTGATGGTTAGGACGGGTGTGTTCCGAAATTCAAGTGTAGGTTTAAATTTTGTATTAGGTTTTAAAAATTAATTAAAAATAAATTGAGCAAAAATTTAGATAGGTTTAAAAGTATCAAGAGTATTTTTCTCTTTCAGTTGGAGGTATAGAGAGAAGTAAAATATTTAGGGGTGGGTTTTGAAGATTAGGCGTATGTTCCGAATGTCGAGAGTAGGTTGAAATTTTGTGTTAGTTCTTTAGAATTAATAAAGAAAATATTAAAGGAAAATGTAGATGGGTTTAAAAGTGTTACAGGTAGTTCTCCCTTGCACTCGGAAGTGTAGACGGTAACAGAAAAAAAGATATTAAAGGGTTGGTTCCGAGAGTTGTAGGTGGGTCTTAATTTTGTGTTAAGTTTTAAAAATCAATAAAAAATTATTTAAGAAAATATTAGATGTGTCTAAATGTATTAACAGTATTTCTCTCTTGCAGTCGGAAGTAGAGACAGAAGTAAAATATTTAATGTTGGGTCCTGAAGGTGGGTTGTGTTCCGAAGGTCATGGGTGGGTCTAAATTTCGTGTTAGGTCTTTAGAATTAATAAAAAAAATATTTAAGAAAATCTTAGATAGGTTTAAAAGTATTAAGACAATTTTTTCTTGCAGTCGGAGGTAAAGACAGAATGAAAATAATTATGGTTGGGTTCTGGAGGTTAGGAGTGTATTCCGAAGATCAGGTGTAGATTTAAATTTGTGTTAGGTCTTGAGAATTAATAAAAAATATATTTAGGAAAACATTAGATGGGTCTAAAAGTATTAAGAGTATTTCTGTCTTGCAGTCGGAAGTATAGACAAAAGTAAAATATTTAGGGGTGGGTTCTAAAGATTACGAGTGTATTCCAAAGGTCGAGAGTAGGTTTAAATTTTGTGTTAGGTTATTAGAATTAATAAAAAAAAATTTAAGAAAAATTTAGATGGGTTTAAATGTATTAAAAATATCTTGCTCTTGCAGTCGGAAGTATAAACAAAAGTAAAATATTTAGGAGTGGGTTCTGAAGGTTTGGGGTGTATTACGTAGATCGAGTGCAGGTTTAAATTTTGTGTTATGTCTTGAGAATAAATAAAACATAGATTTAAGGGATATTTAGATAGGTTTAAAAGTATTAAGAGTTTTTCTCTCTTGCAGTCGGAAGAATAGATAGAAGTAAAATATTTAGGGGTGGGTTCTGAAGGTCGAGAGAAGGATTATATTTTGTGTCAAGTCTACAGAATCAATAAAAAAAATGTTTAGGAGAAATTGAGATGGGTTTAAAAGTATTAAGAGTATTTTTCTCTTGCAGTCGGAAGTACAGACAGAAGTAAAATAAATATTTTCTGAAAGTTAGGCACAAGCTATAATTTCGCAGCTTTCTTTTATGAAAGGGTCTTTGCCGTTGTAAAGATCGTGTAAATTGTACCGCGTCAACAAATAATATTTTAAACATCGAAATAAGTCGGCAACACATTTTCTTTCAATTGTTGTGGTTCACCAGTTGACGAACAACGTAGATCTTTTCTTGTTTTAGGCATGTTTTGTCTCGAACTTGTTTGAAACAAAACTGAATGAAATCGTTGAAGACGTTAAATTTACTTGTAAAAAATAATAATAATTGTAGGGTAGTTGGAGAAATGTATGCACGGTATCTTAGATAACTTTGTTTATTGAAATAAAAAACGGTAGTTAAGTTAATAAAAAGGTATAATAACCCGTTATATGTGAACTTAAGTAACGTAAAAAATCCTATTTCTACAGATAAACAAGTGATGTGCGCCACCTCTAAACCATGTCTAATAATATTTGTTTGTTAGAATTAATATTTTGCGTAGTTGCTACTTATTAGTAGTGTTATCAATTAATTATACAGGAACCATAAAATTACATTTTTGTTTTTTTCGCTCCATATTATACATCAGAATCAATCATGGTACTTTTTTGCGAAATTTATAAATATCATATTTATTAAATTTCTGAATAAACTTTAATAACATCTTTATTTATGTTACCCAAAACATGCTTATATGAGTGAATAATTTGATATTCGCTTCATGTAACTAAATTTAATTCAAATAAGTGCATTCCTCTGTAATTTCAAATCGACAATTTCATAAGACATTTAAGTTGTGAGTACGAGTAGAACTTGTGCTACGAGGGTTCTGTATACACTTAGTCACAAATAAACAATAGATGATACATAGCATTTCCATTAAACTATTTAGAAATAGTGTTATTGCTATTCATGGAAATAAAATATCTTTCACGGACGTAGCATTATTAAACTTAAATATTGCAAGGTTTAACAACAATGCTAATATTGTATTTATTTGGCGTTAATTTTGTAGAAATTAATTATTCACAATTAAATGAAACTACGTGATGTAGTATTATTTCTAATTTCTTTATAAAGAAAGTAGAAATAATACTACATCACGTAGTTTCATTTAATTGTGAACAATGCTAATGTTTTCCAGTAAGATTTAATTAAATTTCTAGTGACACTATTTTTAGGGTACCACACCTCAAGGGGACAAAGTAACCCATATAAGATGACTTATTTGTATGTCTGCCTTTCTTTTTTTCACTCTCGATTTTCCCAGAAATCATTTGATGTTTCAATTTTAAATTTAGCATTGTAATATTATAGATAATATTAATTTGTTTATTGCGCAATGCCATGCAATAAACGAGTTATTTAAAAAAAATTATATGGTCATTTGATAGGGAACAAATAGCAGATGGCATTTTTTTTAGTTTTTTACTCCTTGGGAGTTATTGATCTAAAAGGAAATAAAAGGCTATTTATAAGAAACCAAAAATATTATTTTTCGTTTGAAAGTGGTAAGAGGTAAGTTTCACCTCCTTTTATTTCCGAAAGTATTAAGTCAAAAATTGTGAAAAAACGGAGTTGGCAGAATTTGACTAGAAAATTGTAATACAGGAAATAAACAGGCTATATATACATACAATATATGTAATATATAATATAGTATGCAAAAAAATTAGGAGTGCAATTTATCCCTGCTTATGACAAAAACTAATTATAATTTAAAATTTCACATATGGGACGCGATAAAAAATCAATTAGTATTAGACATTTTTCATTATTTTTCCACTGTCAAGAGCACAAATGACATTACAAATATTTTTGTGACTCAAATGTAAAAAGTTCTAGATTAAAGGGTTAATAAATTTTCTAGGTAAATAAAAGCAATATTATGTTTTGTTGCCTATTAAGCACTCTATAGATTCCACGAGATGATAATATAATGATGGATGTTATTTCAAAACACATTTAGACGGCGAAGTGTCAGTTGTTTCTTAAACATACAACAAAAAACTTGTCTATCAATTCGCTTGAAACACAAATATTTTACAAGAATCACTATGAGTAGAGAATCATTTGAAGATACCTTTTGGCCAATTTTAGTGTATCAGCAAGTGTTTGGTGTTTTCAGAAAAACTGTTAACAAATTTCCCACCAGGTTTAAATTGCCGAAAATTATGCCATTTGTTAATAATAGGAACATTGATTTTACTGCAAGTTGCTATTGGCATTTCGGCCTTTACCAATAGCATTTTAACGTCAACTAAAGCCTACATCTTCATTGCATTCGAGGCACTTCACATCATTTATTTTCTGTATATATTGTTGATTGTCAAATTCTTTTTCACAAATTAGTTACATTAATCAGTTTGGTATTGAAGATGGAGACAGCTAACAAATCAGTTAAGCAATCATTGTATGGTGTATCTAACCATAGGAATTTCATAGGAGTTGCTAATTTTATTAGCTTGTCCTCACCCACTTTTTGGACTTGACCCACAGTTCATCTCATTTAATTAAAACAAAATAATAAATGAATAAATTTCTAATTTTAAGGCAGGGGCGTGTTGTAGTCATCAACCCCAATATCAATACCACCTCTCTCAACATCAATGCCCATTGCTTGACACTTATAAGTACACAATATTGATAACCTAATCAATTATTATTTCTTCTACTGAAAGAGCTATTGGTACCTTTTAATTTTGTTGATATCTAACGTAATTTTTGACACCTATAGATATTTCTTAACCCTATTGACTTTTATATAGTGTTACAAAGATCCGAAATAAATTAAAACTGTTATCACATATTTCTTCAAATGTGTTCACTATTTCTCCCACATTTTCAGTAATAAATGTGACTAAATAGTGAGTGCTCCTAATGAACATTCCGACATGTCTTGAACCATCTTTTTACACTCGTTTCAACCCTTTACAAAAAAATAAAATGTCCCTCTTGACGTTGATATATTTCATTTAGATACTTGATAATTTTAAGTAGAAAATGACTTAATACAGGCATCGGCAAGTTATGAGCATCGTTGGATTAAGTGGTGCCTCACTTGGATAGCTGTCTTGTTTTAGGTTCTGCGAAACCAGTTTTCTTTCTTGCTTTATAGAAGAAAATGAGTTTTTACTTATTTTTGTCATCAAAAATACCTAAATTTTTGTCAATTTTCCCTTTTCGTTAAAACACTTGGTTACAGTAGTATGTTAAATTTTTCCTTTTTTTTTAAAAATAGGGTTACAGTAGTCTGTTCAATTTTCCCTCTTGTCAATTTTCCTTTTTGTTAATTTCCCCTTTTTGTTAAAACACATGGTAGTCAATCTGCTTTATTAATTTTAATTTAATTTATTTTTGCTGTTTACTTTTGTTCATACTTTTATTTACCCTCAACTAGTTTCTCCTTCTTCTACCAGATAATTTGATAGATATTTAGCTAGTAATTTAACCTTTTCAGCTTTTCACTTATTCTTCTGAAAGCCATTTTGGCTAACTTTTTTAACGACTACTTTTCCGCTGAAATAGGCAAATTTAATTTTGAAAAACATAGCATTTTAAAAATAAGCTGACTATGAATAATTGAAAGAGACATCTTACTTCATAATAAATTGTTTTCAAATGATGTACATTTCGAATGATGTAATCATTTGACTGGGTACTTGTTTTTCTTCAGAATAAACATGCAGACAGGTTTTTAACTGACCGCCACAACACTTTAAACAATTAAATGGAATTCCAAAGTACACTTTCACAAACTACAAATATAAGTGAATGTTGGTTTTGCTATTAAGTATTTTTTAAAAATTAAATGAAATGTTGGTTTAGTAAAATAAAACTGTATAAAACAAATTGTGAAAAAAACAGTTTATACCAAGTGATAGAAAACTAACATTCTTATTTATCTTCTGAATGTGTAATGAACGATTTTATCCATTATCTTTATCTGATTGTTATTTCTATTGTTTTCACATCAGTTAATTTTATCATTGTGTCAACAACACAGTTATTTTCAATAGTTATTTTGCAGTTATTTAACTAATATAAGTGTTAAATTCACCACTAATAAACCAAGCGTTTCTGACCACAAACTTATTTAATTCTTTATATGTAATTAATAAAATCTGTAAATTGTGTGAGGACTAGCTTTCTTTGCATATTTTGTGGCTTTAAAAGGAGTAGCTTTTATTTTTTTTAAAAAATAGAATTCATGAAAAGACTGACTAGAAATATTTCAAAGTGACTAATTATAAATTATTTCAAATTTACGCTTTAAGCAGAGAAAACATCTGCCTCCAATTGAATAAATTAGCAAATAACTTTTTGCAACATTATGTGCCTTGAAAATCAATGTAGCTGCAATCTATTATCCTAATTAAATTTTCAAGTTCCAATGTTGGGAGTCGTATTTAGGAATCATTCCACAGACTGAAGTTATGAACCTGTAAAGTATGTAAAGATTTAAAAATATGTCCTTAAACTTATATTAGTTGACTATAAATCAGCATTTCAATTGATGTAAATAGTTTTTTTAACGATTTATAAGTGCATATTGCATTACAGATTAACTTTCAAATAAAGAAAATGATGATGTAGAAAGTTTTAAAACTTTTAAGCAATTTTTAAGAATAGATTCTCTGAAAATATTTCAAATTTAAAACACGTATCTTCCACAAATTGTAAATAGCGCCTAATATCTGCATAAACCGAAAAGGAAAGGAGTATTGTCTTAAGTTATGTATTGTCTTCGCTTATTTTGCTGTTCATTAGATGCACTAAAAGGGATTACAAAGGATTTGAGCATCCCGAATGTAGGCCAAGTATCCGCCCCATAATGATAGCTTAAGAAATTTTAGCCAATAGGATAATTTTATTTTAAGGACTGATGTTTTTGTTTTTGTAAATCTTACAAAATTTTTAAACCACACTTTGATCTTGACAATTAAACAATTGGCACCATTATAATAAACATAACATATTCAAAAAACGTGTCAAATAATTCATTCCTTTTTAATGTGAGCATCTTAATAAAATAAGTCGCTAGGGTTGCAATAGTCTAATAATAATCAGATATTTTTATTTCACCTATAACCCCATAACATGCATTGTCCTTTGAACCAGATAAATACACCAGATTAATTGTAAAAATACATTGAAATATTCAGGTGACGTAAAGTTATACGTTGTTATAGCAGCAAGCTGTTAAAACAATTCTTTAAAAACAATATAAACATTTGAAGATTTAGTGCAGCGTATCCAACGATCGTTAAACACAAAGTGCAAAAAAATTGTTAACGTGAAAGCCTTCAATTGACGAAGATATATCAACACACGAGGAAAATTAGCGTTATTAATTCGGATGGTCCTCATCACCAACATCAACACTAACTCATCTAAAGCGAATACGGTCAACATGGGTGTAGCCAAAAAGGTCAACATTGCAACAATAAAGATAAGTGAACGAAACGAACGAATTCACAAAATTTATTAATTATATTTACAATGAAGAAAATCACAATAACCATACAGAAATAAAATTACGTTTTAAAAATATGAGTAGTATACTAGATTAATTTAAAGAAATCAAAACAAATATAGACCAACTGACTAGCAAGACTTCAACCGACTTCGATGACTTTGTAAAAATTGTATTAAGCACAAATCAGTTATGTCCAGGATATAATAGATGAAATGAATCCAATGCTGTCCACATCAGCACAACATATTGTAAGCTCAAGCGAAATCCATAATTCAAATACGACGCAACCACACCGTATAAAACTGCCAAAGGTTGATCTTGTAACTTTTGACAGTTTTAATGAAAAATGGAAAGATTTCTATACAAATTTTAAACAATTCATTCACGATGAACCGTGGCTTTCTGATTTATTAAATTCCAATATTTAAGATCTAGTTTGAAAGGCGAAGAGGTAGGTTTAATTGAAGCATTAGAAGCATTTGACGAAAATTATTTAGTTGCATGGGAATCGCTGAAAGCCTATTTCAATAATAAAAGTGTAATCATACAAAATCACATTTTATTCAAATTACCAATGATGACTAAGTAATCTGTGGTCAAATTAAGAAAACCACTAGATATAGTTTTAACTCACATACGATCTTTAAGATCGTAGCAATAGCAGTGGTGTTCACTATTAATTTGCATTCTCACATCAAAAATCGATCAAAACACCCACACAGAATAACAAAAATGTATTCAAGCCGCCAAAATTCACAAAATGTGCGATTTAAACAAAACAAAGATAGTCATTTGCATAAAAAACAAGCATTGACAACCACACAGAAAATTAATCACCTTATTATTTCTAAAAAAATCATAAAGCTTAAGCATGTTAAAAATAACAAAAGATGGTTGTAAATGAATACATTGAGAAAATCAATTAATAACTACGATAATCAACAAAAATAAAAAAGTTCGGAAATAGACAAATCTCCGAGAAGCTCAAACATAAAGGTACATAGTGCCATGGTTGCTAGGCAGATTTTATTATCGATGGAGTAAATTAATATAAAAGGAAGGAATGGTGAAATTATCTAGTTCAAGTGTTACTGGAAATGGATCCCGATAGCATTTCGTCATAAAAAAACTGGCAGACTGATTAAAATTACCATTGAAAAATAATGAATCAAAACAAAGATCTAATCAAATTTCAACAATTACAGTGAAATAGTAGAATTTTTAGTCCTTCTGTGAATTTGTAACCATTTACCGAATGAATATATAGATAAACGCATTCTCAAAATACCTAACAATATAAAACTCAGTGATCCAAAATTTTATGAACCGGGCGGAAACAGAAATCCCAAGACATAAGGCGCAGTTGTATAAAAAAAATTAGGCTGTATAATTTCTGGAAAAGTAGGCAACGATGAATAAAATATCCAAAAATTATAACTTGATGCTAATGTTTAACTCACTGCACAAAAGCATATCAACATTTTGGGAAATAGAGGAAGTGGAAACAAAGATATTTTTATCTGAGGAAGAATATCAAGCAGAAGGATATTTTAAACTCACCTCTCAATAAGACAATAGTTCAGGACGACAATTGTTCGTCTACTATTTAATGAAAAAATTGGAAAACTATATGAGTCATACAAAAGACGTCAAGAAACATTTCTATGCATTGGAGAAAAAACTGAATAAAAATCCTGAGTTAAAAACACAATATATTGAAGATATGCTTGAAGCTATCACACTAGAACACATGAAACTTATCAATTTACAGAAAATTAAAGAACAGCATTGTTTCATACCACATCATCCGGTAATTAAAAAATTAAGCTCAACCGCTTAAGTAAGAATCGTGTATAACATCATTGAAAACTAACACAGGAATTTCTTTGAACAATTGCATAAAATTTGGTGACATCGTTCAAGGTACCATGGTGACATCGTAAGGAGATCGAAAAGATCTACAAAGAAATTCTCCTTGATATATGGCAGACGTTCTTTCACATGAACAACTACAATTGGAATTTCAAAATAAAAGTCGCTGGTAGACAGGTCCGAACGGCTACAACAAGGTCAGGGTGAATTGCCAAACAGTTTTGTAGAAATGGCACCATTAATGGAGTTAAAACTGATAATTATGACTACCATTACCAACTAAGATTAATTTTTAATTAAATACTCATCATTCGGTAAACTCAAACGGTTTCTAGCGTATATATTGCAATTTAAATCACAATACCCTGAAACATCAGCCTAAATCTGTTAGTAAAGAGACACTAAATCTGATAGTAAAAGTGACCCAATAAGAATGTTTTAAGAACGAAATTAAAATATTATCCCCTACATGGCTGTTTAGTTCTAATAGTAAGATTCAGGCGTTAAATCTATTTTAAGACAAAGACTGACTTATTCATGTGGGTGGCAGATTGAAGAATTCAACATTTTCTTATTCTCGTAAGTTCCCAATTATCTTATCTAAGACACATCACGTTACTGACTTACTTATATGCGAACAACACCTTATAAATTTACATAGTATTTAGCAAGTATTAAGATTAAAATACTGGCTCATTAGCAGTAAAAATGCAACAAAATCAATTATCAGAAATGTATAACTTATTTAAAAGCTACTGACTGCCTATATATACTTTATGGACAATCTTTCGAGCAGTAGAGTCACACAAACCAGACCATTTTTAAATGCCGTAATTGACTATTTTGGGCCATTTCACAGTAAAGAAAAAAAAACATAAAAGCGTGGTAAAGTAAAAGTTTATGCCTGCGTATTTATATATTTTGCAACTGAGGCGGTAAACATTGAATTAGTGAAGATATCAGAATCTTTGCTAATATCCCACCTGAAGATGTTGTAATACAACGAAACCTAGGTCGTGGGAAAGAAATTAAAGATAGTAGAAATAATACTACATCACGTAGTTTCATTTAATTGCGAATAATGAATTTCTACAAAATTAACGCCAAATATATTCAATCCATTCCTATTCTCAACTGACCAAGATACCCATTAACCGACTGTTGATAATTTACCATACTTTCAACTATTCGTACATAATGAACTCACCTTGAACCTTGATGACGTGCTCATTTATGATTATATATGTATAAAGTAACTTCTGGCAAATTGTACTTCACTCCTCACATCAGCTATCAATCACTAGAACACAGTACTTATCTCTATATTCATAAACCGATACTTGAGAAAATAATTTTTTTGTAGAGTGTAATTTCATAAGTTATTTAACCATTTTTAATTCGTACTGTTTTAGTTTATACTTTTGTGAAAGCATATTCACAGGTACTATTATTAATTCATGAAAAAACTGGTTACCATTGCTAGATTTTAATGAATGTATACCAATTTCACCTTTGTACTATATCTAAATAGTAAATGTACTGTCATAACGGAGAGGCGTCTTAGATTCATTACAACAATACCTTACTATAAGCTAATATCATTTGTTTTTTTTCAGCATTCACTGTACGAAGTCATATGAAGCTTATTAACAACATGATAGAAGCAGGCAAACTGGGACAGTTCGAAATTTTTAAATCTTTCAACCTGCAAACTTCATTGCTGCTTTTTTCTCTTCAATTCTTTAATTCAATTCTTTAATGTTGATGATCTATCTAAATTTAAGAATTAAATTGTTATCTATTTTACACATTTTAATGTTTGTCTAATAATTATATAATGCTTCTTACTTGTTTGTTATTAGTTTGTGCTTACTTTAAATTTTATATGCGTATTTTTATTGTTTCTCATTCACATTTCAGCTTGTATGATATAAAATGTATGCCTATTAAATCCTTTGTATTCCTTATATTATGTAAAATTATATAATATAAAATATTTACAATGTATCACTATTACCTTCTTTATATAATGTGTTGTCAAATGGCATTTTGAATGGAATATCAAATGAAAGACATGTTAAAACTGGAATATCTATTTTTATTTATTGTTTTTATTGTCAAATATTTTTTATTAAAATGACATGAAAATGTTAAACTCGTTTTTTTTAAAAACTGCTCTTTTACTTGTTCTTACTTAATCTTCAGTATTTTTTAAAGATATAAAATTAATGTGCTCAAATTTCCTTATTTCTAAGTTCTAGTATATAGTGTACCACTAATTGTTTACAGCAGAAGTATGGATTATTTTCAACAAAAAATGCATAAAAAACATGATCACTATCTATAATCTATAACTGGGTTTAAACTTTGTCTGTAGCGAATGTATGATGAATTAATTACATATATTTTTATTCAACAAACTTCACTAAAAGTCAAATAAATATGTTTGGATTGAATTAAAAAGTAGCCAATTAGTGTCCAGGAATTTAATCAAGTTATAATAAGGTGTCAGAGAAAATCGCAAAGTACAGAAGACGCACGTACGACATGAAGGAGCACTGCGAGTTACAAAATCCAATTAAATGCTGACACCTGGTCATCAAAACTTTTTTAAAAAATTATTGGAGATTTTAATTTAACTGGAAGTATTCAAATAACATTATTCAATATGGTATCATTAAATTGGTATAACCGGTCAGATCCTATCAGTTTCTGAATACAAAATCAGATAGTTAAAACCAGTTCATTATTATTTCATCCTATTCTTGAGACACACTATGTCAACATCAACTAAAGGGTTATGTGCATAATGTGTACAAACAGAATTATATATGAGATAAAAATAACTCATAATTACTTATGCAAATTTGCATTCACTTACATCTTGTTGTTCCTTAGTCTCTTTCTTTTTCTTCATTAGCTTCTTTTTTTACATAGTTTGATGAAACGTCCATCTTGTGAAAAAAGGTAATAAAATATTTGAATGCTTTGGAAAACAGTTTATTCTATTAATCGTTTAGACTTTTGAGCTCCAGGTTAATGGTATTATTACATAAACAAACCCATAGGAAAAAGACGAGCTGTATTACAACGGCCTTTAGCTAGCTACATGGCTGATCCTAATATTGCACTTTCGTAGACACATCACAGCTTTGTAATTCTGTAATTTACTTATATTTTGAAAGATAAAAATACAAGAAACAAATACAATGACAGATAAACAAGAAAGCCCTCATATTACTGTAATAAACGAAAAGAAGTACAATAGAGCCACACCTAAGCCTAACTCGTACAAATACAAACCATACAAATTGAAGTAAGTTGTAATTTGTAGATGTGTGTACGCTGGCGTTGGTTGGTTGAGTTGGCGCCCCTTGCAAGTGTACTTTACCTACATTGCTACAACGGATCCAATGTTACAAAAGGATGGTGTTATACAAATAGGGTAACCTACATAAATATCATTTGGTGTAACAACAAGTCACTGGGGCAAACAATACACTAATATTTTTGTTTGTAAAGCACAATCGTTTTTATTGCAATTTTTTATTTTTCCGTTTCTATTTTTTCTAGTTTTATGATAAAACAAAATATTGGCATAAAAAATAAAAATACTTGTAAATAAATAAAAATACTTGTTGCATATTTGTTAAGAAACGTTCAATAGAA
This sequence comes from Druceiella hillmani, assembly GCA_039881145.1. Taxonomy (NCBI): domain Eukaryota; kingdom Metazoa; phylum Arthropoda; class Insecta; order Lepidoptera; family Hepialidae; genus Druceiella; species Druceiella hillmani. The sequence continues at coordinate 42,797,531 of JAYKKI010000004.1, read as the reverse complement.
AATCAGTTATTTGTAACCAGACACTTTTGTGGGTTGTGTTTTTTCATGAAACATGTAATTGCATGTTTCTATTTAACAACACTCGAGTTTTTACTGCATTATTTCTGTATCTTAACATTACAAATATATCTAATTACTGTCCCTACTACAAAATAAGCAGAACTAACCATATTTCTTGATTTGTTGTCTCTACCTATTCAAAATAATAATTGTAGCTGTTTACACATTCCACGCATCATCATTCAATGAGAATTACTTATATTTATATGATTTGACACTTACACGAAATAAATTGGTACATTTAAATAAATGATTACATTCAGTCATATTCTAAAAGAGATGCAATAAAAGAATTCATAACCAAGCTCTCAGCTTCGAATATAGCCATTATTATGTTTCTAACTATTTACTGGAATGTATAAAGATGACTGTTACATATGTATAATTTTTCATATTTATGCGTTCCTATTATTTCACACTGTAAACTTTCTTCATTAAAGTTTTTTTAATTTACTTAGTAACGAAATTGCCGCATAATTGTGAAAAATTATGTGTTAATCAAATGTTGCACCCTTTTCATTAGAAATCAATAACCTGTGAATTTGAATTGTTTTTATTTTGGAGTCAAACTTTCATCAACACGTTTGTTACTTTTTATTTTCTACTAATTTCTTTACCGATATGAAATTAGCATTGCAATCAAGGTACATGAAGGAAGTTAAGCGGGCGTTCAATAATTAGGCAATGCAATTTTTGAATTGTAACGCGCCGTAACGTTTTTCTGTATCCTCCTTCCCCTCTCTAAACGTTACGTAACACCCAAGTGACCATTTTTACCTAAAAGTGACAATTATGTTGCCAAAAGTACATGAAAGTTGCTAAAATACCTTTGTTATTGTTTTAATGGCGTTTGTGGTAATACTAAATAAAACAAGAGATTTCTAACTCGTAGTACATGTGTATATTGTTTATTTTACTTATTCATATTATTTATTAAATCATCGCACATAATGTAATAAACATTTGTTTAGTTTAAAATATGTTAAAATGGGCTCAAATTTGTCCTAATAAACGTTTACTACTAATCTTACATTTAATTACGCCGTTTTCCTGACTGGGCCCTGTCCTTGCACACATTTTTGGCTTCATCTACCACTGTTCTTCTCATGCAATCTCCTACTATAGCTCTTATAGTCTTTCAGACAGGATTCGTTTGCGATTTAATCACTCGCAATAAATATTGCGATTCACGGATGTCAGCGCTATACCACACCTGATTAGGTTCTGCTGGGTCCTGTAAGCTATCTTCAGGCTTTATATATTCCGCCGAAACATTGTAGTTGTCAATTTTCATTTCCCTCCAGACCTTAGCAATTGTCTCCCCAATGTGCTGAAAATTGCGTTTTTCCAAATCATCAACAACAGTAATTCCTCTGTTGTCGAGATGAGATCCAAAATTTTCATGCGGCAGGATGACGCCTGACAGTCGTTTGCTGAGGAGGGCCATGCGTCGCTCAACTCAGTTGTATGCGCTCCGCCCAGGATCATTGAACAGTGCGTCCAGGTTGTTTTTTTGAAGTGTTGAATGGAAAGTTCTTGACTTTCCGATAACGCGGGTTTTCATCCGGCCCGCGATCTACAAAGATGATGATCACTGGCTTCACGGTATTAGATTCTGTCATCATTAAGGGTTTGAATGCAGACATTGATAAAAGTGATTCGAAATCATAAGTAAGGGTGTTCGCTTGGAGGATGTGTGTTTCCCACTCTATATGGATATGTGTGTCGGCCCATTGTAACCAACAGCTTCTTCCTTACCGAAACCGTCAGGATCCCTGTTGATGCCGGCATATACAGAAGGATTAATTTTGTGCAGCTCTGCTACGACCCAGTCATGATCAGGTAAAAGTATTCTGTATTCCATATGCATTAAAAGAGGGCTCTGACTTTTCACCACCGGTAAACTTTTTGGTACACGGGCAATATCGTCTTGAGAGAGAACAAATACTTGCTGCGGTCCCAGAAGCAACGCGAGAGATTTCAAGGAAATGCAGAATTCTCCATCCTTGTACATTTTGTGCATCTCGGTCTGTGGTCTTGTTAACTTTACGGGTACGGTATGTACGTGCATCCTTCCCGCTTGAGTGTTAGAAATGTGAGGGAGTAAACTAAGATATGTTCTGCTTCAAGAAATTTTGAATCCCATCAACAAGAGCTTCTCATGCAGGTCGGACAGAATGAGACAACTCCTAATCATTCTGTTCGGCGGCGTTCATCAACATCACTGCCATGAATGGCCATTTTAATTATGGTCTCTAGGAGAGCAAGTTGCGAGTCAACCAAACAGGGCTGCCCAGGGCCATATCGAGGTTTTCTGCAGCAGGATTGTTTTTCTGACGTTCAGCTGTCTCAAATTTTTCTTTGGCTCGAAATTTTTTTGCATGCTTGGCACTGTCTTTTTTTTCTTTAAACGTTTTTCTTCTTCTTTCAATGCTTTCCGTATTTTTTTTTCAATAAAAACATTTATTTTCGGTTTTAGTAGGCCATTTTTCTTAATAAGAGTTTCTTGAGCCAGTTTGTCTGGAACTTGTTTAGTGATGTCCGAAACAATCGAAGTCATGTGTGGTCCTATAGACGGGATATCCAGGTTATCCACAGTGCCCTTATCAGTGCTAATCTTTCTCGCAAATCTCTCTCTTCCAGCGACTCCGACAATCGATTCCACAAGAGATGAACACGCGGATGAAGCTACAGCCTCCGAATCCTATAAACAAAGTGAAAATAATTTAAGAATAGGTATTATTGAGACATGCGATATAGAACATTTACACATATATATATACATGTATATATATATATATATATATATATATATATATATATATATTTTTTTTGAATTTAGTAAAATCGACGTAAAATTTTCATGAAAAAAACACTTAGTGATTTGTTTGATTAATAGTGTTTGGTTACCCGAAACACTATTAATCAAACAAATCAACATGAACGAGCAGGATTTAAACCCGTGACCCTTAGCTGTAGGCAAGAGCGTTACCTCTTAGGATAAGTCCAGATGATGAGCGCTCATGTGTGTTTAGCTAACGCGCATTTACAACCACATACAAAATGACCAGTTCTTTTATGAAAAATCTAGGTTTAGTTCATATATGTATACCTACCTATACGTAATATTATTACATTTTAGCAGTAAACTTACCTGTGAAAAATAACTAAGTATTCTTCTTCGTGGCCTTCATCTTGAACTCTTGTATAACATCATTTATGTGTTCTATAAACTGTTCTTTATTTTTTAGTTTTTCTTTAACCGTTTTCCAAATTTTATTGGCATTTTTTGGCGATATGGGAGACTTTAATTCCCTAGTTTTCCGTAACAATGTTCCGTAACACGTTGTTCGAAACCTTCTCCCGCCCCTGTAACACATCATAACGTTTTATATAAAGTCCCCTCCCTCCAAATTGCATTACGTAATATTTAATGCTCCCTTAGGTACATGGGCAGTTACTCTAATATTTCGACTATAACGTCCAAAACTGTAAATTTTCTTTTCTTTATTTATTAGTATGTTAGTAATCTGTTTAAGTAAGCGAGTATATGGATGAACCAACAAAGCCGTAATAACGAACCTTTCCTAGTTAGAAGGACGAAACCAAAGATATTGTTATGTATTTACGTGTTTCTTGATCGTGTAGATAATAAAGTTTATATTACCGATGCGGCATATGGACAGAATTATAGGTCATTGACTCATTACATAGCAATCCCAGTTCAAATTCAAATTCCATGTCAGCTATATGGAATTAATAGTATATACGTAAATAAACTATGGTGTAGGTTTAGTGATGTTCAATAATATCGATAAACTTTACTTATTTTGAACAGAGAATTAGTTATATTTTCATATTTAAAATAACTGAATCAACACAATTTTCAAATGAAGCGATAAATATTTAAACATTTTAAAAATGTTAAATCATAAAATATATATAAAGGTTTCATTTAAATATTTCACTTAAATTGAGAAGAATATGCTACATGACATAATTTGAAAAAAATACTTTTATATTTTTTTTATTTTCATGAGAATAATTTTAAATATATTTTAAATCAAAAATTAATAATATTAAAGTTAATTAGTATTTTATAAAAAAAATTAAAGGGTTGTTTTAATTAATGCAAGTTTCATTTATTTTATCTTGTGTAAAAGAGATTAATAAATAAATGTTTTGGATATAAATATTCCCAATTTATTTATTTAATGCAGCATAGTTAATTGAAATAATTCTTAAGGAATAATATGTTAATAGTTTTTAAAAATATATAGTTTTTGAAGAAATAAAATAAATTTTGTTTATCTATATGCATGTATGATTACACATTGAACATACACAATAATCAGAGGAAAAAGTTAGTGAAGTGAATTGCCCACAGTTTTTGTTTTAAACCTATATTTAAACTTTGGTCTGCAGAGTAACTAAAGCCGCTAATGGTTTATTTAATAATTGTTAACAAAATATTTTCTTTGCAAATTATTTTTGTGATATAGCTTGTGTGGTTTTCTTATATTTTTTTCAACTTAATTTGGATTTATTGTCACTAAACACTAAGCAGCTTGCATTTCAGTTCAACGAAAGCTACCACGTTAGCTAACTGCACTTGTAGATCTGGTCCCAGCGGTAAATCTCAACACATTAGCTAAAGGTATTTTTAAATTCAAGATAAAGTCGATTCTAGCTTAAGATTCAATGTACAATGACATTCAAAAGGAACAATGGGAGCTTTGGTTCGATGACTGGTTCTTGTGGATTATGAAATGTATTGAGTGTGGTGGAAATGATTTTCAGAAAAAACAGGATATGGTAATAAAATTGCCACCGTGGTGCGTTGAATTGATAACATGGCATATGGCTTTTGACGGCAAGGTGCACCGTGGTGATCCGGATTTGACTCCCGGCCGGTCTCTATTATTCACTAAATCGTAATATACTTACAAGTATACTGTTATAAACTCTAGACTACCTAGTTTGAATACTCAGTTCCAAATTTATATAACTGATTTATTACAGTGCAAAATATTAAGGCTAATATTTTAAGACAGCAAGTCCAATTTAATTTAAAAAATCTAAGAAACTTTTGTCTTTTTTCATAATAGATACTTCCATGATAGCACAAATAGCAAACACGATATTGTCGGCATGTTGTAATTAAGTAGCAGTTAATAGGCTTTATTTTTGGAAAATAAAAATTTCTTTAAAGCAGTGAGTTATCCATTCAACATGGATCTGCACAGATGCTGCTTTACAAGTTTCTTCAACTTACTCTGAAGAGATCTGATCACCAGCAAAGGAAGGTAGCAAAATAAACACTGCTTCACTACTTCCTACAGCTGTACGAATAATAGGAATTCCTTTATCAACCATGACAAAATCTCAAGGTTTCAAAAGATCAAGCAAGACCTTCATATAGGAATCATTTGCTCTTCCTCCATGGCAATCAGAAACAAATGTGATAATAACTAAAAATGTATGATGAATACATCAAAACTTAATTTTATAGATCACAAGGCACTCATATTTTAATTTCTGTGCAGATGATGATAACCCTATTATTTAGGTAAAGATTCTTAATAGTAATTTAAACTGACTCTTGACTGCCAATGAATACTAATTTATAATTTAATGCGAGAAGCTTTCAATGTAAGAATACAGATACGATACAATTGTATACAAGATATTTACCTACTTTATATATGTGTTAAATACCGTCAACCACTTTATTGAAAATCTTTACATATGTCTAAATGGCTTTATTTCAATAATAATTTGTACTTGAGAAGTACATATGCTATTTCCGTCTACAATGAAAAAAAATATACTAAAATTGCCTTAATCTCCTCAATATCTATCTCTATCAAAACTTCCACTGTCTGTAGCTATGGGATTATTTTGATAAATATCTCTTCGCTGAACATTATTAACAAGAATAATCTTTTTAACATTATTATATATGAGGAAAATGTTTCTGTCTATGAAAGCTTGATGTCGATGAAGGAATTTTGAAAATATGATGAAATTTGCAACTGTCAACAAAGTGAACACTGCAAATCCTAGCTGAAGTGGGTAGTTCTTTGCTGTATCATATTCTATAAAAATTACTAAAGATCTGACCATTTTTTTGTTCATTAATGGAAAAAAATTGTTGTATACAAAGTAATATGGGAAGAGATATTTGAAAAATGAGAATATTCGAGCTACCCTTGAAACAGTCCACATTAGAGTAGATTTTTGAAAAACTAAGCACTATATTATTTTAATTGATTATTTTGGTGATTTCATAAAAAAAAATTAATCACAATATTATGTAATAGCATTAATTCCTAATTTTTGGTTGTCTGTTTTCCATTTTACAAATATATATGTGGCGTTCTGAGGGAAGTTTGGTCTATTTTTATTTCTTGATTTTCTACCGGTGTTTCGACAAATTTTTATACAACATTCTATATACTATTTTGGAGTTTCAACTTAATATTTACTTTAATTTTAATATATATACTTTCGCCAAAAATTACAGTACATTATCAATATAAATGAGAGTAATGTAACCAAAAGCTCATTAATTTATAATCGGTTGCCACTGATAGCACCTTGTTTAGATATTCTAATAATCCAGCCGTCAATAATCAATAAATTATCAAATAATTAAAATAAACTAATTAATTGAGAGCTGACTTATTAGTACGTACAAATTTATAAAGTAAGTTTCCAGTTGTTTTATAGTTTTTAACTTGCATTTAATTTTATTTATATCGTAATAATAATCTTTATTGTGGACATGAACTGTAAATGTTAGCCTTCGGCAAAAGTGCCAAAAGTTTTAAGAATGGAAGAGACCTTTTGAAATTAAGTGAAAAATATTCTAAATCCAAACAGATTTTACTAAATATGAAAGATTGCGTTTCGTAAAATGTACACAACGTAGCAGTAAGGTGTGAATTAAAAGTATTGGCTTCTTACAAATCTACCAGTGGACGCTAATACTGTGACCACACTAACTGCAAGCAGCTTTCGTTGATAACTATTTTTATGACCATATCGTTGGTATGTCAAACAAAAATGAATAATAACTGCCAGACTTAGTGTAACAATTAAATAACAATATAAATAAAAATAATTGCTGAAATGTATTTATTAATTTTTTAGCGTTGATTTCTTTTCAAAACATGTTTTAATTTTTTTTTATATTTAATGAAAATTTCTATGGATGCAATGTCAATGTCACAGTGAATTTGAATAAGCATCTTCAATGAAAAAGACCTTGTTTTAGTCATTGAATAAAAATATTAATGCAGAGCTATTTCTCACACAATTTTCGGTTATTTTAATATACTTTATTACTTAAAAGAATTTAATTTTTTCTAATAAGCTATAACTACCTATATTTTTGTAAAATTAGAGCAGATATTTAACTTGAAATAATTTTTTTTTAACTTTCACTAACATAACCGGATGCAGCAATTAATGAAAATTCAAGGCAAATTGAAAAAAAAATCATAAACGACTTAAAACTGAATACTTCAATTTAGTCGTCAGAGACATAATTAAATAATACACCAATGTCATATACTTTAAACACAATGTAACACTTCAGCTGACTTGTTAAGATGATAGTTATCTACCATTAAAATTTGCAAACTTGCATTTAACATTGCAGTCAAAATATATAGGAATTAGGCAATAAACCAGTCACAACACTTAATTATTCGGTGATATTTTTTCGAGGATAACATAAAGATAAAAAAATCAATGAACAATTGTCAAAATTTAGAAACTTGTCGGGAAACAAATAAAATTTCTCGTGAGATAATGGGGAACACATGGATAAAAATATTTGTTGCTTTCGATCCTTCAAGCACTAAAACTTCACGAAATAAAATACCAAAAAAAAATATGTTGGAGCGTTGCATGCATACGCAAGGTGACGATCATTATCACAGACTTATATAAATTTACCAGTATTGGCAAACATGTCCCAATACCTATATTTTTTTAGGAATTGTTTCAAACCTTTGAAAAAGTAATAATATATCGAGAGATATAATGAAACTCTTTAATTCTGTATTGATTCAATAATTTATTGGCATTCTAATTGAATATAAATCCATTTAATTTGTTGCTAATACATCTTATCGATTCAGAATTTGTGGCACAGTATCTTAAATCTTTATGTTTAAATACTTGTTATATAAGAATAATCTTTGTAACAATTTATATTAATATTATGTGACTTAATATTTTGTTTGCATTAAACATTTTTTTTTTAAATTTAATCTTACTAACTGACTGCCATCTCACTATAGACTGTCACATACTAAGAAATAATGTTTCAAAACACATACTCTTGACCAATGTGTGCTGAAGTAAGGTCGATGTATAAAATTGTAACAGATAATTGTTTATCACTGATGCGACCTTAAATGTTACGATTTATGGTTAGTAAAATCTATAGCAATTTAAATGTAATATAGTAATTTAAATGGAAATATTTCTGTGTGTGTTGAATCACATTTATTGTCTTATAGTTAATAACACTTAGAAGCTATGCCAATAAACCAGTAACCAGTTTAGGTACAAAATGAAGAAAAATTGTTACATTATTTACTTTTCCGTTTAATGACTTGTGCGGTACAAAGTTTAAGAATTTTGAAAATATTTATTGGTGGCAACAGTAATGTAAACAATATTATGTAGTTCTCAATCAGTATTTCACTCTAATCATTTTGATAACATACATCGTCATCTTCTTTTAATTAACCTACATTCGAGCACCCTTTTAGTTAAACCTTAAAAGCTGTTATTATTGGGTTCATCATTAAGGACTATTGCCTTAAGCAAATACACCACCTATTTATTATTTACATGTGTTAAAAATAAGTGATAAATGACATTTAAAAGAATTAAAGAATCAATATGGTATGAATATTCTTAATACGCACTAAAAATATTCCCCTTGTATCAAACTTCATGGATTAAAATTGGATTAAGAAAAACAATGAAAAATAATTTACTTCTCAATATTGTTTTATTTTTCTTTTGTAGTACAGTAAACAGTCTTCTAGAGCATATAATATAAATGTACAATATTTGTTATGGACGTATGAAATTGGTTCTATGCAAGAAAAGTAGTAATGAATCAACCACGTTTTGTTTATAGTAAAAGCCCAATGTTATTGTTCTTATAATTTACAAATAGAAAAGTGGTAAACACATTTGTATATTGAATTTAAAATACATTAGAAAATCATTTGCATCAGTTGCAAACATAATTCCCTCACATTTTTTAACACATTTATAGTAAAAGGTTTTATCGTGTCATAAGCATATAAATGTAGAAACATATACAGCATTTTAAGGAAAGTTTATTTCCACTTTTGTGTTTAGAAATTGCCTTGTTTAAGCTTTAACATTCAATATCTTTATTTTGGAAAGTCTGGTCAAATATGAAAGAGAATTGCTCACTTCTTGTGACAAAGAAGACATTGGCAACTAGAAGAATAGAGTCTCATCGAGATTTTAAAGTAAAGACTAACTGTTCACCTTATTCGTGAGCAATTTGAACTTCTTCTTCATGATAGTCTTCTTTTAAAAAATATTCTTGATCAGTATCTTCTTTCTTAGATGCCAAACTGTTCAGTGTTTTTTCAATGACGTCATCATATGTAAAATCCATGATCTGCAAATGGACAAATAAATTACTCTTTATTTAGGCACCGAAACGAATGTGGTTAATGAGAATTGAATGTTGAATTTAATTAACAAACATAATACTTACATTATGAATCAGTTGTTTTTTTTACGATCCTTTGAAAAACATAAAAAAGCAAGGGTAGAAGATCCACTATGAGACGTATAAACATTTAACGTACACAGCATGATATTTTCATTAAACTAGTCACAAATATTAATTTCAAGTTTATACACCAGACAGTTATGAGAAAATTTATCTGCCTCTCTAAAATTGCCACATGAATAATTTTGAGTATCAATTATTGAGATATACGAAGGTTAATACATTTTAACACTTAGCTAAATTTAAAATTACAACATCAAACACTTCATGAGAAATATGTTTGTAATAAACAGACACACAGATTTATATGTTGGCACATGAATATATTCTGACCTCTCACATCTAGTGCAACTCAATAGCACTTAAGTATACTTTATTTGTACATAAGATATGTAAGTATTGCTTAGTAATGACTTAAATGTAGAAGAGAGGAAATAGTTACAATGTTCTAATTTACAACCTGTTTGTCTCCTGCTGCAGATTTATTATTGAGTAGTAAGTTTCATAAATGTAGAGGGGTTGAAACTTTGAACTGTAACAGCAAGATTGGCTGTGATTGGTTTCTAATATAAAGGTACCACTATAGACTTTCTTCCTTGAACATGACGCTGTAAATTTCTTAAAGTAACCATAATGTAACACAAGATGTTGATTATAAGGAGACAGAACAGGAAGATACTAAAGAAAATTCCAACATGAGGAATGCTCAGGAAAAAGAGAAAAAAGAAAAAATTATTATCGTACATTGAAAATATGTGGATAAAATCCAATCTAGGGTACATTATATTAAAAGAAAATGCATTCAATAATTGATGTTCACATGATGCGGAAAACACTGAGTTTTCAATAACAAGAATGAATGTGACCCTTCAATATTAACATAAAAAGTTTACTCAACTATTTTTATACGTTTACGCGCAGATTTTATTTTACTCAATATACCAATATTAAATAAGTACTGTATGAATGGAATTTAACTTTCGAAATGATTATTCATTCCTAAGCTATTTGTTCAATTATAATGCAGTACATAATTTCTCAAAGAAGTATTTATTGAAATGAAATTAAGTTTTTCTGAGATTTCATAAGTTTCGGGGATATAAAGGTTGAAATTAAAAATATTTCTACTTAAATAACATAAAAACTATAGATTGAGGTAATCTCCATGAAGCAAAATTACTTCTAAGGAAGATATTATCTCCACTAAAAAATACAAATTTTTTTTTTATTTTACAGTGTTTTTTTTGAAAAAGCAATAATTTTGTTTCATAGGCAGTATTAATTTTCTTGTATAGTAGCCATACAAAAACCTGGCTTTAATGGCAGGAAATTTTATAAAAAGCAAGTGATCCACTTTCACTATCCTTAAACGGTAATTCGATGAATACTTTTACATATCTGGTCATAGCAAGAATTCACTGTGAACTATGCACAGCTTGATGAAAACACTCAACGACACACTATAATTTGAATATTGTTGGTCCATGTGCAATCTTTGAAATACACTAAATTATTGACTTTTCCTACTTACTTTACTAACATAAAAGAATTATTTTTGTATATTTCCCACAGGTATAATCGCCATGTCTTTCGAACTTTTAATAGGCCAAAGATATATTCTTTCCCAAAAATTGAAGAATGTGTTAAAAATAGTTTCAATAATTTATCTGAAACTAAATATAAAAAGGTTATCCTTAAATGAAACTTGAATTAAATTTTAATAATAACGACTTAATTTATTTTAAACTTACACAGAATTAAGAACATAATTAAACATTGGCTTTTAGGCTTTATGCGACTCGTGTAATGCTGATAATTGAATGGTGACAATAATATAGGTAATAGTAAGATTTATAAAAGTAAGAATTAATTTAATCCTGAAGTTGAAAAATTGACAAACTGTGAATGTGTTTTGTCACTTTCACGCACAATCTTTCTTAGTAACTCCATCTCATGTTCAAGAGTGGGATCTGAAAAATCACATGTAAAGAATTGTAAACAAAAAAAATTACAACAAAAAAATTCATACTTACCTGAACAAGGCACTAATTTCATCTTGATTAAATTAAATTCCAAATTATGAAACTCAACAGCCAGATTCTTACAGAAGACACAACCACATATGAATACAACACCATGTATTACGATCCAAAATGCGAGATACAATATCAATGTAAAAGGGAAGACCTAAAATAAAAACAAAGTGACATCATAAATATTAAGTTAAATATTGGTAGTTTGTTTACACTTATTTCTAACATAATTATATATCTAATATCTACAACTATCAAAAATAACTGTGTTTTTGTGAAACTTAAATTCAACATAAACTTAAATTTAAAATACTCTGGACCTTACGTGCATGCTAATAATTATTATTGTGTGTGCGACTAAACTGTCTTGGTATTAATTGAAGCAGAAAAATCAACAAAATCAAACTTTTTTGGGCCAGGCTTATCTTTTCAGTGACACAAAAATCTCTCGTACCTCAATTGCCTAGCCTTGTTAAAAACTGTATCGTAAGTAAAAATTATCTTAAACAGTTTATTCAATTTTAAATTACAATACAAGTCTTTCAGTTTTGGGGCTGTAAAAAGAATATAAATTCTTTGGAAATATTTATGATACTCACTCCATTCACAAGTACATATAAAATAAATTCTATGCCTTTTACTGACGTGACAAAGGTGCATATCACTATGAAGAGAACGTCGAAAGAAAGTGGAATCAATTTTCAAATTAATTTTTGGTAAATTTTCTAAAAAAATTCTTTAAAACATGCAAGTTAAACATTTCATTTACTTTAATTTTACTGCATAGGTCCAAAATATTTATTAACACTTTTGGCAACACATACAAAAATGAAGTATTTTGTGAAAAAGTTATTACCTTTCCTTTTTTCTCTTCATTGAGAATCAAATATGGTCCATGAATTTTAATTGCATGTATAGCTTTAATGTTCTCATGTAATATTGCTTCTGTTGTATATTCCAAATAATTATTTATATATCTCAACAACTGTGTAATAGTGCTTGTTAAAACGCATAAAAAGGGTATTTCGAGTTGCAGTAAGATAGCACTAGAATCAGTGATAATATATCTATAAATATATATCGGCATAATGAATCCATAAATATATATCGGCGTACCGCAAAAAAAATGTATATATATAAAATTATGAAACATATACCCAATCACATCATTAATTTAACCTTCCTGAAGAATTTCTTTATGAAATTGCTTCTGTAATTTATGGCCACCTTTTCAAATAGCTTCAAAAAATTCACAAGCAGATTTTCGTAACAAAAAATGTCTACAAATAGATAAAATAACATGCTCCCATTGTGTAGAAAATGAGAAATTGTTTCTAATCTCACTAAATACTGAATCGAATCCACGAAACTATATTTTTAGGAGACATGTTAAAACAATGAAATGTGACTGCTAAAGCTTGCTTATTGAAATTGTTCTGATTATTATTGAAAGAAATAACTTGGCCTCATTACTGATAAAATTACGACGCAATGACTGATGTTTATCATGTAATTTAATTTAATTTATGTATTTTGATCACATGTTTGTCTACACTATCATAATAAATATGCCATTTTTTTCACCTTGAAAGTTTGAAGTACATGTAATAATTTAATACTGTCTTTGGTTTCTAATTTTATGACATTTATACTTGCATAACTTTCAATGTAGGACTAGAAAACAGTGTTTTATGTTTAACCAAGTTGTTAATGAGGATTGTTTACTCACTATAAAGCATTACATTTGTAGACCAATACTTAAGAAATTAATTGTGTCGTGATGAAGAATGGTTTTATTTGATTGTATGACAGAAACAGGGGGATATTTACTTATCACCAAATTCCAAACTGAAAATTTATAGTTTTATATGCACTTAATTCTAATATATTTCTATGCACATAATTTCTTTGAAATAATTAATTGAAATAATTATGGGCAGTAGGAGGTGAATCTCCACTAATATGGACGATGACACATCAACAATGCCACTGTCAACACTTTAATGAGTCACGTGATTTCATATGTCATAAGTCAGCAGATATTGATGATTAGTACTTGAGAAAAATAATAATTATGAAAATAAAATTGTTTCGAAGCAACCATAAAAAGATGGGTGTACAAGTATCGACACCATGTAAAGCACAAAATGGAATTATGCTACGTCAGAATTTGTTTAAATTTTTCTAGTATGCAAAATATTAAATGGATAATATTATAAAACTGTAACAGAGGTGAATGTTTACATTAAATATATTTTTGAATCATACTGCTAAATAAATAATAAAATAAAGACATACTTACTTTGATACTCTTTACCACACACATAGAAAATATAGCTATCTGCACCTATCTGAAATATACTATAGGTAAGATAGCTATCTACACCTATCTGAAAGCATAAACATGTAAAGATACATGCCGTTGATTGACATCTGGGTTTACTGAGAATTTTCATAACATAAAATTTCCAATTCTGACTATCTTTATAAAAATTCATAAGGATGGTTAGCTAAATAATTTGCATTATCTGTCTATCTATCTATACTATATGGCAACATAGTTACCAACTTAATATTATAAAACTGTTACAGAAGTGTAAACATATTTTTTAAAAGTGATCAGTACATCTATATAGATTGTTAGCACTTCTTCCGAGATTGAGCTTAAAGTTTAGGCTAAAAGATATAAGTTACTTTTATCCGGTCAAGGATACTTTTAAAGTAAAGAAATTATTAACCAAAGATAGTATTTATTTTTATTCCGTTTAAGGGTATTTTTGAGATGAAAACGTTATTACTGGAGAATGGCATCGTTCTTTGAGGGTGGTCACTGGAAAAAGTTATGTATATTTCTTTTTCATACCATATGTGAAATGTTGCATCGCGTAAATGGTTAAAGCACAAGTCAACTCAAAATTGCATTTTGAAAGTAACATATAGTAAACAGTTTACATTATTTTGCTCAGATAATATATTCAGCATTTATTAATTATCAGAAACTATTTTTATTCCAGTCCATAAGCCAAGAAGTTCTGTCTAACCTCCCTTAACTAGTCTTTGCTCTATGAAAGTACTCTTACCACCTTATCCATACTTGTTAGTTATGAATATGGTAATAACCAAAATTGGTCAACACTTTTTGCAAGGTTTGCTTCAGACTGTTAATGCTTGCTGATTCCTGAAATAGATTGTATGCTTTGTTTTGCTTGTGGGAGTCTATAGTCCTCTAGTGTAAAAGAGTGAAACTAGTTATACAGTACCAAGAGAGACAAAATGAACGAATAACTACAACATGAGTAACTTATCTCAGTTAGCAAAATTGAATGATAATTATGGTTATTATTAAAATGGTTCTTATTACTATTATTATAAGTTGTTTGTAATGGATTTGAAATAAGATTGTTTACTTTAGAGTTAGTATCAATTTTTTAAAGTCTTGAACCAAATCAATTTTTAAAGTCTTATAAATTAAAGAAGATTTAAAAATATATCTTAATTTGAAGTGGATCAAAGATAAATTACTTATATTGTGTTCCCCATATTTTAAATGTATGAACAATAATTTAATAAAATATATTTTCAATTTATTAGTAAAACTATGACACGTCCTATACAAATAGTATAAACCAGGTAACGAATAAGATTTTCAGTGTAGTCCTAAACTAACAGATTTCCCTCTCGAGTTTCCAAAAACACAAAATGCAATTAGAGGCCAAATATTTAGTACCTCGACCAAAACAGCTGGAGAGACTTACAGCAAAGCACATTTTATGAACCCATTTGATGGCATTATAAATAAACTTCATAATTTTGTTGGTTTACTAAATTATATGACATGTTTTTGAACTTAGTGAATAATTATGTCAGAAGAGCACAGGATAATCCTATTTTATTAGGGTTTTGTAACCAAACTAGTAATCCTTATAGGTTCACCATGTTCGTCAGTCTATCTGACTGTCGGTATGTCACAACCATTTTTCTTGCAGGCTATTAAGGCCAGAAATATGAAATTTGCCATGGTTATACAACACCTAAAAAGAGTAACTTTTATTTCCGCATACCCCATTGTCAAGGTATCGTTAAATCGGTCTTTTCATGGGGGGAGGGGAGAGGGTATGTCATGCACATTTACGAAATACTAAGCTTCAAAGTCTTTTTTGTTAAGAGTTAAGTGTCCACGACCAAATAACTGCAATTTATTTTCGATCTGAAAAATATTCACAATAGTATTACATATAACAAAATCAAAAAGACAATTATAATAACTAAATAGCCTCTACTTGATTACGAGTAATAGGCGACTAAGTTATGGTGCGTAGCTGGGACTGTAAAAAATGAAAGCTCCATACAAGATACCACATATCAACTGCAAAAATAACTACGTAAAAATGTATGTTTAATATGGTGAGAAACATAATCATTTAAATGTGCACCATGTTTCTATGCCCGTGAAATATATAGTAGGTGATATAGTCACATATTGAAAATTTAATATTTATGAATAGTTATGTAAGATTAATTGTTTACGAATACGTAAACGTATATAGGGACCTCATAATGTGAGTTCTGCTCGCACTTGATAAGCTATTTTGTGATTAATTACTAATTATTCAGCTGACATAAAAATTAGAAGTACTTATCATTATATATATATATATATATATATATATATATATATATATATATATATATATATATACATAAAACAAAAGATTTTATGGTTTTATTCATTACATAACTTAAAAATCATACAACTCCATCTTTTGCAACAACATGCATAACAAGACAAGCTTGTTACCAATTTTCGCAACAACTGTATACAAAAGCACTCTCTGTTGAAACAGTGTGCCGAACGAGGCAGACAGCATTGTACCTTAACCCCTGCATTTCATTGCCTGCATAGACCTAGAGGTCCTTTGAAGGTCAGTTATATTAACAGGATTACAAATTTCATTTAGGAAAGTTGTACTCTTACGACCAATAATGAAGAAATATAATTGTTTGCATTAAAGCTTCACTTTTGGCATTGATTTTTTAAATAATGTACAAAATAATGTCTCATTTGAGTAATTGTTAATCAACATTTTTTTATCAGGTGAGTAAATTTTTCATCATGTAAATTAAAGACACATATGAGCATCATAAGTTGTTTCTGACTAATTTCATAAATAATACAATTTTGTATTTTTGACACAGAAAATTAAATGAAAAATTGTTTTCACTGTGTGCACTGATTTTATGCAATGGCTAATTATAATAATTTCCATATTCTAATGATGTACATAATGATGATTTGTAATGATGATTTCCATATTCTAAAGATATATTCTGATAATTAATTACGGAATCAGTAGTTGATTGATCCCTATAATGAAATGATTATCAAGAGAAATTATTAATTCTGAGTCCTATAGTGTTATGAAAGAGCGATTTTGAAAAGTTATTGTCATTACACAATATTGCTGGTGGTATATAGATAACCCATTGTTAAAAATAAAAATGGAAAAGATGATGAAATAAACATTATTGCTTCGAATTTAACCTTTTATTATTTTATTTACATTTTGAAATAATGTGCAATATTAATTTTGAAAACATTGTTATGTATATTACGAATATTGATAATATTCTTAAATTATTTAATTTCTTGTTTGAATAAACTTTCAAATTAATGTCACTGTCTCATTCAGGTCCTCAACGTTTGGAATTCTAGAAGAAAATCCTCAACATTTAATCTATTTCCTTATAGTTATTTAAATGTTAAATTATTCATTGTTAATGACATTAATGCAGATAATCCTTAAATAGAATTTGTTAAATCAAATTATATTCCTTTAACATTCGATCCAGGTTGTCCGTAAAGTCTAAGCACTGTACAGAACATTATTGTACTTCTTCTCTACCTTAATCTCAAAATTAGATTCTGTTAATTCTTGCCTAGATTTAATAGCATTGAAAATAACCTTCTGAGGGCTATTTAGAAATATCAGTTCTTTTATGTTTTTCGTCTAAAGCTTCTGCGCAAATTTCAACATAGCTTCTACCTTTCCTGCATTCTGTTAGATATCTTATTATTCCGATAAAAGCACTAATAATATGTGCTGTTGAAAAGTATAAAATTAAAGCATATAATGTTAATGTAGCCTCTCTGTTGAAACAGAATGATGTTAAGTTCAAAATAAAATTATTGTTGGTTGCATTTTATTACCATACAAATTATTCAGCTAGATTCTTTTCTCCTTCAGAGAGAACTTTTAAAATGTAGTTGAAAAGCCAGAAAAATGATGTCATTATCAAATCGACAATAACAACGAAACATTAAAATTTATAATTGAATAACCTGATAAAAATTGTAACATTTCTTGATTTACTTTTTACATCTTTTATCTGTCCCAACATGGATTCTGACTGGTTTGATTTTGACAATTCTTTATTAATTATTTATTTATTTACTCTTACACTTATGGAAACATTACAATTATTATACATGTGGGCTTCAAAAATAATAGCAAGACAAACTGCAATAATAATATCCACAATGTCATGACAATAACAATAGCCACAATGCCATGATTGAAATCATGCTACTCTTTAAAAAGTGACATCTTGGATATCATTTTGTTAGTTTGACCTATTTCTGGAATTTGGTGATCTAATTTCTTTAACAGAAAATCTTTTACGACTTACAGTATTCTTTAGAAGGACATTTTACCGTTTTTAGTTTGCCGTCTTTGCATTTCATTTGACATCCGATCGACGCATTGTATCTACAAGCAGTCGTGTGGTGACTTGGGACTTAAGCAGAAGTGATCTTGCCCGTGACGTTTGCCCACAGCTTGAGGGGATCATACAGCAGCTTGCCCTGAGTAATGACAACAAGTGGGCAGATGCATATACAAATAATGATGTGGTCAGTACCTCACAGTAGTTTTAAACTTGTTTCTCAAATCACTGCTGGTTTTTCAGTTCTTAAAAAATTGTTGCTAGAGTTATAATTATTAGCGCGTACAGCTTATATACTGTTTAGGTCTTAAAATATAGTTTCTCATATCGCTGCCGGTCTTTCAGTTTTTAAAAAATTATGTTAGAGTTGTAATTATTAGCTCATGAAAAATGTTATCTATGATACTTTTATAACCAAAAAATATATCTTTACATGTATCATTAATACGGGATCAGTAATCTTAGATCAAAGTGCCAAGTGATATAAACAAAAATACATATATTGTTAGACACTTGTTAATTTGTGTAAAATGAATTTTGTTATTTAATGACATTTGTTATTTTTTGTAGTATAAACTATAACCGTGTTAATGCTTTCATTTATTTGTTAAAGATTCTTGTCTTGATATATTGTAAATAAATCAAATCTTATTTACTTTAAATTGAGATGTATATTATCAAAACCGCAGCCACGTGTCGCAAAACCATGGCTTTCCACTTGTATAGCAAACCATGAACTGCACTTAAATTAATAGGTTTATTAATATACTGCAAAAAAGATATAAAGTAAAATAAAAAGTGAGTGTAACATATTAAAATGGATATAGAACTTGTATATATACGTACATTCCTATATTCCTGAAGTGATAAGCACAGGTACCAATCATTGAAATGGGACCCACATTTTGCTGGGTATTATGGTCTCGAACGTGAGAAGTGGAAAACCTGTCTCCGTTATTCAGACATCATTTAAAAGTCTAAAAATATAAACGTCAGTGTTACATTTTATTTGTTCCTATTTTTAGGTAGTAAAGATCAAATGATGAGCGCATTTGGGAAAAGCTATCCGGGGCTGAAAACAGAAAAAGAGCTAAAGATAACATTGAAGAAGTAAATAAATCTGCTTCTAAGGAGGGAAGTTAACTTCATGAAGCAGGCGCATAATTAGGCTCCGCAGATTATCCCGATACTACAATTCAGACATTCAGAATAATTTAACTACCATCGTTGAACAGTGAACAGAGTTCCAGAGCTCAGATTATAGTAAACAGTCTTTGCTGTCAGTTTTATCTCAGCAACAAGATGACGTTGAGCGAGCATTTAGTGACTTATTACGTGACAAAAAGACGAAAATATAAACCTGAAGGACCCAGGTACATTGCCAGATCTTGACAAATTTACAGATCAACAAAGGTATTCTTTAGCAAACGAGCTGTATTACTAAATGATAAACATCCCAAAATAAGATAAAGTTTAAGTCTATTGAACGTAATGGCAAGTAACAAAAATACTAAAATAACCTAGTTTGTTTATTCTAAAACAAAAAATGTTATTTATTGTATTGCCTACAAGTTATATGCCAGTGCGTCTATATCGACCTTGTGTACAGTGGCTCTCAGTAATAGGAAAAAGGCTTTAGCAAGATTCGCTAATATTGAAGTGTCACAAAGGCATAAAGAATGTATTATTCGATGGGAAACCTGTCTGAAGCAAATGAAATCATGTTAGGACAATGATTGCAATAAATTCACTGTGAGAAAGAAAAATAGAGACAGATTCTATGATTCTATATGTGTGTATGGGTGCTGTCATTTATTTTGTCCCAAACTGTTTTTCTTTTAAAGGTACTAAAGAAACACTGAGTGATCACTGCAAATTGTCCTCAACCTAGTCAACTAAATTTTCTTAATTTGATATCTCTTCTCGACATATACAATCCTAGTCTCAAATACTTATTAGACCCCCCCCCCAGAAAAAGGATATATATCCTATATATTTAAATATATATATCAAAGAGAACACAAAACAGAATCATCGACATATTGGCAAAAAAATTTCACCATCATGTTTGACTGTACTCCAGATATATCTCACACAGAACCAATGAGCCAGTTCAAACTGAATGTGAAATAAAGGTAAATTTTATTGGTTTTATACAAGTTGATGAAAAGTCTGGAGAATATATCACACAGCGAATTCTAAAAAAATGTTTGGATGAGCTGATAGTTTGGATGTGCGAAAATGTCGTAGAGAGTCTTACAATGGATCTAATATGGCTGGTGCATATAATGGAGTCTATGGTAGGGTTATAGAAAAAGAAAGAAAAAGAGAGAAAAGTCTAGCGGATTCAACGCAACAGATTGAATCCGCTAGACTTTTCTTTGACACAACAACATGTGTGCAAAAATGGTTTGTAAGAAACTTTTCCCAATATTAGTATAGCTCTAAGGACATTATATACATTACCGAGATTTTCAACATGTGAATTAATTCAGCGAACTAAAAATAAAACCTACCTGCATTCAACAATGAATCTGGAACGTTTATCTGGCCTTGCAAACTTTCCCAGCAAAGATAAAATTGTCTATGTGACGAAGTTTGATGAGGTAATAGTTTCTTTTGCAGAAAGGAAAGCTCGAGGTGTAAAAGTGTAGCAATTTTATATAGAAAAATTTGCTTGGACCTAAGGGTTGAAGTTCTATGTACTGTCGTTGCTTGGGCGTTGTCTACACTGGTTGTATGTTTACTATATTTGTGCCATATATAAGATAAAGTTATTAGTAAATAAGTAATAAAAAGGGCAAATGTATTAAAAGATTTTTATTCTCCTGGTCACAAAAAATCCCACCTAGTTTATTTGTTTTGTGAGTTTTTTTGAACTGGGCCAAAAAGTTAACATCGACATCCCTCGCCCTTGGTTTGGAGAAACTGTTGATCCCAAATAAAAACAACAAAATAATTTCACAATATCAAAACCAGCAGAAATTTCAAAGTTCAAATTAAGTTCTTCATTACAGTGTTACTTGACATAGTATTTTAAATTAATAATTTTACTTAAAACATTATTTTAAATTAAAAATTGGTCAAATACCTAATCACAATAAAATGTAATCTTTATAATAATCAAAATCCAAATTTTGTAGTTGCAATCAAATTAAATTTTCCTTTCTTTAGAAGCATGCTTTTATAAATTATTGGCGGATCTTTGTATAATTTTGAAACGCTTGTTGAATACTATTATTCACTGTTAACACTATCCTCTATTATTCAATTTAGCTCTGGAAAAGTGCATTAGATGCAGTGGTTTAGACCGAAGAGGATTTCTATGGAATAGATCTCTAAAAATATGGGCCAATGCAGATGACATAGATATTTTTGGAAGGTGAGAAAGGGCAGTCAAGGAAACCTTTTCAGCCCTTGAATTCTTTGCAAGAAATATGGACCTACCTGACAACCATAATAAAACTAAATACATGGAAATCTCACATTCCTTTGTAAACTGTAATACCCCTTTGTGCATAAATCGCCACACCTTCGAAAAAGTAAATTTAAATAAAAAAATACCTTGGCACAGTAATTAACGACAAAAATAAACTAAAAGCAGAAATTTATAATAAAATTAAAATGACAAATAAATGCTTCTTTGGACTCAGAAGACAACTGAGTCTAAACTCATCAGTTGAAAAACTAAACCAAACATTTAAAAACACTAATTTTACCAGTCCTAATTTAGGCAAGCAAAACATAGACACACAGTGATCACTGAGCGAAAGGTCCTCAGAGCTGTCTTTCGCCCAGTGCAAGAAGAGGGTAGACGGAGAAGCAGAAATAATTTTGAACTGTATAAACTTTACGGGCAACCACAAATTACCCAAGTAATCCGTAGTAACAGATTAAGTTGAATTGATCACACGTGGAGAAGCCTAGAGCGTGATCCTACCAAAATATCAACATTAAAAAACCCGAGGGTAATCGACCAAGAGGAATCCCACTCTCTAGATGGATGAATGATATCGAAAAAGACATAAAAGCTGTGAACATAAGTAACTGGAAACGAGTTGCAACTGATAGGAGGCGCTGGAAGGAGTGAGTAGTAGAGGCAGCCAAGACCTGCAAGGACTGTTACTTCTTGTAAAGAAGAAGAAGGAGAAGAAAATAACATTAGAAGTTCGATAAAAATGCGTGCATTTAACTGAAAGTTTTTTGAGATTTGCCTCAATCAGATTTTTCATGAGAAAATGATTAACATGATTTAGCTTACGAATCCTTAGACCCCTTTTTGGAATAATCAAATTTAGAAACTTTTTTCTGTGTAAAATATCCTGATCTTTGAACTTAAAAAAAGAAGACCAATAGTTATAGATATTTATATGTAATTGTGACAATTAAAAAAACATTTTTAAATTTAAATTTCTCATACTCTCTTAATACATTACAATTAATGTTTCACATATTATCTAGCTTAACCACATAATTAAAAATACTTCTTCTTTTTTTCTTTTTTTCATAAAAATAAGAGTAAATTGTGCTTTAATCAAATGATCTAATGAATTTAATGTACTAAGAATAGATTGATTAAGTTATCGTTTGTTTCGATAAGTTTATGTATCAGAAGTATCGATAAGTTTGTGTATCAATAAGAATGTATCGATAAGTTTGTGTATCAGAAGAGTACAATAATTTTTGTTCATTTATACATCTAGCAAGTTGCTTTAAATTATATATTGCCGTGATTTTCAAAAATTTGCATGCGTAATCAATCTGTATCATATGATGTATCAAAAGAAAAATTATAAAAGTTACATATATATTTGTTCATATTATTTTTAATTTTTTTGTTATAGAAATTTTTTATTCGGATGTTGTCGAAATTGGTAACGGAATGTGATTTTTGTTAAATAATTGAACTTATTGTAATAATTGATTAATTAACATATGTAGAAAATAGTGAATTTCTAGATATATAAATATGAAATAATGATAAAACTATTTACTTTGTCCTAGTCAGTGCGAATAAAAAATAATGAGATTGCCCATTTAAATATTTTTGACAAATTAAACTACAACTTTCTAGATTTTTATTAGTTTATTCATCCTTTTAAATCTAAATTTAGATCTAGCCCCGGTACTTCAACAGCTCTAATTGAAGTCACGGGGTTTATATGAGTGAAACTCAGTTAACGATACTCAACTTTAGCAATGCTTTTAGTTTTATTGATTTTGGCATCCTTCTTGCTTGATTGAAATCTTATTCAAATTAAGATAATTTTCTTATACCTGTGTAGAATGTATGTAAATTTTTTAGCTGATTATGTTCCGCAAGCATAGATTTGATTATTGATTTAGCGAATAACCATTTTTGCCTATGTCCATCAAATTTTATACAGTATTTATTGGAGACTTAAGATCGTATTTATCATAGGATCAGGATTGTAATAGTTTATCAGAAATGAAATTTTTAGTTCATAAATATTCATGATAATGGATTCATCCTAACCAGAATCGTGTCTCCATTAGGATCTAATAAAAAATTCAAAACCGTGTTTCTCTCAACCGCATCATCAGAGATTCTCACGTCCATCTATTCCTATCAAGTCATGTTCTGTGTCAAGTGC
Organism: Druceiella hillmani; assembly: GCA_039881145.1. Lineage (NCBI taxonomy): Eukaryota > Metazoa > Arthropoda > Insecta > Lepidoptera > Hepialidae > Druceiella > Druceiella hillmani. Next base: position 42,773,298 of record JAYKKI010000004.1, on the reverse strand, counting down.
CGGACGTTCGTCACTCAAAGTCTACTGGCAGCCGAGGCACAGGTCGAAGTCAAGTTCAAATGTATCTAGTATACCAGATATGTTTTTTTTGTAATATTTTATTCTGCTTTTTTCAAGTTTTATCATGTAAATGTTGTAATATTTTAGCAATAACAAAATTACTGATTTGTTGGACGATGAACCCGAGTCGAATAATGAGTTTACATGAGACTTATGGTTATGTGATGTCGAATATAATGGATTGTGAAAACTCAGATTTTAAATAATATTAGATGATGTGATAGGCAGCTATTATGAGGATAAAAATAGAATTTCATGAAAGTTTTCACACTGGAAAGATTAGAGTATTCACAATTTTTATTGGATTTTTAAAATAGAATTAACTTTTTTGGGGCAAAATTTAAGAACGACGAAATGAGCCACAAGAAGGAAATAAATGTACGATGGCTGTAACTCAAAGAAGACGTCAAAGACATGTTATTTATGTGGGCCTTAAAAAATAAGTGGTCGCAAAGTTGTGATGAATGCATTGATATATTTTCAAACAACATATTAATCCAAATATATGAAGCACTAAGTGAGATTCTTGGAGTAAAAATGAAGTAAGTTGTTATATTTTTATAATTTTAATTTAGGTTATCGTTTTTATAAAAAAAGTTTCATTTTTGTTAATAATATCTCTTTATCTATTTTCATTTTCTTGTATTTTTAGGTACTAACACGGACATTATAATTATTGACTAAAATAAAATCAAATCAAAATCAATTCTGAAAAAAAGGTTATTTTATTATACATTTAAATAATTTTCATTGAAATAATAACAACTGTTACAAAATTTAAGACCATGTATTTATCATATCCATTTGAAATGGTGATTCCTTTTAGGATTGAAAGTATTACTAAGTGTGATCAAATCATGAAACATGTGTGCAAAGAGATTTTCTCCATAATAAAAACACAAAATATTTTTATAACTTGATCCAGATTATATGTTGTTATTAAAATCTTATTTACTTATGTACTTTAATGTATACAATTAATACGTAGGTGAATTTATTACTACGAAAGCAAACTCCTCCTGCCAACAAGATAACCAATGCAGGTCCATTCGATAAGCGAGCCATCAAGGACCTTACACCGCGTGATCCATCTAACATACCACAGTAACATGACACTATATCTATAGTTATCACTTTATACAATAGCAAAACAAATCAATTATATTTATTTCAAGTACGGTAAACCATTGCTTCGTCACGTAAGCAAATTCCAGAAAAAATTATTTCCCACTACAAAGATAATATTATAATGATGACCACTTCGAAAGAGAATACAACCATCTTTTATTGGTGTACTTAATACATATGAATTCTATTTATATAAATCCATTGAATTGATGGATGTTTCAAAATACAAATGAACTACTTCATACAGTATATATACAATATATATTGCAAGCTAATACTTAGATAAAACTTAGAAAGCTAATTATTCCATTTTCTATGGATAGTTTACACAAACAAATGAATAGTACAGAAATGACTGACAAGTGATTTCATTAATATATTTTTAACATTTAACTTTCGCAACTACATTGTACTACATGTATTCAATGTTGCCCAAAAATATCGTAAATCTTCTACTATTCGGAAAGTATGAGCATCAGTTTTGGTGCCGATATCAGGTCCTTGGGCAATCTGCATAGATTTGTGGTTGAGCCCAAGTTTGGATCCCTGGGTTTTCCTCTCTAACAACTAAACTTTATGGTTGGCTGTAAAAGATTGCTCTCGTATCAATAAGTCCGCCATATATATCAATTAGATACAATAAAGTAAATAAATAAACTAATTTTTATGGGGAGAGTACCATTTACGTATTTAAAAAGTGCAAAGCGGCAAACCTGATGAATAAAAATATAAGACTTCATGCTAAAACTCATTTTCTGTGTTATAACAGCAGATGACAAAATTAAAAATTGCATAATTGCTCTTAATAACAATCCGTAAATAACATCATATTATACGGAATTATAAATACTGTTCATATGTATCTTCATGATTATTGAAAATATTGCCATTTAAAAATTTCTCTCAAGGCTATGGCATATATATTAGAAAAGAAATCAATATCATAGCGTGAAAATTCAACCCTAATAGTATAAACTACTCGTCAAAAAGATAATGTATCAAATTCTTAATTTTTGTGGATAATAAATTGAAATGCCCTTATGCACAAAATAACCAAATTTACTGTGTCTATTTTGTAATAGTGAGTAATTTATCATTAGAAGTTTGTTGTCAGATATTTATTACTTATAAAGTAGAAATGGGGTAGATGTAAGATAAATGGTTCACATATTTTATAGACTTATTATTTTCCAGAATTCATGTTCTTTGCATTTAGTTATGTAGATTTTACATTGAGTTGAGATTTTTATATCCATTTAAAATTCTTTCATTAAACTGGCATATTCACAATTAAGTGAAACTACGTGATGTAGCATTATTTAAAAAAATAATAACAATAACTACACCGCTCCCCTACAATATACTCACTAACGTTAACAGTGGGAAAACCCGCGAAAAACCCCGCTTCCGCTATTGTTTTGTGTAATATATAAATGTTGTTGGAAGTTCCTAAGAGTTAATCTTTGCTAATTGCTTACCTGAAGATGTTGTAATGCAACAAAACCTAGGTCATAGTAAAGAACTTAAAGAAAGTAGAAATAATAACACCTACATCACGTAGTTTCATTTAATTGTGAATAATGAATTTCTACAAAATTAACGCCAAATATATTCAAAACTGGCATATATAAGTTGAATCACTTCTGATAACGTACTGGCTCCTAATTTTATTTTTCCCAATAACCAAAAGCTATAAATTAATAAATCTGGATCAATTTCAGCCAAGATGAAATCGATCTAATGTAATAAAAACTTAAAAAAAAAGAAGTGACAAAAACATACGGAATGAAACAATTACCTATTTGATTACCAATCTATGAAAAATGTATGCTTTCTCATATAAGATGTTTTGATATTAAAAATATAAATAATTCATGTCAATTTTATTAGGCTAGAGTCAAAAATTATGTTAACACTATCATGACCAGAATAATTAGAAAAATAAGTCTTGTTGAAAATTTATGAAATGATATTATTTTGTTGCTGCGTAGAATTGGTCTAATTTGGTTCAATTCTCATCTAATAACAATTCAGATCCAACAACTAGCAAGGTCTTTAAATAAAGTTATTGATTTAATTAAACACAGTTAACTAAATTTCATAAATACCATTTTAAAGATAACCATCTGTGGAAACGACAAGTTGGTGGTAAAAGTATTTCTTTAACTACTATATAAACTCATACATAGGATATTTAAGCAACCAATAGTGATAAGGCAATATTGTTAGACAACATTATTCAAATTATAACCAATTGTTTTAAGTTATCCTTTCAAATTTGTAATACATTCCAATATGCCATTGAATTGTCGAAAGTCGAATGGTCGAAAGTGTCTATATCACTTTTGCTCGAATTATAAAACCCAAAAAAACAATAATTTATGTGACAACAAGTTGGGTAAAAATTATAGGTAAGTTTTAAAATGAGGATCTATTTTCCACACAATAAACCAGAAAAATGTAATTTGATTAACAATCAATATTTGTGGATAAAATGTGTAAAGCTAAACTGAATATGAACTTGGAGATAATATATTTAAATCAAATTGCTATGATATTAGGATTATGTTTTAGGAGGAGAATGGAGCCATCCTTCATTGTTTTATTTCCATAGTGTCATTGTCATGGAAGGAATATTTAGTGATATAAACATGCATGTTTATTAACTCATAACCTGTCACTCAAAGTATGAAGAAGGTAAACAAAAAATGGTAGCAAGTGTAACAAACTTGGTTTTTGATAATTTAAAAATATGCCTTATAAACCTCATCTTTATTTTCATTTTGATAAATATGGATGAAAACAAAGGATATACAACACTTCACTACTCCACTACTAATTTTTTAATTTTTTTTAAATAAATTTTTTTTCGTTCCCTTAAAGTTGTTAAATCAGCTTTGTACAGGGCAATTAATATATTTCAATTGGGAAATGTACCTCGCTACAGTATCATATACTCCACAATGTTCAAAATCTTTCCATAAACAGGAATCATGTATCTAGTGACCACCTTTAAAACTTGCCTATGACCTTCATACCGTCCATGTCAGTGGGAGCTATCAAAAGTTTTCATGATTCTAAATCCTGTTGAAACAAAAGAAGTTTCCTCCCAAAGACCAATTAATCTACTGTAACTGGTTGATAAATTATTCAAAAAAGTCATCTCAAATTTATTGAATAAATACCTAAATAACATATCTGTATTGCCGAGACATCAATACAGCTTTAGGCAAAAACGCGGCACCAATGAGTAAATAACGCAGGATACTAACTAACTTGGCACAACACATTTGGAGTTAATGTACAGCTCTGTTCAAAACTTAGAAATATCTAATGGCCGATCATAAAAAAGCAGCAGCAGCTATCAAATGAAAGCAAAATGATAGTACAGAAAATTATACTCATATCGACTTGAATTTTCAAAATTTAATTCTTGTTCACAGCTAGTAAAAGCAATACCCGAAAAGAGTTTTAAAAAATAATGATATCATGATGTTCATTATATCAAAATGAATTTGTAGTAAATACAAAATCTGAAGTTTCCAGCGAGGAACTAACTAAATTAAAATATGGACTTTCTGGTCTCCAAGTTATATATTTGACCAGGAAGCCTCAGATTCACACAATTCAGGAAGAATAGTGCACCAAACTACCTACTCTAATTGCCCATACAATAGACGTCAATACGATAAGTCCATACAAATGAAATAAGAGAGCAGATAAATGACATGAAATAGATGTTAGACGCTGTGATTAACAATATACATAAAAAAATGAATACAACAAATATATATTATTTATTTTCAGTTTACCCCTGTTTGAAGCACTGCACAATCCATAAAAATAGAGATATAAAATAAAATGTTCACCTTTAGAAAAAGTAATGTTGCATTTTTTCATAAAATTTAAACAAACTCCTTATTGAATCTAATTCTGTTTGAATCGAATTCTGATTATTTTCCTCAAATTTTTTAACTTCTCCAGCTTGTAATATTTTAATATTTATTTTATTTAAAAAGTTATAATAAATTTTGTACATAATTTAATTTTCTACTGAAAATTTCCCTTCTAAAATTGTTATTAGACTTATATTAAATGAGATAAATATAAAGAGAAAAGTAAATATGACTGTTTTTTAAAATAGATAAAAAACAGTTTCTTTAAAAAACTCGGTATTCGCACTCCGAAAACTCAGTTTTACACTGTCAACCAACTGCCTGCATATATAAATAATAAAATCGCTGTCAACCCAATATGCACAATAAATCTCCTCTTTTAATTGGACAATAGTCTTTATGCCATAACCCTAACAAACACTAATGTGTGCACTGATGCAATTTTTCAAATTACAACCTCTGGTTGATATTCATAAATGAGAATGCTGTAAAGAAAGAATTGTAATTTTAAGCCAAACCCCTTAAAATTGTTACATTAGCTTTATTTTATGTCAATAAATTATATTGAATATATTTGGCGTTAATTTTGTAGAAATTAATTATTCACAATTAAATGAAACTACGTGATGTAGTATTATTTCTACTTTCTTTAATTTCTTTACCACGACCCAGGTTTCGTTGTATTACAACATCTTCATGTGGGATATTAACAAAGATTAATTCTTAGGAACATCCAACAGCATTTATACATTTCAAACATAATAGCGGAAGCCTGGTTTGTGCGGGTTTTTCCATTGCTTATGTTAGTGAGTTTATTGCAGGGGCGCAGCGTAGGTTTTATTATATTTCCGAGAGTTATACAATATACCAGTATTTTAGCGAGGGTAATAAATTCAATTGTTGTTATTATGTGAGGTTATACAATGCAAACTTTACGGTGTATGTAATAAAATTAAATGGAAGTTATTATCGGTAATATATTTAGACAAGGTAATACACTAATTCTACACATCTCCGGTTTTGTGTATTCATATATTTATTTAATTATTTCTTTTATTTTTTTAAATTATATATATATTTAATGTGTATTTGTGCTGAAACAATTTCCAGAGTACTGTAGTATCAATGTTGTATAATATATATATATACTATTCTAGAAGATATTAAGTATGGGTGATGATATTATATTTCGTTGTTCATTTAATATATTAACCTTGGTATCTTTTTTGTCTGTTTATTTCTAATGTTTCTAGGATATTAAGTTTATTACTTTTTGTATTTATTTGTAATATATAGGGGGCATTATCAGTATGGGGGTGACGGTTATTTTCAATGGGATGTTTAGCAAAGTGAGATGTGTCTGGTTTATTATTTCACTAGCTGGCAATGTGTTCTTTAAAACTTGTAGTAAAATCTCTTCCTGTTTGACCTATGTATACACTATTACAGTCGTTACATTTAAGTTTATAGATACCACTCTTTTTATGTTTATCTATTTTTTCTTTATTATTAATAAGGGTTTTACCCAAGTTATTTAAAGTACTATACGTACATGTTATATTATATATATATTGTTATTGTTAGTTAAGAGTTTTCCTGATTTGAGTGATACATTACTTATGTATGAAATAGATTTATAGTAAATATTATTATTATTTGGTACGACCGGGTATATTTCTTGTATTAGTATTTTTCTTAATTTATTATGGTAAAACATTTTTATCGAATAAGAAATAATTTCCGTCTATGCATAATTTAAAGAGTTCTCTAATTTCGGATGCTTCAATGGGGTTTAACTTTTTCTTTTCTAGGATATCTGAAATGATATTTAGGCAATCTTTTGGTGGTATATTAGAAAATAAGTTTACTATGTCGAGTGATAATAATTTACAATTGGGTGTTTCTAATTTCATTACAGAGATCAACAGAGTTTTTAATGGTATATTTAGGCGCAAATCCGGTTTTATTTCGGAAATTCTTATTGAGGTGAAAAGCTAATTTTTTTTGGGTGCGTTTGTGTACGAGACAACAGGTCGTATGGGTATATTTGGTTTATGAATTTTAGGTTGTCCATATAGTATTAGGGGTCTAGGGTTCATTTCTATAACTTTATGTTTCGCGAATTCGTTAGGAAATATGATGTTACAGGTTTTAATTAATTGTTTTACGTTATCTGCAAATGTCGTGGTGGGGTCCCTTTGTAGTTTTGTGAAGTCATCTGGTTTAAGGAAATTGTACACTTTATTTTTATATTCACTTTGGTCTAGAATAACTATAGTGTTGCCTTTATCTGCTTTAGATAGGATGAGTTTATCTTTATTAATTTTAATTTGTAAATTACGTTGTATCAAAATTTCGTCATTAATGTGTGTTTTTATTTTAGAGTATTTTTTACATATTTTATCAGCAGCTTTGTGTTTAGTAAGTGTGTCCTGGTTACTGAATGCAATGGTGGTATCTACTACTAGGGATTTTATGTTTTTTCTTGATGTTGCGGTAGGAACATTATAATTAAATCCATTATTTAAAAGTTCTAGTTCTTTATTATTAAATATTGATTTTGAAAGGTTTACTGTTCTGGGATAAAACGTTTGTTTGGGTGTGACTTTTGATTTCTGGGTTTTGGCTTTTAGTTTTTTAATTTTATTTAATTGTTTTTGTGTTATGTTTTTATTATGGCACTGACATCATTTATAATTTTATAGTCTAAAGTATCAAATTCTATAGGATGAAGGAGACATGTTAGAGAAGAGTGTATTAACTTTAGACATAGGTTTATGTTGTATCGTTTGATGGTTGATTCCCGAATTTCTTCCTTCAGCCAGGTGGTGACGGCTTATGCTGTTGCTTTGTGGGCTGCTCGAGTTTACCCATTACTGTTTATGTTCTATGTTGGTTATAGATGGGTCATAATTATTATATGTAAATAATAATTATGACCCATCAATTGTCACAAAACTGTACCATAATAAATTAAGAAAAATAATAATACAAGAAATATACCCGGTCGTACCAAATAATAATAATATTTACTATAAATCTATCTAATACATAGGTAATGTATCACTCAAATTAGGATAACTCTTAACTAATAATAAAAATATAAATAATATAACATGTACGTATAGTACTTTAAATAACTTGGGTAAAACCCTTATTAATAATAAAGAAAAAATAGATAAACATAAAAAGAGTAGTATCTATAAACTTAAATGTAACGACTGTAATAGTGTATACATAGGTCAAACAGGAAAAAATTTTAATACAAGATATAAAGAACACATTGCCAGCTGGCGAAATATAAATCAGACACATCTCACTTTGCTAAATATCTCATTGAAAATAACCATCACCCCCATACTGATAATGCCCCCTATATATTACAAATAAATACAAAAGGTAATAAACTTAATATCCTTGAAACATTAGAAATAAACAGACATAAAAAAGATACCAAGGTTAATATATTAAATGAACAACTAAATATAATATCATCACCCGTACTTAATATCTTCTTGATATAATACAATTATACCACATTGATACTACAGTGCTCTGGAAATTGTTTCAGCACAAATACACATATAAATATAAGTATATATAATAAAAAAAAATTTAAAAAAAAAAATAAATAAATATAAGAATACACAAAACTGGAGATATGTAGAATTAGTGTATTACCTTGTCCTTACTTTCAAATACCCTTGCTTTTGTATAAATATATTACCGATAATAACTTCCATTTAATTTTATTATATACACTGTAAAGTTTGCATTGTATAACTTCACATAATAACAACAATTGAATTTATTACCCTTACTAAAATACTGGTACACTGTATAACTCTCGGAAATATAATAAAACCTACACAGCGCCCCTGCAATAAATTCACTAACATAAGCAATGGAAAAACCCGCACATACCAGGCTTCCGCTATTATGTTTGAAATATATAAATGCTGTTGGATGTTCCTAAGCGTTAATCTTTGATAATATCCCACCTGAAGATGTTGTAATACAACGAAACCTGGGTCGTGGTAAAGAAATTAAAGAAAGTAGAAATAATACTACTCCTTACCTTCATAATCCGTCAATATAAACATTAATTTTAATGGTAATTACGGTGTAGATAATGAAACGAATTAGAATCTATAAACTTCCATTATATTATTACAATGACAAGTTAAATACACCTTACCTGCAGACCTATTTGACGTGATCTTGCTGCAAGATAATGGAGCCACTGTCTAATCTTAACTTAATCTATAACTGTCAATCATGGATTAGAATTGAATCCATTATTCAATTACCAGACTGATCATTATCATTAGTGATGTGAATTCTATTGTAAAAATGTCAATAATATTTTTATTTTAGATAAAGAATAAATTTTAGTGGCCTGGATGGATACAAAGACTTTATAGTTTATCTTTATTAGTTTACATATCATTTTGCACACTTAATCCACTTATGGTTGAATTTATTTTTCAATTGTATTTGTACATTTTCTTTCTGTATTTCTTTTATGTTCTAATTATAGATATTCTATGGAAAAAGAATAATTATATTGACCAAATGAATTTGTTTAAGAAAATTGACCAACACTTCGGTGAACAACAAACCAAATAATTGTTTCTTATAACTACCTTGCTGTGCTACACCAGTATAACCATTTGTGTAGTATCACAAATAGTATTTTTCTATGTTGATTTTATTCTTTATACAAATAATGATGTTTTCTATAAGGTACTATTTATCTATGCTTCTGCAACAATATCAGATTTGGAAATGCTTTATTTTGCTACTTGGCTCGACTGTGTATCGATGAGATTGCGTTGTATCAACAAGTCTTTAATTGATTTTCTAGACTATTGTAAGAGAATTCACAATTTGGAATTATAGAATAAAATTAGACTAAGTCAATCTTTATCAGTGATAGATGTCACTGAATTAAGTCTGAGTGTTTCATTCCGAAATTTCGATTTATCGAAATTTACCAATTTCTATTTAAAAATGATTGAAATATGTAACTTATTAAATAATAGTTTTGGAATTCAGGTAATATAATATATCTATTGATACATTTCAATTATACTAAACTGTACAAGTTATGAAATAGAAATGTTATATTTTGTTGTTTCAGGTTTTGCTTAGATTCATAATAAACTTCATTGCAATATTAATTTCTATTAATGGTTTGCTGAACTTCGCCAAAAATAATGCATGAATACTAGTTTTGTATATATATATATATATATATATATATATATATATATATATATATTATTGGGTGTCAAAATAACTAGCTCATATTTTCATTACAAATATTGTTGAAAAAGTAATTGTTTTTCTAATATATATATATAAATATATCTATATATATAGTTATGTATATATATATATATATATATATATATATATATAATCTTTGCTAATAGCCCACCTGAAGATGTTGTAATACAACAAAACCTAGATCGTGGTAAAGAACTTAAAGAAAGTAGAAATAATACTGCATCAAGTAGTTTCATTTAATTGTGAAATATTAAAAAAAAGTAAAAAAGTTTACTCCTAAGATACCATTGCTATTTTCAATATTTTGTTAGTTGAAATTTATAATCTACATCATTTAATTAAGTGACACCATTTTCATATCTAAATGTCTCTTTGCACGTTTAAACTTAATATATCACTAACGTGGTATCTAAAATTAATATTAAAATGTTAGGTAGCTATTTCCACTGAAGACTATTTCGCCGTCACTTGGGCTCTACATTTCTGCATTCCACTTGGTTTATTATGCTTCTGTTGTGAGAAAATTATCATCAATATTGCGAAAATGCGAAAATGGTATTAGCTAAATTACAAGTTTTGAATATCGGGGATCAAAATGGTAATGTTGCATTCTAACTATTGAAAAAAATGTTGTATTTCAATATTTTGACTAGTTGAAGTAAAAATGTGTTGTAATACAATTGAAACTCACTTCAGAATAAGGTGGTCAATTGACTACTGAAACGCGCATTAACTAATAACAGCTAGATGAGAATACGAAATTGATATTCCACAGTTTTTAGTCAGACTTAAAATAAGTATTAGAACTAATAGGATATTCAAACATTAAATGGGTAATATGCTAGTCAATTATCAGTACTGGCTAAGATACAAAGTAGAATTACTTACATTTACGATTACACTTGCAGTTATTAATAACAAAATGACTGAGTGCACATGAAACATTAGAACTGTGTGATGTTGTAATTTATAAAATTTCTCCTTTGCACTGCATGGACAGAAATTTAAAGATTTATATGGTATTCTAGAATACAGCAGAATAGACACCTTTACGGTAATCGACCTGTTCAAATTGCAGATATCATTGACCCTCAGCTTTGGAGGATTGGTCATGACATACGTAATAGCTCAAGTATAATATGCCAATTTTATATATTTTGTGTTTTCAAATTAATAAAAATCTGTGTTTAATGTTACTTTTTAAATATTTATTGCAACTTTACAGTAAACCTTATTATTTAAACCACTTTTCTAATTTATTATAATTACTCATACTACCATCAGAATAAATAGCTTTCCCCAATTTATTAATGTGAGCATATTTTAGGTGTGACGACAAGTAGGAAATAACTAGATAATTAGCCCAATACCGTACGAACTAGTTGAAGCTAGTACTGAAGGAAAGGAAAATTAATTCAAGGTAAAAATAAATCAGTATTATTTGGGTATGACTAGAAAAAAAAGTTAATAATTGGTGTGGAGCTTTAATGAAGATGATATAATAAACGAAGACATGAATTATTGTTAAGAAAGTTTATTTGTAAAACTAAAACAAGAAAAATGTTATTAACATATCTTACATAACTATTATAAATAAACTTAAACAATAAATATATGAGATTCCTATAGAATAAAACTTTTAAATTTGTGCACAAAGAATGCAAATGAAATATTCTGCCACAAAAGAAAGGTAAAATTCAATATTCCAAAGAAGAATACGAAATTAATTAATTACTTAGTACATATTTTCATTACTAAATATATTATCATAGTGTAAATTTATATTCTGATTCTTATAGTCGACATAAAGCACTTTCAAGTTTCATAAATTTATTAAAAGTTTATATAACTATTTCATAAACAATTCACAATATCTAGTACTCACATTTAACAGTATACTGTATACCGTATTAAACTATACACATTGATGGATTAATGTATACTCACAATATTCCAAAGAAGAATACGAAATTAATTAATTACTTTGTACATATTTTCATTACTAAATATATTATCAAAGTGTAAATTTATATTCTGATTCTTATAGTCGACATAAAGCACTTTCAAGTATCATAAATTTATTAAAAGTTTATATAACTATTTCATAAACAATTCACAATATCTAGTACTCACATTTAACAGTATACTCTATATCGTACTAAACTATACACATTGATGGATTAATGTATACTCACAATTTGTGTAAAACGGTGAGCCCGAAAAAAAATATATGAAACGTAACTCTGCCCATACCACATTTTTCACATACCAATAATATGGCATATTTTATACCTGGATTAAATCGTGCCTTTATTAGATTATATTAAATCTAAATCCCATAATTTATATTTAAAGGAAGTTGACTTTAAAGTTAAAAGCTCTATTAGTGATGATTTTCCACGCGGTAGGTGTGCGCAAAACTAGAATTCAAAGAGATTTATGTCATTTACTTTTTTTCTTGTAAATATCCACAATGTACAAAGGTTTAATTTATATAAACTCAGTCAAATCATTGTTTTCTGTGTCAAATAATCAAGAATGATGAAGATGATCATAGTGGTCGACAATCTCTGACACCAAGTGCTTAGGGGTGTTCCTCGGGAAAGAAATTGCAATCGGCTAATTTCATGGCGTTAAATATTTAAGATTTTGCAGATTGCAATAGTTAGTATTATCTATTAAATCTACTCTTCTTTATATCTATGAAAGGCATCATATAAGACAGAAAACAACGAAATCTACAATAATATGAAGATTTCAAATAGCTTCATGTTTATAGGGTTTTTATGTGAATTTAGATTTTACTACTTACTATTTATCTGAGGGACTATCTCCATTATAATCTCCGATCTCCATTTTAATGTAATATTTGATAAACAAATCGGAATAATCTTCTGTACAGGTTGTACAGAAGATTATATCCCATTTCTAGAGCTCTCAAGCCATTTTGCTGTAAATGTATAATTTCCATTTGGCACTATTCTGTCAGAGAGTAAACCGAACTCTGGTTAACATAATCTAATGCTGACTATTGGAACTACTCATAAACATGTACTAGTAAAGATGAGCCTTAAGGGATCATATAAACATACACATACACATACACATACTTATATGTACATAATAAAAATCATTATTGGTCACAACAATTTTATGCAATTTATTATATTGTTATTAAGTGAATTACCCCAATTTATTGCTTAGGTTCCCATCTTGCATTTTCTTTGAAATGCACGTAATATTATGTGCGACATTTGCATTTAAACAATGAATCATTGTGTTATTATAACAAGCTCGCTGTCAATTTGTCGGCTTCTTTCGGAAATAATTTTATAATTTTAATAGTTGTCCGGTTTTTAAATATACGTATTATATTTTGTCAGTGAAATATATTTTGGCAGTGAAGTTTTCTTTGTGCATAAATTTAATATATTATTGGTTTATTTCTTGTCGTGCGTTTTAGCCCTAAAAGTATGCACATAATAAATTGCTGCTGTGTATTACGACTATCAAATATTGCTATTTATTACGTGATTAAGGCAGGATTTTTCAATTTTTTTTCTAATGAAAAAATAGTGTAATTGAGAATGGTAGATTAAAGCTAATTTTGAAATTATATGTTCTTAATAAATCTAGTGTACGAAATTTCAATAGTAATTTTTATGATTAGTATTGGTGGCATAAGTTCAATTACAATTTCCATATTTTTTTGTTTTAAATGAAAGAAAAGGGTTAAAAAACGAAGTAATAAGCAAAAGTAGGACTCGGTCGTGTTTTTATTAAAAAAAGTGAGTTGCAAAAAGTTTCCATACAAAACTGCACTTTGTCAAGGTCAAAGAACAAAGAGGAATTGATATAAAAGAAAAGAAATAAAGAACAAAATAAAAATATGAAATTGCGCAAAATAGATCTCATAAAGTGAGGTTATAAAATAAATTTTTTACCAACTGACAACCGTTTCCTCATAAAAGGTGTTGATGCAGAAGTTGCATTTTAAATAAAATATTTTGTTAAAATAAATTATATTTTTAGGTAGCAAGAATTATTTTTTCATGGTCACGATTAAGGTCATAATTTGATATGTCCTTGAATAACGTTGAGAGTTTATTGTTTCTGAGTGCCTACGATTCAATTATTGAGACACGTTTTCAATCTATTACACCTTCAATGCCGTTTTTAATGCTATCAGGGGAGGTCGGAAAATGCTTGCACGCGTTTGTGTGTATCTATATAATTCTTCATATGTCTGTCCCTTCACAGCTTGTCCTTCCCAAAAAGCACTGCATGCCACTGGTGAACTTAAGTATAATAAATAAAATTATTTCTGTAACATCTCACTTGTGAATTTTTATGACTTATTTGTTTTATATTCTATGGTTGTGTTTTGAAATTTCACATTTCAACACAATTAGACTTCATTTATGACTATAGTCATAAATAAAATCTATTTCTGTTTTAAGCTTTGCCAGAAAGATGAATCAACATGTTCATTAAAAGCTGTTAGACAATTAATAAAATCAGTCTTAATTTGAAATTGAGAAAGGGTAAGAGCGTCCGTTGTAATTTCGAATAAAATCAAATCTTACCAAATCTTAAATGTAATTAATAATGTTTTAGAACAAATACAAGAAAAGCCTCTTTGACTATTTATTTAGCCTTTCCGATATAGTAAAAGAAATACTAAAAATGAAGTCTAAAATGACACAGTAATCATGATACATTTGTACTACGTAGTCCAAACAAAGGTATTTTTTAAATTTTGTATAAAATAAATTCGTTTCGTGTGTAGACACGTATGCAGAAATTTCTGACAGTCTTATTAGAATCATGCGAATGTATCAAGTTCTTCATGATGATTTTTCAGGTTAAATATATTAGGATTCATTTGATTACTTCAACAAATCGTCAATATGTTATTTCTACTACCTTATTATTTGCCGTATGTGCAATCTGTAATGAAGTTAATTAATAAATACAAATAATAATCAATTATATTAATTAATTGGTTTATTATTTAGTTTATTAGAAATTCTTTCTAGGATTATGGATATTTTTTAGGATATTAAGTATTGTAGAATAATATTCTTTGTTTAATGAATTCTCAAAGTCAAACCTAGATTAGTTAGAGTAATGAATTTATGATTAGTCGAATAACTAGAAACCATAGGGCTTATTAAATACAAAAATAATTTTATGTACTTTTTTATCTTAAATTATTGATGAAAAGCTTTGAACATTTAGCCAAATTTATAATACTTGTATTACACTTGTAGCATTACTTAATTTCTATTTAACTTAAGTGAAAAACTTTCAAGCTGAAAACTGAGAAAGAAATTCCCAACCATTTAAAAAAAAGGCTATGACAAGGCCAGGCTTTTTACCACCTAAAGATACACCCGTCTCCATCATTTTATTTTATTTTAACCTCAAAAATTTATAAAATATTTTGTGGGAAAAGTAATGGAGATTTTTATACAAAAGCAGATTTCTTACGTAAACTACATAAAATATTTTACATAAATCAACGAAGTGTTGAATTTGTCAAATGCCAGTAAACATTTCAATAAACTAATTCATTACTTTACATTAAGTATAAAACTCGAATATTGAGACGAGACATATTTATTGAGGCAGTAGTTACATTGGTTTTTAGATTATCACCAGCTGTTTTTTGTGAAAACAGAGTAGGTTTAATACAATTATTATGAATATAGCAGATGAATATTGAAATGCCTTGTACATGATTTTTTTACTTTTACTTTGCAGTTACACTACTTTCCTAGTTGTATTATGTTTATTATTTTTCAGCAAACCATGCACTTTTATATATTTCGAAAAAAAAACATCATTTACAAAAAATAATAGAAATAGTAAATAAATTGAGTTTGTTGCCATTGTTGAAAAAATATTATTCTTATTAATCAACCATATTGTCAATGGTTGTAAATTATACTCAAGAAAATTTCAGAAAAATCTTCTCTATTTAAATTTCTATAGTTATTAACCTTAAAAAAGATAACCTATTTCAATTTGACATATGTGTTTACGCTAAATCAATATCACTAACTTATTAACTGCAGTCCTTTTTGACAAACTCATTATCTCTCAATTCAATATCGCCATCACAAAATTGTGGAAAATATGTGCGCATGATAGTAATTTTAGTTATTTATCTTTACTGAAATTTTCAAAAGATGAAAAAATTGCGATATTATTTATTTGCGCTTACTGGACAAAAAGAAAATGGATAAGCAATAATATAGGAGTCTGTATGTATGTGTGTCGGCTTGTGAAAATTTGAAGGTATATCCATTGCCTTGGGGTTTTTGAGAATTAACTCTAAGGAAATAATGCTATTCAGCTCGCTGTCGTGTCGGAAATTTTAAAAAATTTCACTTTTTCTCCACCGATCGTGCTTACCCAAATATGTATCTTGTTCTGTTCTAGAACGTTACCCCAAGGGTTGATCATTATGCAGTGCATAGAAGGTCATGTACGACGCGATGTACCCAAGATTTTCATCCGGTCAGAATGGTAAGAAATGCCCATGGTAAGAATACATGCAACAAAACTTATATTTCAGGTTTAAGGAAATGCTTTTAAAATATGAAGCTATGTCCTGAAAAACTTGAGAAAACTTGGCGATTGGATTATACGATATTATATTGGTTAAAATTGTATAAACTATTTCAGAGGTCTAACCAAAATCCCGGTATTTATCCGTGTATAAGATTATCACTAGTAGAAGGCATGCCTGCAATAAAGAAATTAAATGGTATATTGGCATATCCCCAATGTCCCATATTGGGACTTTTCTTTAATAAATTCATAAAATTGTAATAATTTTTGGTTAATGCCATTTATTTTAAATCCTGAACGGTAAGCGAAAATGTTTTTAAGTAAGATTTGTTGCATATTAACAGTAAAAGGTAGTTTATTTTCTATTAACAGGCCAAACATTTTTAACTCAAACCATGTTTAATACTATAATAAATTACTTTTCCTTTTTTTAATAAAAAAGAATGTCGAAACATTTCGGACATTTCAACACCGTTTTGTCAGATTCATATTTCTTTTGCTTAGCACTAATTACGTGGTGTAAAATTGTTTAAAAAAAATTTGTTTCCACCTGTTAAACATCTATGTGTTCACAAAACAAAACACACCCTGGGTTTAACAGATTATAATATTATGCCTATTTGAACTTGGAATTAAATGTAATGCAATGGCTAAATACTTCGAATTAATTTTTATCACGTAACATTATATAAAAAGAAGTAAATAAATTATCTGTCATCAATTAATACTAAAATTTTATTATTTATGATAACAACTCCTGTTCTGCTGATATAGCTATTTAGAAAAATAATTTGGTTATGAACCCCCTCTAAAATCGGGATTAACCGTAAATGATTATTGAATTCTGTTTAGAATGTAAGACTACTTTTATTCGTTGATAGATACGGCTATATCAATTTAGAAAATAATTACCCAATAGAGAATAATATTAAACTGTATACACATAACATATTCCTGCTGAATGAAAAACAAAAGACAAATAAGCCGGGTGTACATATGTAGCGCGAATTCATTATGATGCGGGGACGCGGCGCAGTATTGATCATGCGGCCGAAGTGACGGACAATGGCATTCAAACGCACGCGCGATAAGAAATTCAACTTGACGAAAGACTTTTTAAAAATAAACTTTTCTTTAGTTATTGCAATGAGCCTTACTGTTGTGACGACAAATAACTGTCCAAAGAATTATTTTTAATTAAGGAAAATAATGAATAATGATATGTAGTAGTTCAAAATTTCATATTCATTTTAATTATATACCAAATAGAATTACAAAGAAAACTAATCTAAGTGAACTGAGATATAGCTTTTGGATAGCCCTTATATATCGGTAAACTGCTGTAAATATACTCCTCCCTGATCCATTTAAAACTTTACTATACAAATTCTATATTGAACATCCAACAACAAAGCTTATAAGGAAATTCATTATATAAATCATATCAGAAAAACTGAGATTATATTCACTAGTATCGCTTGTTTGAGATAAGTGATGACATAGTTACTGGAAAAAACATTATAATTTTACAGCATCAATAAAAGAGGAGTTAATATTTAGACATCTCGATAAAGACAGTTTATAATTTTTTATGTCAAGGAATAGTATACGTACTATAGATAAGAGGTCATAAAGTTTGTTTAAATTTTCACAAGTATGAGATTTTAAGTCGTATCATGAATTATTTATACTAACTTTACCTTGTAAAAAATTGATGTACATAAATTAATAATAAATGTAATTTTTATACATTTAAATTATTAAAATCAAAACGTAATTTCTCATGGTTAATAAGTCGGAAAATTATAATATTTTGACGTGATACGTCTTATAAATCGATTAACACCCGCTGCACGCATGAAAAAATGTCACGTTCCGCCTGAGCCTGAGCGTGCAAGCGAAAGCGCGGTACAAGTGATAGAGAGGCACGATCGGCCCATGCGTCGGAATTTATCTCTCTTCTCGCGTGATGTCAGAGCTAGCAGTTCGAATAGTTCTGCTCTGGAACGCCGCCACGCGAGCTTCTTCGAGAACTTTTACAATAAGCTCCGCCCACCTCGACGGAAGCCATTATCTGCAACAAGCGTTGAATACGAGACGACGTGTTTTGAGTTTTTTTCTACAATTTAATAAGATTTCACTGATTTTTTCAAGATACATTACACTTGAAACACTCCCCTTGATTTCGTACTTTTCCTATCATCATCCTATCCTTAACAGAATAACGCAGATTGGAAGATCTTAAATATAACACATGTATATAAGTTGTAAATAAATTGTTAATAGCATATTGTTACTTGTAATTAATCTGTATAATTCAAGTAAAAAAATATTTGAATTAACGAGTGTAAATAAATGTTAATTTATCTAAAAAAATTGTAATTTTCAATTAACTCCTTCTTTGTATTATACAAAATAATAATAATTCAGCGATAATAATTCAATTGAATTCCTGAAAGTATGCAATTTTTCATCAATGTTTCTTTATGACGTTATCACGTAAAACTATTGTCCGTAAACAGACTTTACAGACAACATTTTTTTATTTAGATTGTTAAACTCCCTCATTTCCCAATTGGCTAAATGTATATAATAAGAGAGTACTATAACCAATGACTGAGTTAAATTGACAATCGGTAGAACGTTTAATAAAACTGCCCTTAAATTTTTTGATACCCTAGCTTCTTTAGTTGTGATACAGAAAGTCTTTTCCATTATTCATATATTCCTTCCTCTTGGTAAGACCATTTAGAAGATTGGTATATAAAACGAATAGAATTGGATCAATTCGTCGTCAGTTTTATTATTAGATATTGGTACAAAAACTAAAACCTGTTAATTGCTAATAAAACTGAAACTACAAGTGTTCCTTAGACACTTAGTCACATATTAATATTTAAATGAATGCCATAGTTAAATGTGTATACATAATAAAAAAAAATTACTAGTATGGACAATGTTTTTACTCAATTCTATATATATATATATATATATATATATATATATATATATATACATATATATATATATATATATATATATATATATATATACATTCTAAATTGTCTTACCCAAAGGAATGGATATATACGAGGTAAAAAATATTTTTGCATCATAATTATAGAAACTAGGCTAGCTAAGAATACAGGAGCAATTTTAATTGCAATTTAATTTTTAATTGAATTTTTTCATTGTTTTTCAAGGTAACTGGGTGATTTTATCTAGTTCTCTCTCATTGCAATGACGCTTTTCATCTGTTGAAAATTTAATTCCATTCTTAAAAATAAAAAAAACGGAACTCTCATAGAATCACTGTTTCGCCCGTCTATCCATGTGTCTGTCAAAGCAGTTTTTTTCATAAACGGCTTAGGATATCAAATTTAAATTAATATTGTAAGGGAGAAAAAGGGTTTTGACTGAGGATTATAGCCTTACAATGCTACAACAACGTCAAACTTTTTTGGTTAACGCAACAAAAAGATGTAGGTCTTTAAGACGTAATTTTTGTTAATTATAACCGTAATCAAACCTATAAGGTACTTCCTTCGCCCTATAATATTGAATATCGGCTTAACGGGAGGTATTACTTGTACAGTAAAGCATGTGTGTGTATATGTGTGCGTGTGCGTGTGTATATAGTTTCTTAATTTTATTTACTAAATACATTTACGCAAACTGAACATTATTGTTATAATAAGTGGTAAAGACGCTGAAAATATCTTGATTGAAATTGCAACATAAACTTTTTTGTTTGTAAATATTATAGAGTATAGTGAATTTTTGAGTCAATCCTGTTTATGTCTTAAAATTGCTTATTAGATATAAAAGTAATTTAACGTAATTTGATAAAGTAAATTGTTTAATAAAGTCAAGTGGCACATACGAAACCGGATACGAGCAAATACATTTTTGTGCATGTCTGTTTGCATAGTGAATTTGATTAACAAGAAATTATTGTGATATATTGTTACGCGAGTCAAAGGAACAGGTCTACGGATGACGCCGAAAAAGAATAGGTCATCTCCGGGATCATCCCGATAGTGACACCACGCATCGGAATTGCATAAGATAATTTAGCTGATAAGAATAAATATAAAAGGCCTGTGAGCCAACGCACATTACTTAGTTGTAGTCATTTAAGTAGGACGTAAATATTAAATGTAGTCGCTCTTTAAAATAAAATGTATATTTTTTATCTACGGAGAGCATTTAACTTTAACTCGCGGAAACACTTCAAAGCGTGGAGAGTTATTCTGAGAGCGGTTATTTTACTCCATTGCATTCGGAAAAGAAACACAAAAACTGATAGAACTACAAATAGTTTATCCCTTAGCATGAAAGAATTCGTAAACATATTTTGGCGATAAATTATTAACAATTGTTTTGTAACGCTATATACGCATGTAAGTTAATAAAATATGTACCATTATATATATATATATATATATATATATATATATATATATATATATATATATATATATATATATATATATATATATTATCCACATATATAAAACAAAGTTGAATTAGTCACGTCATTTATAACTCAAGAATGGCTGGACCGATTTTTTTTTGTCTCTGCCCGAATGATTATTAAAATATAGGAAAGATTCACGAAAAAAAAATTTAGGAAGAAAATTCATTTTCCCATACATTTTGTATTGAACTACTTTTTTGGTGATGTATCGAAGCGGATTAACTGATTTCAATGAACATTTTTTTTCATTTCGGCTTTGAGAAGTTTCCTCGCTCATTGGAAAAGTAAGAAAATCACAAATAATTTAATTGAGTATAAAAGGTAGTTTGTGATAAATGACAGAAAAAAAAGAAAAAGTATGTTATTAATGACAGACCTGGACAAAAATTGTAATTGGTTTTCAACAATTTTTATTCCGTTTTCGACCGTTATTGCAATTTGAATTCGGTTAAATTAATCCTCTTTAAACGATTTTTTCTGAAATTCATCAGCGAAAAGTGACTTCAAAGTTGAGTTAAGTTTGATGAAGTGCACATTGTGAAAGGTTGTGATTACGAAGATGTTCACTTTGTGAGGTTATGACATTTGTGATTGTGTGCATCGATAATTGCTTTATTATATAACAAATCACTAGGCCAATCATTCAGTGTTTGTGGCCTGAATCGAGAAAATGAGCGTTTTTTCAATTGTATGTAACATGTTCACACGTCGGCAATCTATCTGCTTTATTTTTCTCGCACCTGACAACAAAACGAAAAATGTCACAAGTGCTTCAATGAAGGGAATCCCGAGTGCGACCCATCCAGAAAATAGTTTAACAGAAAGTAGTGCATCAGTACTATTATTTGCTTCATTGAAGCGAATCATTTCGATCCGCTTAAATAGAGCAAATGCCTTGCTGCCAAGTGAATTACATTTATTTCAATATAATTAAAATACTTTTCATTTTAATTTTTGTGCACTTATTGAATTTAATTAATTTTGAGTATTCATTTTATTTTAATAAAAAACTGAATTTAATTTAGGGTCCGGGTCAGCTAGTTATGTTAATATAAAAGAATGATGTTATGAATAATAAAATCATCATAAGCACTCCAACAGTTGTCTTTAAAAATTTAATTTTTTAATTTGGCTCAACTTCAATATGATTATTTTTTTCATGTACTCACACTCTCTTTCCACATAGTTTCCACTTGACACTAATCGGAATCATATTTTTCCATTTCACATAGATTTAACGAATCTATTCAGTATGAAGTCATAGGAAAACATTACGCTCTGATCAATGTATTCCTATTAAGTAGTGAACATAAGGAATTATAAAATATTTGCGTTACAAAAAAAATGGAAAAAAAAGTAATGTAATATAGTAAAGGATCGTACTAGTATTTGTCAATTTAATAAAATAGTTAATATTAACACGAAGGGTGATCTGGGAGATTAACTTCTAATATTTTACGAGTATTTTGTCGAGTTTTAGTTTTCCTGTCCAAAATTTTCCTGGCAGCAATTTTTTTTGTAAATTGATATTTAAATCATTTATACAAATTAATTGAGAAATTTTCCTTATATATGAATTACTAGTTTACACATATATAAAACGTTTTTTATATTTATTCAACAATTATATCTTAAAACTAATATAAAATATGTCGGCACCGAAACATTAATTTTATCGTTTAGTTAAATTCTCTTCTGTTTTTTGAGTTTCTATCTATTAATTATTGGACTTCGTTTTCAGAATTTGATTTTTCTTTAAGCATTTTTCCATCTAAGTGTTTTTTCACATTTAAGCGTATTTGACATTTCATTATATCTTTTTATAAAACACAGATGTTGAGCATGGGGCGAAGACGTGGAGTGTATTCATTTAAGTGATAAATGCGAACGGACTCGTTGTTATTGTTGAGTAGGATATACAACATCTAAAGTCACTATGATGTAATGTGAAACTCGTAAACTGCGCAGTGCGAGACAATGTTTATTTCTTCAAATAATTGGTCAAAAGAGAAAAACGACACCAGGTAAAAAAAATTATCGAAAAGTTTTGACAACTCATGGCGCCAATTTACCGTTTCAATATAAGTGTACTTCTTTGAAAAGAATGATATTTTTCTAAGTGTACATATAGTTACCATACTGTATAAATTGTGATTATCCGCCGTATTTGACTCACGCACGTCGAACAAAATTATACTGACTATTATTTCTGCTTGACGGAAGCATTCTGTCAAAGAATATTAAATATCAGTACGTAAAGAAGCGACAATCACCTTCCGCCGCCAATTTAACGTCTCCCACTGATAATGAGCACGATCATGTGTACGCGTTCCTAGGTTGCCGCTTGCTGTGTGCGCGTGTGATTTGTTCAATTGTACGATGTTTGGTTGAGTATAATGAACTTGTGTAATTTAGTATTACTATTATAATTAACTATTTATAGTAATTCAATGTAACAGTCCGTTATTGCACTAAAAACAAGTACTTAAAAAGCAATAAAATCACTGATAGGAGATTTTTTTGTTTGTTTTAAATAATTTCATATATACCAACTTATTTAGTTAGTACCTATAATTTTGTGTCAACTAACATGTCACTGAGCAGTTTTAACTTTCAAACTGTTCTTAAAAGTCAATGTTTTGTTTGAACTCGATGTGTTTGGAAAACGTATTCTTGTAGTGTCGACTGTAGCGATATGTTATATTGTTTATTATGAGATCTTCGACATGAAGCAAATCTAATCAAGTCAAAAGTACAACGAAGACAATATTTCAGTGTATCACATTTATCAATAAAGAAAATTTATTTTTATTTAAGATTTTATTTCGTTTTAACATCCATAATAAGTACAAATTATTATCAAATCACTTTTATACAATTAAATGTATAGTATAAAATATTTATTGATATAATTACATTTTTACAATTATATAATATTGAATATATTTGGCGTTAATTTTGTAGAAATTCATTATTCACAATTAAATGAAACTACGTGATGCAGTATTATTTCTACTTTCTTTAATTTCTTTAACCACGGTCTAGGTTTCGTTGTATTACATCTTCAGGTGGGATATTAGCAAAGATTGCTAATATCCCACCTAAAGATGGTGTAAAGAAATAATGCTACATCACGTAGTTTCATTTAATTGCGAATTATATAATAATAAAGTCGCATGCGACAATACAAAGCTACTAAGCCAGCATGCTATCGAGGCAGTCATTCGATCGACACTACTGGTTAGAAAGTAAAACATCTATGTTGCTGACATATAGCGTCAACTCGCTTGATCGGCGCGATTGCACACAACGATCGAGACCGATATGTAGTATTAGTATATATATATATATATATATATATATATATATATATATATATATATATATACACACACACACACACACACACATACATATATATATATATATATATAACCCGACCAAATTATTTCATATTGTTGGAAAGACATAAGTGAATGAATGCGCGGAAACAAGATTAAGATATGTGGTTATAGGAAAAAGTGCTTACACAGGAAAAACATAGGTGCTTGAGTTAACTTACACAGGAAGTCTAAAAATGAACTGATATAAGACGATGATAAGATAGTCATTTTGTTATGTGAAAGGACATGAAAGAGTATTTGCACTCAATAGTGTAGCTAAGTTTGATTTTCTGTAGTTTAATGCAAAGCTAGTGTCACTAAGCTTTGCATTAAACTGAGTCTTGAGTAATTGATAAAAGAAGTAGTAAAGTGAGTAATATGTGATTAAGATAATTGCAGAAAATATTTTGAAAAATTACATATTGGTCAATGAAAATAAGTGTGTGAAGCAAGTGTGTCTATGAAGATAAAAAATATTGATTGTGAAGATTTTCAATAATACCTTTAGAACAGTCTTATATAACAACATTCTAAAAAATAGTTTTGGAATCCTTGTAACTATCTTCCAACTACAGCTTGTCTCTGTCGTATGCATTTGATGACATAAAAACAACAATAACCTGGAATGAATACGAGAACAGTTATTATTGGAGAAGCAGTATTTTAAAAAAATTCGTTATTAAATTTATCATTTTTACATAATTTATCATTTTTACATTGTAATTTATCATTTACAATTTATCATCATTTTTTTTAAATGTATTTTATCATCAACCTATATAAAAGAAAATGAAACATATATTTGCAATCACATCTTATTTTTATGTTATATATTAAGATTAAAAATATTAGTATATAAATCTACACGTCCTGTGCAGTGCTTGTGAATTCGTGGCTTAATATTATTAGTAATTAAACCAGCAATGGAATAAACTGACAATAAAGTAATGTAGCTAACTAACTAACCATACGTCGTTTCATACTGGCTCAAATCATCAAAGATTTCAAATGTTGTCTAGAATATTGCAATACAAAATTAAAAAATGGTAATTTCATTTATATTCTTAAATAAATTTCTGGGCTACACGTATTCTAACCAAGATTTCAAATATAGAATAGCTTAACATCGAGTTAAAATAAAATAATTGACTATAACCTAATGATCGAAAATAATTGGAAAGCTTGACTTTAAACACTACGTAGCATCAAAATTATAAAGACATTAATTAACGTTTTATCCTGACTAATATGATGTATGACAATATGACTGATGAAATTATGAACTCAGATTGTTAAAAATATGTTATATTCTATACATAAGAGATAAAACGAAAAACACTTCAAAATAAAATATTTAATTTTATAAAATTATCAATAACATGTCGTAACAGCTGGTAGGAGAATATAGTGACACAACCGCTAATATGTGAATTTTATGAACTTGTATCATGACTTAAATTCTCGTATTTTTTGAGCCATGCTTAGATCATAACTTAGTTTAGTGATACTTGTATTCAGGTAGAAAAAAAAATTTGCAGTACAAACTCGGGAGCTAGTAATGTTCTTACATAGAATATTGTAATTTAAATTAGTGCGACAAAACCAAATGTTTATAAATTTATGCTCCTATTTAAATGGAAACTTTAATGCAATTTCAGAAACGAACAAGAAAGAAAAGGAATCGCGTCTGCATTTCGAGCCGATAGGTCTTAATGCACTGCTCTTTCTTTTCAGAAACGAACAATAAAGAAAAGGAAATGCGTCTATTAAAATGAAAACTTTAATGCAATTTCAGAAACGAACAAGAAAGAAAAGGAATGGCATTTACTATTTATGCTGCTATTATTTATGAATTTATGCTGCTATTACTTATGAACTTATGCTGCTATTACGTCGAAATTTATGCTGCATTTAAATGGAAACTTCAGAAATGCAATTTCAGAAACGAACAAGAAAGAAAAGGAATGGCGTCTGCATTCCGAGCCGATAGGTCTTAATGCACTGCTCTTTCTTTTCCCATTGCTATTTTACATCTTTTAACAATCCACGCACTGCTACTTTTTCATTTATATTTGATATTAATGTCCTCAAAGAGGTACGTTTCAATTTAGAGACTCACAAAATTATCAAACAACATAATTTTTACCCGCGTGTGAAATTTAATAAAAGAATAAAAATTTCTTTAGTGAAAGGTTTTCGTACCTGGCTATATAATATTTACAAATCGGGCATTTTTATATTTGAAAAGTTTACATTTGCTGATATATTTTTTTGTTCTTAAAAATAAAAACGACATTTAGACACGGTCTCCGGAGTTTGTGATACGCCGAATTTATACACGATGAGTATTACAAAACAAAAGCGCTTTCTTTTTATGGGGGAATAGAAATAAGTTACTTGCAATCTTTTATTAAATTACTGCTTCTCTTAAAAAAATCTTCTAATTTGTAACTAAAGAAGACCTTGTGTTGCATCATTTATCTTAAATTTGGCGATAAGAATATAAAATAAACATCACTTTTATCTAAAACTATGAACACTTATAGATATTTATAATAAATGTTTAAAAAAATCCTTGTTCAAGAGTTGAAAAAAATAATGGTAATGCTAGTGCTAAAAATTGTACTTCTAATTAACCATATATTGGGTTCAGTGGGAGATTTTTTTTTACTTAATATTTCTCGGAACGTATGATATTTCGTGTAATGACATATTATATCATAACTTTTTTTAAATTATACATACTTTTTTGGCAGCCAAAGTTTAGGTTAAACTGACTGAGTAAAGGTAAATTTAAAAAAAAATATATGAATAAACTTTACCCAAGTTAAAAGTTATGTTAGTTAGATATATCTTAAATATAAGATTTTAAATATGACAATTTAAAATTTAATTCAGTCCTTATAGTCAGCTTTCAAAAATTAATTGTGGAGCACATTATGTTTTTTCAATTTTTAAGTTTTCTTGTCTCTTTTTTTCCTAGTCACACACTTCCTACATTCACTTCCCAATATAGAACAACCTTCATGAAACCACAAATATAATGGTTCAGCCACATTTCAACTTTTTATGTAAGTATAACTCGTGGCACTCTACATAAACATCTTCCACCTCTTCAATACATTTTTAGTATAAAATGAAAGTACTATTACATCATAACGTTTTGATAGTAGTGAAGTTACTTCGTATTTATGAATATGGTTGTTGCATCTCTGAAGATTTTTTATTCAAAAAGTTTACTAATGATGAAATATTTGTAAAACGTCAAATGAAATGATGAAAAAATTCATGAAGAAATTAAGTTCTAAAATTTCATCGCCAATATTTTCTCGATTATTTCCAATCTTAGAGGTAGATGATGGGATATCTATGTTGTTTTGAAACAATCCATAGCATGCAAAATCCATAATGTGCGCAGCAACGATTGATTGGTAATATTTTGAAGTGATTCATTTATCACCTATAAAGCCCGCATTTTTATTTGATCTACAACATCCGAAATGCTGAAAAACAGGTTTTTGCATAATAATTTTTTAATGTAACATTTGAGTCATATGGAAAAATTTCATTTCAGTTTGTTACTTGTTTTCGTTGTGATCCAAAATTTGATTTATCATTCTAAATCTAATTTGGATTATAGGGGCAATAGAAATAATTATTAATAATAAAAAACTAGGAATTAGGTTCCAATTATTTAGCGATATCTATCGGAGGGCTTAGCATTAATTAGTTGTAATTTACAAAGATTCAAATTTTGACTTTGTGTATAATTTAACAGATATGGATACATAATTTTTACAACCTCACAATTTCTCAATGAAAACGGCAATATTTGAAGTCTCTTACTTTTTCTTTACTCTTAATAGTGGCAGATGTTATAATGTGTAGGAGAAATTATTTTAAATTGTCTATTTAATTAATAGATTAAAATAAGGATTATAAAAATTTAATTTCCTTAGTTATTTATCGGTACATGTAATAACATTTAAATCTTTAAAAATTATACATATTTAATATGTTTATATGCTGAAAGTCATATACCGATGAAATAACAAAGTGAAATAATAATAACACAAGTGTGAAATAATAAAGACATAGTTAATAACACAATTTCATATCTTTCAAGGACAATTTGGCTTAAATATGAACAATGCTTAAAATGAAAACAAAACGTATGCAAAAGTAATTCTGTTATACTTACTCCTCCCAACAAATATATTTAAAAGGCATTCCTGTCGCTTTTTATAATTCTCAATTATAATTTCTTCAAGCTCTTTGTTTCATCAAACTAATTACACATGGCTCAGATAGCTTTTTAAACAAATTAAAATCTGCTTGTTGATAGGCTTCTATTATGAAACAGTCACTCTATTCCTTATATCTTTGTCAGTTAGTTACGAAATATTGAAATAATTTATAACTTTCAACACAAATTTTACGAAGCAATGGAATGATAAAAAGAAATGGAATGTTATACTAAAATTGATCTTTTTCATATTTAATATATTACGTTTGAATTCATAGACGATATCTTTTTCCAATATAAGTTTTAAAAACTTTAAATTTAATCTGCAAAAAAATTAAAAATGTATCGGTCAAACGCCTAAGACGCAGAATAATTTAATGTCAAATTTATTTAATTAGTAATAATCCTTCGAAATAATATAGTTTAACAAATTTGGAAATTTTTTCCTCGAAGTTCTAAACTTGTTGCATAGTATATACTTCATGTATTCAATAAAAATAATAACGAACCAAAATACTATATATCAATCGATCGCTATCTACTTCATATGCTTTAAAATGACTCAAGGATAAATGAAATAAATAAACAAATAAAGTAAAATGATAGTTTGTACGTACGTTTTATTTTTGGTAGACCTGAATGTAAATAGAAACTTGTAGTGTTATATTAAAAAAAAAACAGTTGATGAAACAAAGTAATACTTATGTAGGTATTAGTGGAGAACCAAAATCAATTTCAACTAAGGAAATATAAGAGCAAATCTGAAAAGCAGATGATTTAGTAGAAAGAAAGAAATTTAATTAAAATTTGAACAATATGTAAAATATAAGGTACACACTTATTTAAAATACCGTTATATGGTTGATTTTTAATAAACCAATAACAGAAATTGAAAAAGGCAAAAACTAGGAGAAACTCTAGGTTATTTAATTCGAGGATAAGTTAATAAATTACTGGTAATAAAAATAAATAAATGTTCATGGGGATTAGTGTGATACTTATCGTAATGCAAACATATTAGTAAAAAGTTGTCGAGATTTATTATAGATACTCACTCTTGTTTGGCGGAATACTAATCAGGTTACACATTTATTGATTTTAACAATTAAGTAAACTTTCAAAACCCAGAGTTTACGGAGGCATACAAACTACTATTAGTGTACATGTTTTAGCAATAAAATAAAATTCAAAAATTGCCAGCTTTACTGCAAAAAAATCTACTAAGTACAGGTATAAAATAATAATACATTTTCTTAAAAAAACATTTTTAATTATGAAATTAAAGTATTATTTTTATGGAAAAAATGCACAAAATACAATTTTATCATACCGCCTTCTTTCTGGCACATGGCAATGTCCTTTCTTTGTAACTTTTTCGGACTATTAAATTTTCTTGTATACCATTTATTTCTCCTGTATACCATATTTAGTCACTTTTTCTCACCACTTCCAATACTTGTTCCCTTTTGATCTTGGTGGTGATTAAAAATTTGTCTACATAGACACATATTATTAAACTGGGGTAATACTTGTCATCATATTTCACAATCACATAATCTCCTGGTTCATACGTTCCAAATATTTCTTCACCAGTGCACAAATGTATTTGCCCACTTTCTTCACAAAATGAGACTCTGCTTTCTTTAATTGTGTGTATTCATTTTTCTTTCTGATTTTGTAATTATTTCGGAAGGTTGATTATTTTTCATTGCCTTTTCCTGCTTCGACAGACTTAAATTTAAGCCTGTCGATGTTAAAGTTGTCACCATTTTTTCTAAATCTACGTTAAAAGGGCTACAGCTGCTATCTCTTAAAGAATAATTGTCATATGCTATGTCAGAAGATGAGACGCTGTTGCGATATTTCATCAGTTCCGATCTGTTTTTTACGTTTTCCCACTGATCTTGGAACAATCTTTTTTATTTTTCTTTTCTACAATACCACATTTGACGAATTTGACGAGGTTACATCTCATCTTGTCATCTATATCAGCTATAGAAATACTTTTTCCAGGAACAATTTTTAAAAAATCGATGAATGAGTCACTATCCGAAACATTTAGGAAGACGAGCCAAAACGACGTCTCTGTTGACAGGTGACATTCCATATTTATGAAAGCCTCCTTTTAAGTTTTCTTTCTGTACAGGCTTCAATGTATCAAAAAGTTTTTTTGTAAGTCCTGGAAAACATTCCTTTAGTAATGGGCTACCATGTGTCGGAAATAAGTCACGTCAAGGCATTGTAAGAATGTGTAGCATTCGGCGTTAAGCAAATGAATGCAATGTTGTTTTGTACATAATTCTTGACAACCTCCATGTTTATTTGAGAACTTAGATTGCCTCCAATTAAAACTTTTTTGCCATCCTGATTGTATATAAACCAGTCTTTAAAACTTTAGCTGTTAAATCATTCAGATTTGCTACAGGAGCATAACAGAACACAGCAATGACGTTACTGACAAAAGCATTCTCTTCGGCTTCGCTAAAAACCGCTTGATGTCCTGGAATCAGTAAATTCTTTTCTTTAATTTTGTTAAACAGAGTGTTACGATGTAGGTTATACTTTTCCGATGCTTCATGAAACGTTAGTTCCTTATTTCGAATCTTTTCTACAGCGCGCTATAATGTTTAAGGTGTGTAATCCTGGTACGTACGCCCACCGAATTTTTTTTTTGTATATTCAAGGCATGTTCAGAGTACGTCTGCAAGGAAAAAAGATCTTATGGGTAAATCTGTGACAACCATACTAAAACCATTGTTAACTTAATATTAATCAGTAAAGAGTTACTTTGTGACAAACTGACATGCGTACTTACAATTACGATTACGTACATACGACTTTAAAAATAAATTGAAGACAAAAAGTTAGATTTCTACGTTTTTATAATTTTCGGACATATCTGGAAATCCTACCGACACATGTCATACTGTCACAAAGTCACCCCGTGATGTTTCAATATTTTACAAATAGTAAATAACGGTATTCAATGCATTATTATCTCTAAACATTATCATCTTCAGCATAAAATTTGCCTTAAGAAACACATACCTGCAACTCTGAACAAACATTTATTTTTTGTCGCCAAGAGAAGTTTGCACATTAGCAAAATTTTGCATGAAATCTAACTTGACATTCATTAAGTCATAGACAAAAAAATCCATAGACAATTAATATCCGACGACTATCTCAATACTCGATGGTATTTGTTTTTTTTTCCTTTAACAAGTGAATATACCACATATAAAATATTTATAAATATAGATACAATAACGTTTAACAAAGAAATTTGAACATTGTATAAATAACACAGGAATATTTTGTATAAAACAAAATGCAAATATACGGGAAAGGTGTGATAAAAATTATATTACAAATTTTTTTCTCCAAACTTTTTTATATTTGACAATAGCAAATTTTTGGAATGAACCACACTGGATTATAATTGGGTCTCACATTGGCAGTCTTTAAGGTCCGACACCTATTTAACGTCCGACACCAATGAAAAATTTCAAGTATCAATAATATTGACGAAATGAAATCTGTCTAAATCTTTGTTCCTTACAATGAATCCAGTTTAAATGTAAATTGGAGTTCAAAAATATTTTTAAATGAGAAATTAAATCATTTTGGTAAGCAAACTTTCTTAATTATTAATGAATTTGATCGAGTTACCAAAAGGTTCGAACAAAAATTATACTGTTACAAAATAGTCGATTCCCTGAGTACCTACTTGCATCGAAGTGACGAACATCTGACTGAACTTCACATTTAAATATATTTTCATATGTTTTGTATTTCCCAGTTTTCTTTATCAATTTTCTAATTATCCCACCTAAAACAAAACATTAACATAAACACAGATTTTTCTACATTTCGTTTAGTGAGAAATGGGCCAGACAGACTATGAAAATTAAAACACAAAATTTGTGAATGATTTAACAATTCTTGTTCCAAAATACTATTAAATATTCTATGCCACTGGACGTGTGTTCAATGGAATGTTTGGACGATAATATCAAATGTTTTAATCCGGTGATTGCAGAGGTATTGTTGTTCTCATCACAATTTGCTCCTGGGGAATGTGTACTTCAAAACTATCTGTTATTATTGCCTTAGTGGAATTTTGGAAATTATTACATGTAGGATTGATATTTCTGTAGTTATGAAATCTTAATTCGACAAAAACATTTTTAATGGATCTTGGTTGACCTTACGTAGTGAACAAATTTGAATTCCTCTACTATATAAAAAATGAGTTAAAAGAGCGAAGCTTTTTAAATCCCAAATTGTTTATACTAGAAATATATTTATGTTTACCTACTCTATTAACAAATCGCATACCTCCTAGTGTTTTACCAAAAAGTGGTCATGTCCACTTTTCTCATTCTCACTCTGGGGTTCACCTTTATAATATCTGCCATTGTCATACTCCTTCCTTGAATCACCTGGAAATGAAGTTGAATTTTCAATATGTATATAATAAACGTTTCTAATAAAGAATATAACGTTTCAAAGAATAATTTCTAATATTTGCTGTCAATAAGTTCCAGTTACGGTATAAATGACTTACAAGCGTAGGAATGTACATAGAAACTATAATGCATAAATTACAATAACAAAACTAATAATGTGCCTGCACTAAATCAAGTAGTGATAAAAAAGTGGTAATTCCATAAATTTCAATTAAGTATGACCAAAATGAAAATTATTTCAATGTATTATATGAATTGAACTTTTACATTACCTGTTCTATAAAAAATTTCCATAGATGCCTGCATGGTTGAATTAAAAACTCTTGCACAGCTACATACTTTCATCTTAAGCATTCTATCCGGATATATGCGGCCATTTTTTATTCTCAACAATAATTTCATACTTTCTCTGGAATCTCACGCATATATAAATACAATAACTTTCCATGTTGCTCCTTTTTCATTCTCAAACAATAGGTCGTACTGGAACAAATTATTCCTCATACCTTTCAGCAAATGTGGAAGACCATACAAGATAAATCAATCAGATTTCAACACTTTTATTATATTTCAATCATAATTTTCACCTTCCAAAATATATTCACACTTGGTTTCTTGTGTGAACTTTTTCAGACCTGCAATAAATAACATTTTTATGTTTTCACGTCCAATAATATTTAGCCAAACTACGCTTCTATTTTCATCCTTTGGAACATTTACAATATACATACATATCAGATATATTTAAAAATAACAACTATTTTACTATTTTAAATTTTACAGATAATGAAGTTATAAATAAATTGAAAAAATAAGCTTGTAACTAGAAAGAAATGAACGCGAATACTAGCCAATTACATTAATAGACATATTCTGTTAACTGTAGAGGTCACAAACCGGTCGCAAATCCTTTACCGTCGGGAATGTTCCCGTGTAAAGATGTAAAAGGAAGAATTTAATAGGTTACTTATTTGGAAGTATGAATATAAATTTGGCTCAACAAACATGTACATAGTTGCTTTTAAAATATATAAGATCATTAAATGTAGGTATGATGTAGACTATTTAATTTAATAGCATTTTATGCACATAAATGTGAGAGAAGATATTTATAAATGATTACATTTTTATTTTTCAATGTCATTCTAATTAACAATAATATATTTTAATAGGATTAATTTAGCTGTCAAAAGAATCACTACCACATTTTCTTTAATGAATAACAGTGGCCAAGTCACCAGAAATTTTTTCCTCAAATTTAGGAATAGAAAAAATCATCAAAAAAGTCGCGGTCTCACATCTCTGGCTTGCTTTTGACAATTTATATTCTGCGAAAGCATCAGATGTTGTGGTTGAAGAAAAGGGCACTATGTATTATTTTAACTAGTAAAAAGAAAAAATATATAAGTTTTGATAGTTTGAGTTATTATTCTAATCAATCTATATCAATATCTGTAAATAATATTTACTAGTTATTACATTTACTACTCAATTTAGTACTTGAATACTTGCTTACTTTACTTAAATTATTATTTATGGACTCTTTGCAAATCCGTAACCAATACTCAGTATTCAGGAATACTGAGTATTGGTTACGGATTTGTACAGAGTCAATAAGTAAACTTACTAACTCAGTATTCAGGAATCTATGAATATAATAATAGTGTAACAGAGTGAATTCTGTATATGGAAAATATTTTAAAAAGTGATTGATTTAACTTATAGAATGATAATAAAAACTAGAAAAACTTTTTTTGACTTCTTGTCTATCTGTCTGTATGTTAATTTAAGCGGGTATCATGCAAAATGTACTGGACGGATTTTGATGAAATTTTGGTATGGTAATAGTATATACCCAGGAGTAATAGTAAAATACAACAAACACACACACAGAAAGTGTTTAATAATATATAAATAAGAATGTGTGTATATATATATATATATATATATATATATATATATATATATATATATGTTTGTATGTATGTCTGTGCGTAGGTGCGTGCATACGTGCGTGCGAGCGAGCCAGTTTTCGATCACTTCAAAATCGAAATAACGTAAAAACAATTATTGTCCCTCAACACGTACGTTGAAGCTTCATAGAGACAAAATTGCTTCGTACACTTAGAATATAGAGTAATTTTATTTTAAGTTCGTACAATACACTCTTAATTGTTATTAGAGTTAGGATAAAGTAAAAAAATACTAAAAATAGTTTCTTTCTTCGAAAACAATATGTTACGTGAACAACATCATAATTATTCTTTCCTTAGAGAAAATTGTATGCTTGAAAATATGAAATACCTTTACAGGCTCAAATAAACATTTTATTAAGTCGAATAAATTTATATCGCCATCTATAATCGCAATGAGCAATACGACTTATAACGCCATCTAGGCACGCCATATAAACTCACCGTTGAACTTAACACTGAAATAGCTGTCCGTAACGCTTGCACGTTATTAATGTCCCAAGCGTTACATTCTAATTTATAATAGTGCCGAGGGGCGGTACTGACGTCAAACATACTTCTAATTACCTAAGTAGGCCTATTAATAAAGTTAGTATTACTGAAATGATTTATAATGATTGCTTATGTTTGAATCAAGGTCTGTGTTGTGTCATGAGGGAGGTTGACAGTCTTGACAGTAATGTGCCATTAAGGTGTTGGGTCTGTTTTATGGTAGTTCTCAAAGGCGATAGTTAAATTGTTTATGGCGTCCTGACATATTACCACTATGCGGTTTAAAAGTACACAGGCTTGTTTTGAAATTATAATGTTTGCATTGATTTGCTATTATTTTTTTAAGGCGAAATATAAGATGAAATAACGTGACCCTGTGCAGTCCCGTATGGAGGGAGACAAAGACGATAACATCGCATTGTAATTAATGTAATTTTTAGCATTATAGAAGCAGATGTAAATATATTTTTTAGTAAATTCATACTTGCTAATTTGAAAAAAAAAAGGTTTTTAAATATAATATAATAAAACATATCAAAATATACATGGTAAAATATTGTGTGGCATCAATGCAAAGCTTGTGAAAATAATTAATAATTTACTTACGGTAAGTCAGTCTTTAAGTAGTTACAGGTCTGTTCTTTTCCTAATGTCTTCTTATGCCATAATTTTTGTTTATGCAATATTCTGTTTTACTTTTCAAGGAAATAAACATGAAACACAATAAAATTTATGCTCACTTCTCAACGTCCTGTTTGTGTGATTTATGTTGTATCCTTTTTTTCTGAATTCCGGCTTTAAAATAGCGAATCCTTAGAAATAATTTATTGTTACGTGTATATATAAATATATAATAAATAAACACACACACACATTGACAGACAATATGTGCGCACGCACGCACGCGCGCATCCACAAGCGTACACACACCCACACACCCACACACACGCACACACGCATGTTCACACACACACACACACACGCTCGCGCGCACACGAACCATTGCACGCACGCGGGCAAGCACGCACGCAAAGGCGCAAGCATGCACGCGCGCAAGCATGCACGCGCGCAAGCATGCACGCGCGCAAGCATGCACACTCGCTCGCTCGCACGCACGCACGCACGTCTTATAAGTCGCATTGCTCATTGTGATTATAGATGGCGATATAAATTTATGGGAGTTAATAAAATGTTCATTTGAGCCTGTAAAGGTATTTCATATTTTTAAGCATACAATTTCCTCCAAGAATAGAATAATTATGATGTTGTTCACATACCATTGTTTTCGACGTAAATATTGTCTGTCAATGTGTACTGATAGTGAAATTCATTTTTATGCTGTTTAATAATGATATCGTTAATATGATAAAGGACAAAATTAATAAAGAAATAGATAAATTTATTGTTTTACCTTTAGTAACTATTTCATTTTATTTGAATTTATGTACAAGTTTTTAAAATTAATTTTTACATATTAAATTACTAGACCATAAAATATAGGTATTATATTGCTAGACGCATGCGATACATAATTGTTCAAAGTATATAATGATAATAATTGTGATCAGTTAATACTCTAATGTATGGTTATTAAACTATTGACACTACTAACGCTACAATATCTAAGTTCCAATAGATAATACTTGCTGTGTTTTAACGTAATTGCTGTGTTTTAACCGAAGTTGCTAAAACTATTCTATTCTACTTAATTACAATGATTATGAATTGACTAACGCATTTATTACTGCATTTTACCGATTAGTAACATACTGAATAATCGCCTTACTTTAATTTCTACAACTACGAAAAGCTTCACCTAACTGTAACATAGATGTTTCTTTTGTTTAGATATTAACTACGTTTTTTTATATTTCCTGTAAAATGTTTACCAAACTTATTAAAAAAATGTAATATGAGTCGTACTAGTGTAAATTATTTTTTTATCAATTTAATTTTTAACGTTTGGGGTTATTTTTGGAACTATTCGTCTATAACGCGACAAACATTCCTTTTACAAGAAAAAAATGAAGTTATTATTGCAAGAAACTATTTTCAGTATTTTTTTTTAATTTATCTTAACTCTTTATTAGCAATTAAGAGTGTATTGTACGAAACAATTTTGTCTCTATGAAGCATTAGCGTACGTATTGAGGGACAATAATTGGTTCTTACGTTATTTCGATTTTGAAGTGATCGAAAACAATATCAGTGTGAAATAATTTGTGAATTGAATCTTCAGAAGTCAAACGTATTCATATCCTATAGCGTCTGAAGCATTTAAAAAAGTTATAATGAAAATGGGCCATTTTGAGAAGAATGTTGTTAAACCAAATTATTTTTTCAAGTATTTGATTCGTCAAGTTACATTTAGTCAATAAGAAAAGACTTCATGTCAGTGTTAATCAAATTCACACATTGCGATTATTTACATAAAACTGCATCTTTGGTCAGAAAATTCTTTCACGAGGGATATTCCTCCACTCATTCTGAACTTAAAATGTTTTTAGTTTTTCATGAGATAATCGCCATTAAAATTCCTAATAGTAATAAAAAAAAATATCATAGAATTCAGAGAACCATTTTTTATCATAAAATCAATAATTTTTTTACACAAAATTCTACTATGCACACAAATAAAAACCTTTAAAAATTAACATACAATACTTTCTCAAATTCAAATAATAAATGTTAAGCTAAAAGTTCGTAAATGGGGCTAAAAGCGTAAATGGATTGAAGACGACATCTTTTATGATTAAACTATCAGTTATATCAAAGAAGATAGAAGTTTATAACTAATTACTTATGTCAAAGAAGATCAAAGAGTTCAGTTGAGCGAGTGAGATGCTAACTTCTAAATACATGCTACTTAAATGCCAGTTTTACGCACGTTCCCTTTGGTGTGAACACACCGAAATGGATGGATGGGAAATGATTACCAGAATGAGATGCAAATGGAGCGCGTGTAGATTTTGTTTAGTACAGTTCTTCACAGTATCCATTGTGCGCATGCCCCGCCCGGCCCCAACACTGACCTACGTGATATTTGTTTTGTTCTTTGTTTTCTTTTACATCAGCTCATTTCCTCGTTGATGTTTACAGGGATCTTTTTCATGATTAGGTATAAGTAATATATGGACAATTTTAGTTGAGCTAAGAACTTGAAACTTGACATTTTAATGGCATGAGTTGAAAAGTAGAAAAATTGGCATTGATATTTTTATGTAATTAGAACAAAGGAAAAAGTGCATAGTTAATTACGTAGACAAGTAATTAGTTGATGTGACCATACTAAACTGTTCACTATCCTAGTAAATAACATTGGAAATGTGGATAAAACTAAATACTTTTTTCTATTTGCTGACGACATGATCATGAGAAAATCTTTCTCATGATTTTCTAATGAGTTAAGGTTGATGCCGTGGCCTTCTTGAGTATGAATACGCCTTTTTTCTTTCTTAATTGGCGAGACTCCCTTATGCCGACGTAGTTGATTTAGGAGTTAAATTGGCCCATCGGCCTGATTTTTTGTGGTAGACTTTCGATGTATTTCCTCAATTAATATACTGTATATGACTGATGATTAAACGTGTCCAAAACATTCCTTTAATATTTATTTAGACATGACCCGATATGTTAATTTACTTTTTATATTTTCCACAAATTTTTATTTGGGTTTCCATGCGTTGTAATACAGAATGAAAATGTCTTTTATGAAATTCATTTTCCAATTGTTAGATGGAAATATTTTATACTTTAAGTTATTGGAAAGACCTTCACTCTTCATACACGATAACTATATGCGCTCGCGTAGTCATCATCTTTTTACTAAACTGGCATATTAAACCAAATTTTATCGAACAATATCTACTTACCGACGATATAAAATTGCTCATCCACGTGATCGCAATTGCACTAGAGTGTGATATGTTTGTGATGAGTGAGAATAAACTTGTTGAAGTAAGTCACCTTGTATTCTAATATCATTCCATTTACTTAGTTATCACCTCATCTTCTTTGAAACGCCCAAATGTATAAATTGCAATGTTCCAACGACTAAAGTACATTAATAAATAAATATAGTGAAACTGTCTGTGCGGCGGCAGTGCATCTTGGCACACCAAAGTGCCATTCAAGACTGACACATTAAACTGATCTTTTGTTTTATACTTTTTACCAGCATCTGAACTCCATGTGTGGTAAACTTTTAAGGCAATAAGTAGCACAAATATACTGAGTATTAAGTATTTGGCATATTTGTGTATGTGTAAGGTGCTCCAAACATTAGCCTTAGTTATCTCGAAAAATACAGGCGGCCTTGCTATTGTCGTAATAAAATTATTACAGAAAAGGTGAAATTGAAAGTAGGATTTTGATATCAAACTCGTTACTGTGTGATTTAATTTCATTCCTTCCTAAGTAATTATTAACATACTTAAAGTAATGAGTAATTCGAAAACAAGACTTGAATATAATATTTTAAGGATAATTTTGATTGTTGATATTTTAATTTAGAAAAAACTGAGAACCAGCATTTATTTTGCGAAAAATTATCACGCTTTTTTGTGATTTTGCTTGTGTTATACCATGTTGAGACGTGTATATTGAATGGTAATTGCAAGAATCTATATTGTAATGGTTGAACTGAAAATAATCCACACATAAAGTCAAATATTTAAGAACCAAACATACGGCCATAACAGTTAAAAAAATTAATGTTCATAGAAAACAAATTAAAGTTAGCTCAATACTTTTTGCAATTAGTCGAAAGCAACTGCGCTTACAAATGTACATTTTCTCTAAACATGTCTATCGATTTAATATATTGTTTATGGAAATATTTCAAACGTAAAACAATACAAAATACAATTTAAAGAAAGTAATTTAAGATTATTCAACAAGTTATTGTAGATCTTAAAGACACTTTTAGTTGGATATAAAATA
The DNA here is from genome assembly GCA_039881145.1 of Druceiella hillmani. Lineage (NCBI taxonomy): Eukaryota > Metazoa > Arthropoda > Insecta > Lepidoptera > Hepialidae > Druceiella > Druceiella hillmani. The sequence continues at coordinate 42,732,356 of JAYKKI010000004.1, read as the reverse complement.
TTTATTTGATGCGATTTAGATTTCTTTTATTGCGAACATTTTAAATATTTTTCAATTTATAAAGATTTTTACATAGTTTTCTATATTTTCATAAGGTACTTCGGCTTTTTCTTGTACTATTTGATCAATGTGTGTTTTTTATCTTTACATTTTTAATACTCATTTTAGTAGTGTGGTATAATTTTTACAGTGACACAAATACGATCTTCCACATTATTTCTTAGAAATAGATAAAAAACGAATTTTAACCAAGTTTAAGATGCAAAATTTTTATAAAAAAAATTGAATGTCATTCAGAAATTTCATTTATATAAACTCCTTTTATACATAGATATAAACATAACCTTATAACGGATGCAAGTATTTAATTTGTTGTTTTCTTAAATTTCCTATCTACCTCAAAAGAAAGAAAAAACCGTTCTCCCGTCACCCGGAAACGAACTCGCATATTTCCTTTTTTTCTCTCTTTTAGTGTTTATTTAATTTTATTTCTACTTGAAAACGAGGAAAAAACTGAACTATTATAAAATCATTCACGTGTCTATCTCTGCCAGTTCGTCTGTCCATCTGACACAGCTGTTTGACGTAGGGACTTAAAATTTTCATGTTGAACACTTTAAACAGACGTTTCTTCGTCACATATATATCTAGTCACATACGTATTAAAAGTTAGAACTCAAAAATATTTGTATGAAATTTTAAATGAGATATCAATTTATATAGCAAGAAGTCAAAAATTAATTTTTTTGAGAATTTTTTATATTAAAATATGAAAATATAAGCATTAGGTCTTTAAAATACATTTTCAAACTTAATACATTAATTAGTGTGCAAGGTGTGGGAAGAAAATTATATTAGCAACAAAATCATATTCTATGAGCGCAAAGATAACGACGATTTTGATAAAATATTAACTGACGGACCATTAGTAACGGTTATCAATATTTTTTTAGTCTTGTAATCCATATTTTTGTCTACCCTTAGATATATTCGTGCTTAGTGGATGTGCATAATATTTTTGTGGCCCTTGCTATTAAAAGGTTTAAAAACTTCACATGGAATGGGCTCTCAAACCCTGACGTTCAATTTTTATTGGGTTAACAAACCGGGTGTACTGAATATACAGGATTGTTTTCTTTATTTGTGAAACAACCTGCCAAGTAAACCTATTTGTACTATTGCAAATAAATATATTGTTGAAGAAACAAATATTAAAAAGACATCTTTTCCAAGCAACAAATATAATTCCTTCATCATTTTATATTAAATTGAGCCTCGTGAACCCATCTCATAGTTATATATAAAATATACACTGGTTTTAAAAGACGTACACAAACCGCACTGAGATGATGGAAATTGACACAGGGGACTATGGGGACTCAGTTACGGAGGAGAAGCGTGACACCACGTCGGCCAAAAGGAAACAACGGCCATCTCCAGGTTCGGGCGAAAATCAAAGGAAGAGAAAGAAGGACTGTGGACTGATCGAGCTTTCCAAGAAGGTAACGTAGCACGCTAACAACAAGGAGGCAACGGACTAACAGCTGGTTCAAACTAAGAAGGACAAGAAGATAAAGCGCGAAATGCAGCCTGAACGCAGCTTTAGAAGCTGCCTAAACCGAAGACGACGAGAAGACCGGTGACCAGACCCAATGCACTGATAGTCCGGCCGAAGGAGAAGGACAAGTATGCTGAGATACTTATTCGGGCCAAGAAGGGCGTCCCTGATGAGCTGGTCCAATCTACAGTAGATAAGATTCGTCATACAATTACTGGCGACCTGCTGATCATACTCACCAAGGAGAACACCGATAGAGGTCAGGGATTGCAGAAAACGATTACTGACCTCCTCAAGGATGATGCTAAGGTCATAAGTAAAGGGCCACAATAACACCTCGAGATATAAGACATGTTACGATAAAAAAGGACACCTTTGTAGCCTTACAATTGGCAGCTGGAGAGAAGTATAAAATACCGCCAGACGCAATCAGGTCAGTGCGTAAAGTCTAGAGAGGCGCCCAGACTGCTCTTGCTAACGCTAGCAGTATCATTAGCGAAGAACACGGTGATCATGGCAAATCAAGATTGGCTGGGTGGGTAGCTTAAAGTAAAATTATTTTCAGGTCATAGGCCCATTTTCTAATCATTTTTTTTATGTTTTTTCTATTTCTTATTATTTTTTTCCATTCAATTGACTAGTTTTGCTAATTGTAATTTTTTCATTTAAGTTCAACCTCTAAATGCAAACCTTGTCCGAACACATTTCTATATAGACCAGATCAAAATTTATTGTCAGTAACGGACAGACAGCAGAATGTACAAAGAGTCTCATAAGTGTTATATTATTTTAGTGTCCCTTAACAAAATATATTTGGAAAATTGACATATTGATAGAGTTCTATGTTACAGGCATTTTCTTTTAAGACCATTCGACCAATAAATTTGATATTGGAGTTGGGGAGTGGAGGTCTATTTCTATAGGTTATTTCAAAAATATCATTTCTATTTTGGAGGACGTTTTTGAATTTTGAAAATTTATTTACTAAAATAAAGAAACGCTACAATTCCAATACAAAACAAGCTATAAGAGGTTTTGCGCTTAAGCTATTTTAAAATGAAAAGTAATTCGGAAATACTTCTAACAAAAATGTTATTTTTGATAATAAAATATTTAAATTTTTTATCACTGCAAAACCCCAAAAGAAGCATTTTGTTCTTAGTACTTTACACATGTATGTGAATATGTAGATATAAATGTTCTATTCTAGGAACCAACATACCGACACGAATTTGACAAATGAATTATCCTTATATTCATCCCGATATTAAAAGTTTTATAGGCTAAGTAAATATACATAGTAAATATACCGACCAGAATATTGTCTGGGATAGTACAAAAATTGTATTTAAACCATTACGAAATAGGTTTAAAAAGAAAATTCTGAAGGAAAATTGCAATGATAAGTATTACACATCATAATAATGAAAAAAAATCTATGTACTTGCTACTTGAACTCATATGCAATTTATGTGAGTAAATAATATTTATAAATCAATATAGTAAACGAAATGGTTGACTCTCGGTTCCGTAGAGAAGATACATAGTATCTAGATATCATCAAATATTATCTATGAATTATTGGTTAAATATATTTGAAATAAAAGTCTTAAGAACTAAAGGCCGACTACGAAACACATGAAACGAGCGTTGAAAGCTTTTACGTCCAATAATCGGTCTAGTTGTCTTAAAATTAAAGTCAATGGAAAGGAAAATATTTCTTAAAATGTCATTATTTTTTCTGTAGTGGAAGGCCTGACTAAGAAAAATAGTCCGTTTCTTTCCGTGTTGTGTCATGTATTGCTACTGCCCCTCACAATAACGAAAACTATCGTTGATAGCTTCTCACCAGTTTTCTATTTGAATATAAAATTATTCATGACGACGAATCATGGTAGTTTTAATGATTTTACGTAAGGTATTAAAACCTCATCATCGACTTGAAATTATTTTTTTAAATGAAGGTGGCGTGGTAGCCCGATTGCTTGAAAAATCGGCATCGATTATATCGTCGTAGAAGGCCGCTATCATAATAACATTGTCGTTAAAGGAATCTTGTATTGTGTGATTATTTATTTCGCTAATGACTTCGTAAGAGATAGCTCTATGTACTATACGTAAAGAAATACCATATAAAGATGCATAATATATCTGTGATCCCGACAGATTGTTTGAGATAGAAAATTTACAACAATTTGCTGATTTTTCCTTTTTGACAAGTCAAAAATGTTCGACGTCTGGTTTTACGATTATTAACGTATATTTGCGTAGTTTAACGGTTACCTGTAGAACAATCACAACACTTTTATGCACAGATCGCCTTTTGCAACAGTTGATTTCAATTATATTGACATAATCAAACTTTGAAATCGATAAATTCCATTGACATAATCAAATTTCGAAATCGATAAATATCAATTTCAAATTTTAAAAATGAAATGAAATAATAAATACAAAATAATAATATGTATTTATCTATCTTTTAGTTGCTATTTTTCTAGTGTCTTCAAGACAACCAACGAAATCTTCAGCAAATGTTTTTTTCTTTTAATATTGATAGTAAGAAATCGTAAATTGACACTTAAGTATTCATTATTAAATTAAAATAAACTTCAAAAAAGCACTAACGTTAAAATACGTACAACGATTACTTAAAGAAAATCACGATTAAACGTTCATAGGAAAACTCATTATCAATTGTACTTACTATTATTTTAAGCAATCTATTTTAATATTCCCTTCATAAAGCTTTATTCTTGTTAATATAAATTTATTAAATTGTCGACTTTGTTAATATCGGCCTAACAGTAAATTTGTCTGTGCTCGGATTACTCTCAAGTTATTTTTAATTTATTTACGAACTGACGTAGTTAAAAGTTAGCGCTAATGCATCTCATTTATCAGTATATTTTAAAGAAAGCCCATATGACAATTTTAATAAAAAATAATTTTTAACTTTTCATACATTAATATTTTATTCTATTCATCTACTAAGAAATGTCAACTTATTTTAAAGCAATTACCATATTAATAAAAGCCAGCCCCCCAGCAGTGAATAGAAATTCACGATTTATTTCATTGTTATTATTCCCTTGTATATCTGATCATTAGCTAAAATCTTATCCAAATGAACCAGTTCATATTTCGTAAAGAAAGCCATATGATTCTAATTAAGAGACGAGTCAGTTATTATGGATTCTATTTAAAAAATCTACCCACTATACACATTAATTAAATTCGCAAAACAACATATCAAAAAATAATAATATTTTCCAAGCAAGATTAAAGCTAAAAAAGATGATTATATAAAACACATATAGTAAGTAAAATATTTTCAGGGAAAGATAATAAAAATACATACATTTCTGAAAATTTTAGAGCAATAAGATGCTAAACTTTCACTGTGAAATGAAAGAAAAAGAAACGTAATTAGAATTATTCACTTAGTAATGTATGATTTTATGTAAAGTTTACTTAGTTTCCAATTACCATGTTTTAGAATATCATGCAAGAAATACCTATAATTAAGCGTAACTAAATTCATTAGAATAACGGTAATTTTCTTACGTCAGCAACGCACCAATTAAACTATTTTCAATTTCTTCATTGACTTCAAAAACGTCATAATTTAAAAACCCTGTCAAGCACGAGTGGAACTCGCACTACGATGTTCATAAATGCTAAAATGAATAATTACTTAATTTAAAAAAAATTATGTATAAATCATTTATTTTCAGAAAGAAAACACTTTAAGTAGAATATTTTTGTACCATAAGGGTTTCTTACGTAATTTTTACATTTAATATAATAGTAATTTACTTAGAATTATATTGCTTAGTCAATTATTATGTCAGATTCAATTATGGTTTCAAGACATAAATTTATCTATAATTCAAGTATCATATTTAGGAAACATATACATTCTTTGAAAATGTAATTAGGTAACTGAATATATAATTTAGTTAGCTTATGCAAATTGTCAGATTATGTGATGTTAGATCACGTAATTAAAGATAAATTATAGAACTATTCTCTAACAAGTACCATCTGCAGTAGTACCTCTAATGTTTTTTATATAATAGATCACGCTCAAAGCGGTCCACACAGATAAAGGACTAAATTTTAAATTTACAGAATAACTATTATATGGTATGAGTTTAATGTATACTTTATTTATTTCAGAATATATTTTCTTTGTAATAGATCATATACAGAGGAGTAGATATGAAAAAAACAGATATCAGGTTGGCTTATATTAGGCTAGGTTTTTTAAGACTAGTGTTCCAGACAATACATTATTTACATATCTATTATTATGCGAATGAGGTATAGAAAAAATAGTGTTGGTACTACCATCCATTTACAAAACTGATTAAAAAATTCGGTAATTACTCTCAAATTTAAAGCATTACTCAGTGGTTACGAGAAGAGTAAGAGCAACGTTCGCTTTCCTTTTATTATTTAGATACAAAATCTGAAATATTAATTATTAAGATACATATTTCTATTATTATATTGAATGAAAAATGTCTCTTATTACCTATAATAAAGAACTATATAGACAGTCAATTTAACTACGTAGTCAAACTGACTGTAATAAATTAATTTCACGCTCACTCATAATCCCAGGAAGTCTTTCAAGAAGAACCTTTCAAAGATGTGAACCGTAAATGTAAAAAAAGGCTGAACATTGTTAAAAATATAACAACAAAACGCATCGTATGTATATAGATTAGAAGCAACAGGTATAAAAAAAACTCTCGATATACGAGTTCACATCTTGGTTGCCCGGTTTTAAATTCTCGGAATTTCTTATCCGTAACGAGGAAAGTTCATACTCAATTTTTTTAAACTTAATTTTTTTTCAGTTTTTATTATACTTATGACTCCTGGTAGAGAAAATATATATTGTTTATATGAAAAGTTACAGCACGTTAGGGAAAGTATTTATTTCTATTTGAGCAGCGATAAAATTAATTCTAATTATGGAAAAACTCATCTATAAATAAAGTGTATTTTGAGGAATATATCATGAAGATGGAAACATTATTTTAAATAGTATTGTATGTCAGTAGTCAGTCATTCCAATAAGTGGTTTGTGTTTAATTGTGCTATTACAGAATGCAAACCGCGCTTTTAACTAAAGTTGAGAATACATAAATTTTCGAGCAATTGAAGGTTATCGAGTAATATAAAGTATTTCTTTTCGTTAATAAACTGTAATAATAATTTATTTATGAAAGAATTTGATGACCTATGGGTCGTATTTTGCAATTCATATAATCGTGTGGTGAACGTATAAAAAATAAGTTGTTATAATAATATTCTATGTAAACAACGGAAATTCTCAATAAGTACAAATATTCGTCAACGCTATGTACACGAAAGTTCTGTACTTGTTAATATCCTCACGGTTATGCCCCTTTAGGTAGACGTACCTTGTAATATGTACTTAAATGAATTTCATCCCTTGATGAAAAATGCTGTACCAATTTGTCTGTCACAGCCTACATATGTATATGTAAATTTACCGAGCTTGTCATGAGACATTACAGCGAAACAAATAAATTCACCGGTACATTTATAATAATAATTAGGACAGTAGCACAAAATAATAATAAAATATGATTCAGCTACTTGCTGAATCTTATATATAATACCCAGAAGACGATAGAAAAATTTTGCAATGAATACTGCAAAGTTACAGCAGTCTATTTTCTATGATTAGCCATGTCTGCCCGAGTTTGTTAAAAAACAATTGAAGATAAATATGAACATGTTGAGTAAATAATTACATACGTTAAGAAATTATATTTTATAAACTAAAAAGAAAATTCTATGGAGGAAATAATAACTAATAAATCAAATGATTATGAAATTATGGTATGTATATATATATATATATATATATATATATATATATATATATATATATATATACATAGAATATGGCTTTATAGTCAACGTTATAGTTTAAGGATAAATTAAAACAAATCGCATAAAATTATTTTTACAAATGAGTGAGGATTGAAAACGGTATTATAAATATTTTAGCTATAATATTATGGAAATGCATAGATAAAAAATCCTTCAAAAAGTTAATTACACAAAGGAGCGATTTCCCCCTTTAAAAGTTAATTGTGAAAAATTGTGAGATAAAAGCAGTGAAGTTCTTGCTGGTAAACTGTAGATACGTGAATTAGGAAACATTCTTTCATAATAGAGAAATTGATCATAATAAATTTGATTTTATATCTCTGTAAAATTAATATAATTTTCTGTTTTGACCGTAGTTTTAAAGGCAAAAAAAATTCAGACTATCCGCCGTAGCCAAATTCAGTGTTGTGGCTCTCGCAGATATAGTATTCAGTAATCTTTATAGGTATCCAAGACACTAAATATGTACCTTTAAGTTTGTATATCTTTCGAAAGTGACCTCTAAATTTGATGAGAACTGTCAACGTGTAAGTGAGTGAGCAACGGAATTAAGATTTTTTAATTCAAATATCTCGGATACTACTATAATTATTAATATGATTTGGGATATATTATAGTCAGGTATACGCCATAGTTAGGTGCAATCAATTGTCTAAAGTTAGGCTTCCATAATTTCCTGAAACAGATAACTGATTCAGAAAATGCAGGAAACTTGAGGATGACGAAATAGTTGCGAAATGTTTTGGGTGAGGAGCGCACTGGCTTTGGGTAAAGAACTCTTTGGAACTTGATGCTGCACTACAGTGCACCGAAAAGAACATCAGTATAATGATAAACGGTTTAAGTAAAAAATATTTGATGAATGTTACATTTGTGAAGTAATATAATAGAAAAAATTAATGAATATTTCCGATATAACACAGAACGTTTTTCTTTACTAAAATATTCTTGACGAACTTACTCGTATACGCTCAAAATGTGTTTAAATTAAAAAAGTAACTTAAAGTAAATTAGTTCTTAAGTGTGTTTTCTTTTCCTTCCAAAGCGGTCTAAATCCATCTTATGCGAATTTCAGTTGTGCAAATAGGTCCTTTTGTCACTATATTGTTTTCAAAGGAAATTGTTTTACGAACGGTCAATGAAAGCAATGAAGTAGTACTGTGAAAGTTGAATAATATATCTTTGGTTAGAAAAATTATTTTAATTGCCATTTTACCTTTTGAGAAAAATTGTGGATAAAGTTCTTTTAATCTTACTAATTTAACTTGCAGCTACGGTCAGCATAATATTAACTTTTAACAACAGTAATACACAATATTAACTTTTAACAACGGAAAAAGAAAAAAAAAACATCTAGTGCAGGCGAGATATAAAATAACAGTAACTAAACGCACTACAATGTGAATAAATATAGAAAAAATGGAAAGAAAGAATGCACAATTGCAAATATTAACAAAAACTGGAACTCGGATAAGTAGTAATCTTCTAAAAACTACAACTGCACTTCGCTTAAAACCCATTAAAAGATAATATTCTTTTACTTGATGAATGATATACTAAATGAGCTTTGTGTAGGTTTATTATTTTAAGGATGGACAATGCTAAATTCATATTTATTTTTTCTTTAGTTCAACAGCGCAAGAAAAATCAGAAGAAAGTTAAAAATTATTAGCAATATGTGATTTTTATACTGTTCATATAGAATTTTTTTAATATTCTATAAACCATATTCGTATTTCAGAAGCAAATTAGTTAATTTAGACAAAAACGTCTACATTATATCGGTATATGACTATTAGCAAATGACTTTAATAAGGTCATTTGCTAGGTTTTCTCTCATTAGAGCGAAGTTAGATTTTGGCTTTGGCAAAATCAGTAATAGAAGTAACTTTCGACTGTATACTCGTGAGGTGGTTTAAATAACATATAATAAGTTACCAATCTTTACGCTCAATTATTTATTTTCAAAATTAGTTGCAAAATATACTTTTACAGATTTATATTGTTCACTAATCGGAAGAATCCTCGCATATGGGTCAGTTATTTGGTCTCCGTACTGCAAACCGCAGAGTGATAGAATTGAAAAATTACGAAAGAGGTTTTGGAATATTCTTTGCTACAGACTTCATCTTGGATGAGATTATAGATCCTATGAAATCTAACTACACAGATTTAATTTGTTATCACTAGCTACACGGCGTCTAAGCGCCTATCTATTACTTTTATAGAAAATCATACATTCACATGTTAATTGTCCTTTTTTCAATTTTGTTAATTATTCGTACTACAAGTTTATAACAATAATACCTCTTTTTATAATCTCCTAATTTGAATACGCCGATTATATAACACCATTGATTCTCAACATCCTTCCTTGGACATTTTTCAACGGAAATATTTAAAAAAGGACATATAAAATGTATTATTTATAATTTAAAACTAGCTAAAATAGAATTAATGTTTTGTTCAGTATGTAGAAAATAATATAATTCTATGGTAATACTAACATTAATAATTGATCTATACATTTTGTATGTTATATAAACGCACAATGGTTACTTGTGTATTTAATAACACAAGTAACCATTGTGCGTTTATATAAATATTCTAACAATTTTGTCTCACATAATTAGAATTATAGACTAATTTTATACTATGTTCTTTTTGTTATACAATTTCGTGACAGTAACTTGTTTTGTGAACTTTACAATTATTAAATATATAAATAATTAAATAAATAATAGTATCTTTCATAAAATAATTCGAAAAATGAAACTTTTTTTGAAAAACTAATGGTGACATTTAAAAGAATGGACTTGAATTTTTGCTTAAATTTTTAAAAAAATTTAAAAAATTGAATTTTTTGTTAAGGCTGAGTTGATTATTTTTTCTAACGTTCAAAAATGCGAGGCGACGACACTCAAGCTCAGAGCTCGGGAAGGGTGCGGCCTCAAGTGCTCGCCTCTAATTTTATTATAACTTTCGATGTAATTGATTAAATTGAGCAAATTGAGTGTTAAAAGAAAGTAAAATCTTTCAACTTACGAAGCTGTTATGTTTTTAAACATTATATAAATAACTAAATATATATATATATATATATATATATATATATATATATAAGAACAGTACGTATATGAATTTGCGTTACAATTGAATTTTTTTTAAATCAACGAAAGATCTCCCTTGTGTTTTAATTTTTAATATCAACAGCTGAAACATTCAAAGTATACTCTTAACATAAATAACATATATAAAGGGGAATATGAAAAGAAAAACATAAAATTTTAGTTCGAAAAATATAAGGAAAAATAATAAATTAAAAATTTTTTTGCGTGTTTCAAAGACCAACAAATTTAGTTTAAAACATGATATTGAAACTTTGCAGATGTATTTTTTGAAGCTTGACTTGACCTATATCTACTTTAAAATGATCTTTAGACTTTTATTTGATAAGTTGAATTAATGGTAAAATTTTATAAAAAATTCAAATTTTTTGCTCGGAAATTCGTTGTTAAATAATCTTTAATAACTTTATTAACAATTTTTTTCACTTACAAAACCAATATAGATTTCTGCTACAACCTTAAACAAATTACGTTCAGGATAAAATATTTTTTTTCCTAAGGGTGAATTTTAAAATATATAAGGAAATAAGTTTTTTGTGGTAATATCCATATTTGTAAATGTATTTTTCTACTTAAAATTCTTACTTCAAATATGACTAGAAGTATTTCTATCAATGAAGTTTTTCTATAAATTGAGTCAAAAATATATTTGAAGGTCAGATAGAAATAAAATATAAGATAGCATCTGCTCGGTAAGCAGAGAGCTCACCTGGCGCATACTTATATACATGGTTCTTCTAATACAGGCTTTATATTTATACGTATACGTATATAATACAGGAAGGGGAGAGTTTTAAAAGTAGTCGTAGTTACTTTTTCACTGCTTATCCTATGAAGCTAAGCAAAACTACGTTTTTCTTATTTATATTTTTATTTGTTATTGATAAATGATACAGTTAGAGTAATGATTATTATTTAAAAATATATGAGTACAAATGTTTTTGAATTTTAATTATTATATAAAGAAGTGTTATTATTTACAAAAGTGTGTATTTGAAACATTCGTCCTTGATTTAAGATTACGCTGTTGACAAAAAGAAATGTTTTGACAACGTAGTTTTAATTTAAATTGCTAATAATTACCTTCAGTTTTCATTTGAAATGTGTATTTTCTTTTTTATATTTTTACACTAAACCTTGAAGTGAATGAATTAATATTGAAAAATAGAAATTATTAAATTAGCACTATCCGAAAATTAAAAATACGTTAATTTTATGATCGAATCTTGCATTATTTTCCAAATATCTGGTTTTTCATAAATTCTCAACAAAAAAAAGTTCTTGTTCAGCGACCTCAAAAATTCCTGTGATATCAGTTTTAGTGAAATTGCTTGGAAATTCATTGAATTATTTAAAATTTGCCTTAGCAAATTGTTATTAATTGTTTAAATAGTTAACAAATACTTAGCGTACAATTAGAGGTATATAATTTTTTTCTATAAGCCATTTCAATGTTCAGATTGAAATTTTCTGATTGAAAATCGAGTAGTTCTTCTAACTGTGATAGTTAGAAGAATTATCTGAGCGTTGTCTAGCCCATATCATAAAGCATTATATATTGTACAATATACACAAAATCTTATTTTAATAAAATTTTCATGACAGTTGCAGGTCTTATAGGATATAGATTATAGGAGAGAAAGACTCCGCAATATATACACATATATATATAAAGTCATGGATTTACATAAATCCATACATTCGAGCCTATGGCTGCTGTTTTCACGACTGGTATTTTTGTACTTCCAGAATTAGAATGAAATCCTATTGGCTTCTATTTCTGAAATCCTATTGGCACATAGTGGATTTTTTAAAAATTCTAGTGTAGTTCATATAGAATTATTTATATTTTTGCCCTCTCATAAGTACTTGTTCGTTATACTCGCTGACATTTCCTATTACCTCGCGGCGCACGTCACACATCGTTGCCTTTTATCACGCGATATTGTGGGCTAACGGCCACTTGAGCTATAGGCAGTTACTGCCAAATATTTATTATTTTTTGATATTTCTATAAAAGACTTAGAAGCAAATTTGTTTTCTAAAATCAGAAATTTTTTACCAGGTAACTTATAATTTATTCTTCTTTCTGTGCTTTAACAAAAACTTAAATTTTTTGAAACATTCTAAATCAGCTCTGGATGGTGACACTATACTTAAAAGCGTCACCATCCAGCTATTTAGCTACTTTGTTATAAACTTAAATACCACGGATGCCATTTTGATTTAAAATTAACATCACAGTTACTTGGGATAATATTATATTACTTGGAATAATATACTAATTTTAGTACCTTATTTACTAAATTCATTTAAGACTTTCCGTGACTTCAAGGGAATAAAGAGATTACAAATACAAATCCTAAATACGTAACACTTTGTTCTGCACAGTCGTGTAATTATGATATGTTATCTATTGTGGTCAATACTCTGACAGAAAATAAGTAAACTTTTATTTTAATTTCAGTAGAGGGAAATTATATGATTTTGCAGTTAGCTTTATTAATTTTAAACATATGAGTAAAAGTGGTTTATTAAAATCGATTAGGTCCTTTCGTAGCTAATAGCTGCGAGGGAACAATGAGACTACATGCATGAATCTAAAATAAAAACACTCCTCTTGCGCAGTCGTTTAATTATGCGGATGATATAAATCGTAATTTTGGAAATTTTAAAAAATGTCTTTATATGCAGGTATCCCATATTGGAAGTCCTAAAGAAATCATGGAGGCTAACAAATATTTATGTCGTGATGGCTTTGTATGCCATGATTATTAGTCGCCATGATAAAATAATATTTCATGTTATAAAATATATTACTTCGTTTAGTGAAGGTATTATATTGGAGATAAAAAGAAAGAACTTACTTAAAGCATCTTATAGTTTTAGTTTTTGATAGAATGTTCTGTCAGAAAAAAATTAACGGCATTATTTTGAAATTAAGCGATTTGAAAAATGTGACGAATGATACGATATTTTAATCTGTCTGATAGTGAAGACAAAACACTTGAATAAAATAATAATTATTACTTTATTCAAATACGTTTTGAGTCTATGGATTGGGTCTACGCTCATTTTTGACATAATGTTTCTAAGCGAATTAAATTATTTTAACGTAAGTCAAACAAAGGTATAAACGTGGAAGCATTTTTCTTCCCCGTTGATATATATATATATATATATATATATATATATATATATATATATATATATATATATATATATATTTAAATTTATTTAAAACTGATTATAGATATGGATGTAGAAATAACTTTTATTATTAATATATAAAAACTACATTTACTGCAAGTATTTAAAAGAGGTCCTAAAAAAGAAATAGCTCACGAAAATAACCTTTAAATATCAATATTTCTTTTTTTATTAAAAAAAAATCCTACAAATAATATTTAAAAATATGAAATAAAATTTCAGATTTTTTTTATTCATCCTCACAATCGCATTTACTTTATATTAAGAAGGTCATTTTTACGAGCTGGGGGTAATAACAACAGGAACAATATGATATTAATAAATCGAGAGTTCATTATCTTTCTTTACATGTATTATTCGAATATTTACTTTTTTAAATAAGATTGAAACAAAGTAATTTAACAATACAAAATATTATGCGAAAATAACCATCACCCTCATGATGATAATGCCCCCTACATATTACAAATAAAGACAAAATGCAATAAACTTAATATCCTAGAAACGTTAGAAATAAACAGACATAAAAAAGACACCAATGTTAATATATTAAATGAACAACTAACTATAATATCATCACCCATACTTAATATCTTCTAAACATATTACAATTAGACAACATTGATACTACAGTACTTTTCAAATTGTTTCAACCCACATACACATATAAATATAAATATATAAAAATTAAATAAATAAATATATAAATAAATAAAGAAATAAATATATGAATAAATAAAACCGGATATATGTAGAATTAGTGGTATAACCTTGTTCTAACTATCAGATACCCTTGCTTTTGTTTAAATATAACTTCCGTGGATAACTTCCAGTTAATTTTATTACATACACCGGAATTTTTGCATTGTATGTCCGCATAGAATAACAATAATTGAACTTATTATCCTCACTAAAATACTGGTATATCGTATAACTCTCGGAAATATTATAAAACCTACACCGCATCGTTACAATAAACACACCAACACAAGCAGTGGGAAAACCCACACAGACCCGGCTTCCGCCATTGTGTTTGAAACATATAAATGCTGCTGAATGTTCCTAAGAGTCATTCTTTGCTAATGTCCCACCTAAAGATGTTGTAATACAACGAAACCTAGGTCGTGGTAAAGAAATTAAAGAAAGTAGAAATATTACTACATCACGTAGGTTCATTTACTTGTGAAATATTATGCGGTTTAATTAATCGTTCTAGCACCCATCATTTGAATATTACAGTCCAAAACCTGATCCTTTAATCTAAAATCAACATAGGTGAATTCCCGGGCAAAAACGTTATTAGATAAACTTCCGTTCACCTTCATATCTAGTAGCAAGTCAATAATATATGTAATGATGCTCTGATTTGAACTAATTCCATATGAAAGTAAAAATAATGGTGTTAAATTGAGTTAATGCGAAAATCCACAACAAACTGCTTGTGAGTAATTACAGCCTATCGTTATGAGGTCAAACCGATGTAAGTAATTTATATTTTCAGGTATAATTATGGTATACATATGTCTATCCGAATTAAACGGATAAAGAAAATATTTACAGTGACTATGGAAAGAATTATGAATATTAATTGATTGGGATTACTGCAACCCTTTTAATTGTTTCTTACTTATTTCAGTAAGTTATGCATAATATTTCTTTGACTAAAAGTGAAAACTTGGAACTTACGCTAATATCAATACAAATACATTTACGTACAAGATACTCATTTACAAAGAGGACTTTTAAATTATCCCAATAAGAAAGTTTAGACAAGTTATCAAAAGAAATCATGGGACATATGTTAAATTTTTATTCAAAATTTAAGACACATCGACAACATGAATGTTGATATCATGTTGGATCTATATAACTAAGCACAGCGAATGAATTAGGGACTGAAAAGAGTATGCTTTCCCGACTACAGAAATAATGCAGGAATCAACACGACGTGTGAAAACTATGAAATAGTGGCGATAATGTCTCACGTGAACAAATAAAAGAAGAGATAAAATCCGACCGATAATGGCAGATTTTTTGGTAAAATGGGTTTGGTTAAATTACATTGGTGGCATTAGAGAGCTCTTTCACAAAACACACGAGAGTGAGCAGATCGTGAACCAAAGGCAAATAAATGGAGAAACAGGAGTTTAATACATCGATCTCTTGGGGTATTTATATTATACCTCATCTCATTTAATATTTACAATACATAACAATGGTAAAAAATGGAAAGGCATACGAATGGTAAAAATGTAGCAACTCAGAAAAAGAAACTAAGATCGGTAATATTAGATAGTAGACTATTATTTGCTTCTAGAGAAATGGAACTTGTTCTAGACTATTTACGCGAGTATGCTGAACTATTTACTTGGACGCGATATTGTTCCGGTTAAAATGTATTTAATGATACCAAGAAGAGCTAATTTAAACAATGGTATTTTTGATAGCATGGATAGCTTGTGTATCATGGATAGCTTGTGTATCTGAGAGAAAGAAGGTTGCTGCCTTTCATGATCAACCAAAGTAAATCGATATTTTGACGTTATAGATAAATATTAAATGTGCCATGAATGGAAAATAGAATCAGTATCTCTATTCTTTCTCAAAATCCCTCAAGAAAAAAATAGTTATTTTGGTTACAGAGCAAAAAGAAATCGAGGTAAGCTCGCATAGCATAGCATCCCTGATCTGGGAAAGTTTACAATTTTCCTGTTACTATCATAATGAGACAGTGTAGGAGATTAACAGTAAGGGAATAACTAATTGATAACGCAACGTGGCTAATGTCTTTCAATGAGACACGACCATAAGTAATGAAAAGCACGCTGAAGAAGTAAAATACATGAAATTTTGTGATGGAAGAACACAGGCAAAAATGTATAGCACATATTTATATTCAGTTAGATTTTGCCGATGGATTATATAAAAATTTACAAGTAATACTTACAAAATAATTATATAAAAAATCAATTATTATCATACAGTAAATATTGAAAACAATCATATTAAATATCAATCATTATCATACAGTAAATATTGAAAAATTATATTAATGTTATGATAACTTGGTATCTAAATTAATTAATTTACACACACGTATATCGAAGTTACAGGTTCACTGAGGATTATTGCCTTAATACTACAAAGACCAAAGCGGTCAAATGACTGCAAACACGTTTTTGAGAGAACATCATATTATTGTCATATTTATTTTGTTCTTATCAAAGAAACGACGTATAGACGACTGCCTGGCTTTATTTCGTATTGCTGTTGTTTTAAAATATATAAAAGATGTTCAATTCGCGATTCTGAAAAATTGGAAGTGCTGCAAAATATACCGAAAGACCAATCAGATTGTAAACGGACTGAAGAAAGGAGACAAATTCTGTATTTAGATTCAGAGAGTGAAAAAAGTGGTGAATGATGACACTCATGGCGATTCTGAAGGTAGGTGTACATTATTCTAATTAATGAGGCAATAGTATAAAAAGTTGCAAATTAATAACTATTTTTCGATATTCGGAGAAACGGAAAACTTTCTATTTATTTTATTGTTTTAGATTTAGTATTTCTGATAACTTTACGTAACACAAATAAAAATCTAAGAAGATTAAGGGGTCGTGATCGAGAATATCGTGACGTGGAGGTTCAAGGGTACAAACTGAAGTTATTGTTTTAACTAAAATGTTAACATATAACCTTAACCTGATTACAAAACTATACAAGAACTATTGAAGATAATGTCAATATTATAATAAATTTACTTTCACTCACCATGAAAAACAAATCACACTTTTATGCGAACGCGATCAGGGGTTAGAGCAGTTGAATACTGCAGAACTTGGTTGTAATTTAGATAAAACAAATAATGAGTATATTAAAAAACTGTCTTAATTAACGCGATGCCAATGATTATTCATCTAAATTAACTTCATCGTCAATAACCTCTATTTTTTAAATTGAAAATATATTGCATATTATTAGAGTATCGAAGAAAACTAAACTCACCACTCTTTTTCATATCTTAATTCGATTAGACACTATGAAATAATCTTCCCACTGGACCAAGTACCCACTGGACAAAAAAACTATCAATATCGCAGACGTTTAACGATACTGATAGTTTTTTTTAAACATCGTTATAATAAACAATATTTGACCCGTAATGAAATAGATTGATTGTAGACTATCTGTTTTAAAGAAGATGAGGGTTTTTTTCATTTAGGAGCGGAATTTATCAGCTTATAATTACTTAAATAATCTATTAAATACAATATATATTTAAAAAAATAGATACATTAGAAATAGATGAGATTGCAAATCGATTGGATAAGTATTTTATTAAAATCATTTTTATAAGGATTTCGTAAGAATTTCCTAAAAGGAAATTTTCACTACTTTCACTTAATTTTTACGTGGCCTAGTGTATATGGAATGACAGCCATGAAAGCTTTCCTCGTATTTAACGGATTACTTAAGTTTTTAAGAATTTTAACAAAGTCTTTAAAATGTTAATCATGACTTAATAATTTAATAATTGACGGTGTTATTTGGTTGTAACCTATCCTAATTTATAGCTATAGATAAAACCACATTTCTGTAAAGACACCACGTGAATTGCTTTTTGAAATTTTGGATTGTATATTGGGAAATTTTTAAAATATTAACTGAGAATCTTAAAATATTCCAATGCAAACATGCATAGTCTGTAAAAAGCTAAAAAAGTACCCGGAACCTGGAAATGAAATGAATCGTCAAATCAGTTCATGGTCACCTCATTCCTTAAAGTACAGTTTCAAAGAGCCTGTCTCCAATTAAAGTACACAATCTACATTTTCTTAAAAACAGGACACGGACAAGTGAATTGCCGATGTATTTTGTAGTTATAATCGCCTTCAGTATTATTTTAGCTCTATTCTTTCGCTTATAAAATTTTTTTAAAACAATTTCCCATGAACTCACTTGGTTGAAAATGTTAAAACTTTGGATAATAAACCACCACAGGAAAATTATTTTCTAGCAAAATTTTCATCAAGTTTATATTTACGTTTGATTGATGTAATCTAATAATGACTCGATGGTTTAAAAATGGTGGTGTTTTACAGCATCACTTTGAACAAGTTTAGCAGCTTGCCTTCATTTACCTTGCATAAAATTATAATAATAATGTCTTTGCGCATAGCTTAAACCAAAAGCAACAATTAAAAAAGCTAGCCTATGTCATGAACAAAAGCTTAAAAATAAAGCAACTGTTAAGCAGCAGTAAGCTGAAGTAGCAAACAATTAGATAATTGAATCTAAGTTTAAGAATTAACTGTTTGTAAAAACTAAGGCCGCTATGTATTGTGTTCTCTTCTGTGTATAAAAAAATTGTGGTTATCATTCACAAAGAATTGATGTGAACCCTCTATTATTATTCAAGAGTCGACAAACGCATTGTAAGTAACGTTTCGAAATCGGTACGCTAAAATTAAAAGCTTTTTGGAAATTTAAACCTAAAATTTTTAAAAAGAAAAGAAATTGTTTCATTATTTCATTCCTCCAATACTTTTCAAACTATTCTCTTACGATCTTATGGTCTTTGGATAAGCATTCTTTGGTTTTTCTAACGATACTACGAATAATAATTCTCAGTTTGTAAAACAAAGTGAAAAACTACATATTTCGTCACATTTGTTTTGGAAATGCAAGTAGCCTAATTATTTACATGTATTACATCTAAATGCCCTACTCAATTACATATACTCCATATTTTAAGTTTAAATCACTCAAACCGGTACAAATATGTAATAATATTTAAGAATAATGCTACTGTAGTATAATCATAAAACAAATTGTGTTCCAATAACCAATTTCAATAAGATAATAATAATTTAGTAGTGTATTCTAGCAGAAATAGGTCTCACAATTAAATGAAACTATGTGATGTGGTATAATTTTTACTATCTCTAAGTTCATTACCACGACCTACGTTTCGTTATATTACCACATCTTCAGGTGGGCTATTAGCAAAGATTCTTACTAATATTGAAAGATCTTTGCTAATAGCCCACCTGAAGATGTTGTAATACAACGAAACCTAGGTCGTGGTAAAGAACTTAAAGAAAGTAGAAATAATACTAAATCACACGTAGTTTCATTTAATTGTGAATAATGAATTTATACAAATTTAACGCCAAATATATTCAATATTAGAAATAGGTCCATTAAAACATATGTTAAAAAGGTTGTCTAAAAGGTCTTTTTCTATAAAAATTTATAAATTTCCCAATTTTATTTATATAATTTTGAAATTATTCTTCCTTTTGATATGTATTTTATAAACTCAAGTTACGCCTTAGTTTAATTAAATTTTCTCCAAATAAAAGCAAAGGTTAAAGCCAGAAGCAAAATCAAAAACTGTAATTTAAAGTAAAACCTTCGATTTAAAGTTTCGTCTGATATAATTAATTTACTTTTTTAATTGATTAGATAGAAGGTTCCAAGACATGTTTCGTATACGACTCCCGCGCTTTGTAGCTATTGCTACGATTATTATTTTGTTAATATACTTGAGGTTATAGTTGAGATTAAAATTTAAATTTTAACTACATTTTTATAATTTGTAAATTCGACCTTTTTTTGGGAACCATAGAATTAAAAAATGACTTCAATCGGTATAAACCTGTAAAACGTTTTGAAATGTAATATTATGCTTAGACCTTCAACACTTCGTAGTACCGTTTTTTAAACATGCAGAGTGGTAAATGTTTTGATATATTCTTGAGTTATGATATATTCTTGATTAATAATGAAAATACATTATTAATTGACCTTGATTATTTCAGAAAGTTTTTTTGTGGCATTATTTTTTATGAATTTTTTTTTTTGATTTGCTGCCCAAGATAATAATTGAACAATAAAATTTAATTTATATATAAATTATAATGGATATAAACACGCCCTTGATCATTTTTTTCTTCGCATATTAATTTTTTTATGCATAAGAATAGATCCATTATAAAGAATGTTCAATTGTCTAGATATAAAGCATAGTTTTACTGATTGGTTATGATTGATTATAATAAAATTCGCTGGCCACAAAATTGGTTTCCCTTCTTTGATTGGGTGATGAATTTATATTTAATTATCTATTTCGTTATAGACTGGTGGTAAAGAGAAATGTGGTATAAAGATAATATAAGATATCATATGCCATTAGCATAGCTAGGGTTCAGGATATTTTATCGGTGCCACTTATTATTAATATATCTTTTTATTATTTTACAAAGAATTAATGTTTTAATCATATGTTAATATTTTTATACGATTTTTATTGTTCATTCCATGATTTTAAAATATTACTCTAACATTACAGTTTTCTTTAGCATAGCTCCTCTTTTCTACGTGCATTTATAATATGGACTACAAGTGAATAAAAGTTAATGAGATTAGCTGAATTCTGTTTTTTGAAAAAATACGAAAACAACGAATTAAACAAAGATCAACATTTTTTATTTTTATATATGCCATGAAAATTTGTTTTAATAAAACATGAGAATACCCCAAAAGTTTGTGCCATTTCCTTTTTAATTCTTACATTTTTTCTAAACCAAAAAATAGAATTATTATCGGGTGTTATAGTAAATATTTGCGAGTAATGGAGATTTGAAATGAAATAAAAAATGTTTTAAATCATTTTTAGTTTTTACTTTTAATCAGTTTAATAATATCATAAAAAATATAAATAATAAAATCTTTCAAAATATGACAATTTTGTCTCGATTATCTCTTAGGGTACTTAACAGCATCAAGATAATATTTTGACAAATCAACGTAATTGTCATAATAGAAATTTACTCATCTGGCAATATCGATTAAATTATTCACTTCTTATTCTTAACATATTTCGCTATGTAGTATCAACAATATTTTCAGTGTTCAATTTGGCAAACTTTTTCTTTCCATTTTTTTGTCAAAAAGGTGTTTTGTAACTGGCTCCTCCATAATACATAACATTTTGTCGACTTGTCGTTGCCCTTTCCTTCCCTGTTCATTGACGTTAATGCGAATCAATGGAAATAAATTCTATCTTTCAGTTAAAAGAAAAGTATATTATTATCTATTTGATCCAAATAAAAAGAATAAACCCATAATTTATCTATTTATTCATTGAAAGGCTCACAAAACAAGTTACAGTCACGTATGTGTATAATAAAAATAACAGAGCATAAAACTTGATTATAACTCTAATTATATGTACACAAAATGGTTAGAGTATTTATGTATATATTTGCAAGGGTTACTTGTACTTTTATAGACATTACAAAAGGTATTGATCAATTATTAAAGTTAGTATTAACTTAGAATGATATTATTTTCTAAATACTGAATAAAACATTAATTCTATCGTTGCTGGTTTTAATTTTGGAAATAATATATTTTGTGTTTCCTTTTTAAATGTTAATAATTAGGGTTCAAAAATTTCCAAGGACGAATGTTGAGAAACAATATCGTTATGCAATCGGAACATTCGAATTATGGGGTTATAAAAAGAAGTATTATTTTTATAAATTTTTACTACGTATATTCTCTGTAATGGTATACGGGATCTAAGGCGAGTGTTGGAAGTTGAGTAGATAGAGGAGATAAGGACAATCAACGTGCGAATGTATGTTTTTATATAAATATATTATATATGCGCCTTTTCTCCATGCAGCTAGTGATGACAAATTAAACCTCTGCAGTTGGATTCCATAGGATCTATACTCTCATCCAACATGAAGTCTGTAGCAAAGAATATTCAAGAACCTGTTTCGTAATTTTTCTATTCTCTCACTGTGCGATTTGTTGTATAAAAACCACATAACTGACTTATATTCGAGGATACTTCTTATTAGTGAACAATATAAATATGTAAAAGTGTGATGGTTTTTCAATTCTTTAGGGAAAGGAGAGATAAATCCTATAAGTCTTATTACGATCACATTGTTCATAAATGTACCCAACATTTATGAACAATGTGATCGTAATAAGAACGGAATGTCAATTTTTCATCAAATAAAGCTCTAAGATCTTTAACAACAGAGCTACGTTGTAGGGTCGAGCTGCTCAACACATACTTAAATAAAAAAATATTTTTTAAAGTAACGAAGAAGATAATAAAGCAAATAATAAGTAAAAATATTAAAAATAATAAGTCATACTTTCTTGTAATATTATACTGATCGGTGTTTTAATCAGAATAAACGTTCGATGCAAAAGTTGACGTACTATGGTCCTTTTATTTCAGCAATTTTAATTATGCTTAATTTCATATTAAGGTTTATTTCTTTGCTCAGCATGAGTTTTTGATCTAGCGATCGTTTTACACTTCCTCTATAGAAATTATATGAAGCTTTTTTCTGGAAAATTTATGATTTACTGTATCCACATATTTACTAACAATATCCCTTTTTTAACACGAACTGAAATCACCAAGTCTTTTTCTAATATTAATGATGCTTTACAAAAGATTGGGATTAAAGTTGCCAAAAAATGTACAAATTATTTAGATAAGCATAATAAAATACCATTATTCCAGAGACATAATTTGAAATAAACGAACATAAATAGAAAGAAATATCTTTACAAGGCACTGACATTTCGGGTATAGAAACCTGATATCTTAATGGGAACATAAAATTAATGATATAAATAACATAAAAAGGATGACCAGGAATTGTATTTGCTATATTACTTATGTTTCTGTATTCCTAGAGAATTTCCCGTTTAACATTTCTTAGGTACGGTTACGCGGCAGGTTTTAAAACCCACAGTTACTTTGTATATATCATAATTCTCATACGAATATTCTTTTCCCTTTTTAAGATTCCTTATCTCAAACGAGATCGTTACCAGATCACTCCCGTGCCCGTAAAATATTATTTCAGAAATGTCAGAGGGGGCAAACGGAGTAATCGAAAAAACAATACTTCCTATAACATATGGGGTACCAATTAAAATAGCAAGTTAGAGATTAAGAGAATGCAGGGGAGAAATAATTTTTTTTCGAACGTCTAGAATATTATTAAAAATATTTTTCTTAACATTATGTTAATAATTCATAAAAATTTACAAACATTATTTTGAATGAAATTTGAATATACATATTTTACATCATGATTGTTTAAAAAGTTATTAATTCTCAATCATTATTCATCATTACTTCCAATTATGTTGCTGTGACATAAAAAGTATAACATTGTTCGCAAATCTTAGATTAAATAGGTATTTTCCAATGATGTTAATTCCTTTTCGAGATCAATCCAAATTTTTCATAACGCTTTCAAATACATTAAAAAATAAGCTTGAAGTTAATGGATCGTCTTGCCTGACACTTTAACAAATGTTTATTCACTTACGTTTTCCTGTATATATTTTTCATTAAATCTACAAGTTCCGAAGGAATGTAGGATTTTTGTAAAACTCTCCACATATTATTCTCAAATGTTGAATAAATTAATATAGTCAATGAAAACCAGACTTGGTCACAGAAAAATATAAAGTTTTTAAATGAATATGGTCTGTCGTTGAAAATATCTGAGCTTGATCTATTGGTTGGTGTTTTTCTGTACAAATTTTAAGTCAGTAATCAAGACATGAAACAAATCATTTATAGAGACCGTTGTCATTATCCAAAATCATTTATAGAGATTGGTTGTAGACCAACGGAAAGAAAGTTAGATGAGTAGGATACTCTTTTTTACAACAGAACAATATTAGACAATAGACATATTTATAGTTTAAGATACTTTATCTGGTATAAACGTTCATATGTACTTTATCGTGTACAAAACCACTTATAGTGCTGACACCTATTCGTACTTAAGGAGTTTTGTTTACTTGTATTATTTCAGAAGTAATTCATATTAGAAATAATGAACTTTTACTAGGAATGCTCATATTTTCCTTTTATTTTGTTTTGATCGTACTTCAATATTTTTAGATTGACGGCGTGTAAAATGAATTGTTGTAGTTTTTGAATAAAATTTCCAAGACTGGTACTTGTTAAAATCGCAACTGCACATTTGAAAGCTAATTTTAAAAAATATGGGGGAAGTACATAGACATAGAAATTTCCACACTTTTTAAAATTGCATTGGTAAATATTTGAAAATTTCATCAATTTGTAGTTGGCTGTTAGTTTTTGAATTCTATAAGTCTATTTTTTTCCATGCAATATTCGAAATTATAAAATATTAGTGTGTATAACTATTTTTATCCCATATTCAAAATTTCAAAAAATTGTTCTATCCATGGATAGCAAGGAAATAACGTGTGAATTTGCCTTCCTATCAATATATTTACTTCTGGTACGCAATACGGTTTGCTTTTATTTCATTTTACATTTATTAGGAATCCGTATCTTAAAAGAAAAAATTGAACCTATATAAGATCACACACGTGTCGGTCCGTTTGCTGGTCACAGCCGTTTTTGTTAGAAAGTTCTTGATGAAGAAGCTTGTAATGTAGCATAGTAATAAAACATATTAATCCGTGCATATCTTAAAAGCGCAACCTAAAATATATTCATTTGTAAATTTAGGCGGAGCAAATTAATTACTCGGTTTCTTTTTTATTACCATGCCATTTCATGAGGGCGAGCTCGATAGGGCAAGTCATAAGGGTTCCAAAAATATTTTTTTCGTAATTTTAGGTATTATATCTTCTTAGATATACTGAATAACATACAAGAAGAATATGTTCTTCGCTCCCCTTATTTCCGAAACTGCTCAAACAAAAATCATAAAAAAATATGCATTTTTTGAAGCCCTTGTAAAGGTTGAAGAAAAATTATTGTGATGATTATAGATGTCATAACTTTCGCAATATTTCCCACAATGTTTTTACCCCTTGGAAAGACAAAGTAGGTAAGATGTTTACATTTTTCTATTTTGAAAGCTCATATCCTCAAAAAAGTATGCGACGTAAAAACTTGAAAGTTGTTATAGTAACCCACATGTTTTAACACCACATCATATTAACCCACATATTTTGTAGAGTACCTGCACCTTTTTTTGAAATATTCGTATAACAACTGAAGACGAGGTAAATAAAGATTTTAAAATTTGCTTTTTTTTTTCATACTTTTCATATGTCACGTGGGGTATTATTTTAAAAGGCTTATTATGAGGAATACAAGAAGAGTTTTTTATAATTTCAAATTACATATATAAAAAGATGCATTAAAATATACCTAAGAATGTAGTATTTCACCTCCTTCTGTCGGATACTACTGCACCAACAATTTTGAAGAGTACTAAATATTATCATTTTTGAAATAAGCACATGTTTTCACGCCTGTGAAAGATATTATATATAACACATTACAATATATTTAGGTTAGGATAAATGAATATTTGCAAATAGTTTGACAGGATTACAAAGTACGCTCAAATGTTTATAAGTGTCGAAATATGCACGGAACGCTCATATTGCGTATTTTACTCGAAGTTTTTTTTTTAATAGTATCCTTGAAACTCTTTAATTATTTTCAAGTGTAATATAAAATTTTGCTTGTCTATGTGCATAATATTATCGTATGATCTAAAATATATAATCACGCCCAGCCCTAAATAAAGATTGAGGAAATTTATTTTATTTAATAATTTATGATTAAAAATTTTTGTATTTATTAATACGTATATGACTTAAAATTCGAAAGAACAACTAAATACAAACAAAATTGTACAAACGCCGCATTGCTTGGTTCTATTGATATTTGCAATAAAGCAGTTCACCCGATACCCGACTAGCAAGGTACTAAATCTAGTCCATTTAATTAAAAAAATCCATTAAACCCGCAATTTACTCAAATACTAATTCCTGGCTTTGACCTGTTACAATTTCATTGGATACGGTTAAAGATTCTATTGAATAATAGGGTCTTCTGCAGAATCGATTTGAAAGCAAATAGATGTCCGTTAAACACTCTAGTTAGCTGTGGAAAGTTGTTGGAAAGTGAGAAAAATGCCCATTTATTTTAATGTTTAACTCGTGCTACAATTTTTTGTACCCATTTTAACACATATTGTAAATTTACGTACACTTTTAATATTATTTCAAATTGGTGAATTAACTCTTTCTGAATTGTACTATTGTACTGTACGTGCGAAAGTAAATCACAAAGGCATTAATAAAACTTTTTTCTCAATTAATTTTATTTTAATAGAAAGAGACATTATTATTGGCTCATGTATTCTTAATCGGGAAGACGTTATTATTAGTATGTTTTTCAAGCAATCCTGAAAAGTAATATACAATTTAGCAAATTGAATATAATTTATATGTAACAAAAATTGCATTCTTTTAACAAAAAGTATATAGAGAAGTAAAACAGCTGTTATAAAATTATCTTAACAATAGCACTAAAAGATAATGTGTGCAACAGCACTGAAAGTGATACATACGCAGACACGCACGTATATAAGTGTCTGCATATGTGTCCGCGTATGCGTACATCGGTTAAAAGACTTAAATAGACGACTTATTTAGATTATTCTTTGCTAAGGGCATTGTGTTTGACAAACATTTAAAAGACGATTTGGGAAAGTATATTAAATTTACTTTATATC
Source organism: Druceiella hillmani (assembly GCA_039881145.1). Lineage (NCBI taxonomy): Eukaryota > Metazoa > Arthropoda > Insecta > Lepidoptera > Hepialidae > Druceiella > Druceiella hillmani. Next base: position 42,704,928 of record JAYKKI010000004.1, on the reverse strand, counting down.
AGAACTAGTATAATAACATACTTTTATGCTACAAAATTTGATAGGTCGAAGAAAAAAAATTTGATAATTTTTAGAAAGCTGACATTTGGGGTTATTATAGCTCTTAGCCCTTCGATATTTTTTCATATCGGTCGATTTTAATTTCAAGTTCAAATTTGAAGAACTTGCTTTTAACGTACTTTTAAATAACTCAAGTAATGTAATGATATATTTGTGTATATTACATACTCTAATATATCCAAAATCTTGCAATAATATAATTGTTTACTATTTAATATGAATATTTTTGTAAAATGTGGTGTTAATTTTTTATCTATTGACAGTAAATACACAGCAGTTTCTAGAATTTTTGTCTATCTATTTGTCCATGTATATGTTTTGCTTTAGTTTTGAGTTTTCATTACATAATTAACACTAAATACTAGCAATCCCATAAAACCTTTATGGGATTTTGCTATTACCTTGTTCAATCTTTTGGATATTTTAAGCTACGATCAAGAACCTAATCTGCAGAGCAAGACATTATCGTGCCTGGACAAATTATTTAATAAACATATACTCGCAATGTGCAGAATTATGTAGCATTTTTTTTAAATCCATTAGAAATTTTCCATTCATATTAAATGTATAATTATTTGATAAAAAATATCGTACCCAGAAATTAAATTGCAGTATAAATATTGAATATATTTGGCGTTATTTTAGTAGAAATTCATTATTCGCAATTAAATGAAACTACGTGATGTAGTATTATTTCTACTATCTTTAATTTCTTTACCACGACCTAGGTTTCGTTGTATTACAACATCTTCAGGTGGGATATTAGCAAAGATAATCTACACCTACATATTTAATTTTTTTCTGTTAAGTGGTGAGAAAGCCGTTGACACTAACAAACTTTTCCTTTCATTTACATATTCATGTATGCAGTAAACGGAATAGACATGAAACTGTTTCGGAAACATTTTGAACTTTGTATTAAATTCTGGAGGAAATAGCACTGTGCTGAACTTTGTATTCAATTCTAGAGGTAATAGCACTTTCATCACATGATGTGGAGAAAAGCATATAATAAATTCATTTAATTCACAAAATTTATAATGAAAATCCTTTGGTAGTAGCCTTTCTTTAACAATTCGCATCTAAATGTGTATTGAGAAACTGGGATACAGAAGTTTGTTTTGCTTTAATATACTTTTCTGAATGTCTCATTAATTCCAGCGAATACTGTTAAAGACTCACGTCACTTGTGTTACGGAGACTAATTAGTTTTTTGAGAAAGAGTTACGAAATTTGAAGTACCATATGAAAGTTCACCAGAAACATAAAATACCTGATATCCATTGAGTTTTATGGTTTCACTGTTTATTGATAAAAATGATAAACTAAGATTAAATCCCTCCTTGTGATGTTATACAAAATAAGATAGATTTATGAACATTTAAAATACTGACTTAACCATCGAGATTTATTCACTTTTGAAGTGAATACGTCTTTAAAATTGCTACCATACGAGGGCAATCCACAAAACCATAACAAAATCGGTAAACCATAAAAAAAATGACAACGAAATAGGGGGATACAGTTTGGCGTTGCAGTTTCGAATATATCCTCTGCATCAAAAATTAAAAATCATCAAAAATTAATGTCAGTATAACTTTCTATTATATTTAAATAATCTCATGACGCATAGATATTATTACGCTAAAAAGTAGTAAGTTATAATTATAATAAGTGCATAATTAATACCCAGTTAAATGTTTTGAAAAGTAAATTATAACTTAATTATAAAATGTCCATAATTACTATTTAAAATGAAAAAATAATGTTAATGCAAAATTGCCCACTTATGACTTTAAACGTGCATAATTAATACCTAGTTAAATGTTTTGAAAAGTAAATTATAACCTTGCAAAATTGCCCACTTATGACTTAAAAATAATTATGATGATATATATATATATATATATATACATATATATATATATATATATATATATATATATATAGATAAAGATTGTGTGAATAAATGAATAATGTAAATATTATGAAAAATTAATATAATACTATTCACATTTTCATCCGTCAGAAAATTTTAAAACAGGTTGACAAAAAAAGTTTTTTAATTTCAATTATGTATTGTTAACGAACTAAATTACTTTATTTCACATTATTTTACAGTATAGTAATAAAAGTATAATTTTTTTAACGATCTCCGTTATACGAAATCCTAAATATAACATGAAAATGAAACTGCTGTTTCAAAATGGTTAACAAAATAATCGTGTCCTGATTTTTTTTTACTTTATTATTTAAACAACCTTGTTCTAAAATATAACGTATTGTTGGAATTATTTCGTATATTGAAGGTTTCACGAATTTGAGCCTAGAGCTTAACTAGAGTATATACAGTTATTAGTAAACTTTTAGTAGCACCGATTTCCGTAGTTTAGCTCATGAAGTGGGAGAGTATATAGAGGTAGATTTTAGTTTAAACAATCAGGAAGGTTAAAAATCGACTTGGCGAAAAATTCATTGATTTACGTATTTTTGACTTGATTTGGAATTTTCAGCTGCAATCAATATGTCTAGATTTTTCAACAGGAAAGTAATCACAGTACGGTTTATTTATTGATAAAATGAGTTCATAATGTAACTCTTCTAACAAAATATATTATTTATCCCTTGAGCGCATTAACCGTCCAGACTGAATTGAATTAATAAAATTAATTTTTTGCTAAACTGCTATCGCCTATATCTTATTGTATACAACCCACATAAATTGTCTGCATTTAAATATACAAACTACAAAGATGTCTAATGATATTTTTAATAAAAGATAAAATGGAAAATGATGGAAACAGATCTCCATTTAATAGAACACCAGCCACCAAATCAGTTCAAAATAGCATTAGCAATTCTGTCGCATTGCTTTTGAAATAAATACATTTTGGTATTGTGTCAGTATATAAATGGCTGCGAAATATTAGCTATTTACTTCGTGAAGGCGATGTCATATAATTATATTTATCTCACGCAATCAATAACTTTTAATAATGTCCCCAAAAATTTTGCCGTATTGTCCATTTTTTTCGAAAGAGTTCTTGGAATCAGTGGTTTACGTATTCTTCATTACAAATTTTATTTTATTTTATTATAACCAATTTAAGAACTCAGTTTAACGCAGCGTTATTCAGTATAACTTTCTATTATATTTAAATAATCTCATGACGCATAGAGATTATTACGCCAAAAGTAGTAAGTTATAATTATAATAAGTGCATAATTAATACCCAGTTAAATGTTTTGAAAAGTAAATTATAACTTAATTATAAAATGGCCATAATTACTATTTAAAATGAAAAAATAATGTTAATGCCAAATTGCCCACTTATGACTTAAAAATAATTATGATGATTATTATCAATGTAAATAACTTTAGTATTTCAATGTGACTAGCAATTTTTGGCTATGATTATAATTTAATCTATCATATAGATTATGATTTAATCTATCAATAACTGTCAGATACACGAACCCAAATTTTAAAATAAATATTTTTAATGTTGCTATTAAATTTCAAATTGAAACACCTTTTGCGAACGTAATATAAATATGACATTAAAAAATAAAATTCTAACAAAAATGTTGCTCTCAGTAAGTGTTGTAAATTTATTATTGAAATTGAGACGATTAGTCTTAATAAACGTTTTCGTTAGCGTTAATATTTTATTCTTTCTGATTACCGTTGCATTGAATAAAACTGAAATTACAATAAGAACAGTTAAGTATCAATATCAATAAAGCAATATGAAATTGTGACACCGCTTCTTTTCGGCTAAAAATAACGATTTTTTTTCTGTTGACATAAAATCAAATGATAGTCATAACATTTGTATATCTTTGTCGAGCATTATTTTCGGTACTTTTGCCGGCATTTCAATATACGTGACGCAAAGTTTGATTCAAAACAAACATTAATTTTTCTTATTCTTTGTCTGTTAATAGAAACAAATATACATGGTGTAATTATAAATATTAATTTCCACAGAACGACCACCCATTTTGAAAGTATGCTTTTCCCTGAAAATTGTTTACCGATGAATAATTTACGACAAAAAAATTTCATATATCCTGAACCCGCAGTTTTTTCTGTGGGTAATTTATTTTTGAAAGGCATTTGAAGTTTCAAGGGAATTGAGAGAAAATTTTTGTGCTGTTGTGTAAGCTACTTAGAAAATTGTTATTTTTAAGTTTACGGGTTTTATTCAAGTATGAGTTTAGTGTTTTATCTTTGAGAATAAATGATCGGTGTGGTCCATAGTGTACGAACTGCGGAGGTATGTCATGACATCATCCAGTGCGGTGCGTAGCGAACATCCTTGTTCTGCGGCGATCGATGTTCCTTACGGCGCAGTGTGTTCTATCTCGCTTCTCAATTACCCATCACTATCGCAGCATTCTGTTTTTTCGGCAGCATTTTGTCACATTTGATGTATAAAAGGGGTGTCGCTGCACGAGGCATTCATTCAGTCGTCTCAATCGACTATTTTACATCCAAAGATGTTGGAATACACGCAGCCCGCTCTCTACTAGATATGCCATGTCTTTTCCAACATCTTGTCACTCGTGAACTGTGCAAATGCTCGCTTCAAGCGAGAAAGTGTGAATGTACATGCATTGGGCTTTTACACATACGGCCATGCGTCAGGCCTTTGTGCGAGTAGGTTAAAAATGGGTGCACTGTTTATATTTCTTTGTATGTCAGTTATGTGCGAATATCTAGTAATTCCATTAAACTGTTTAAAATAATATGTGAAAAATAACTGTCCGAACACATCGTCTAGGGTATCTTTTACCGACGTAAAAATAAACTTTAAGTAAACCTATTTTTCCGATATCCTTGGTAATATCTACGAGTAATTATGCTGTTTTTAATCATTTTAACTTCAGCAGTTTCGGAGATGGCAGGAGTAGATATATTTTTATTGACAATTTTAGCAAAACTTTTGGATATGTTTTATTTAAAATTCTGTTAAAATAGTTTTGGAATTCTTACAAGTTGCTCTTTAAATTGGTGGGAAAAAAATTAAAAAATGTGTCATCGTTACTTTTATTAAACCCTCTACAATATTGTCATCAATATTTTTAAATATTAGGTATTAAAATACATGCAAGTTAATATGTCTTATTACTATGCTAAATTTTAAATTTCTATGTTAAACGGTTTCTGAGAAAAATCGTTAACATAGAATATAGGATATGACAAATGGTCTATCCTTTGAGATCATTCATGGACTAACTCATGAGTAATCTTATAAGCAATTAATTTCTTTTTTTTTATCGTATGGAAATCTATAAAATTTCAGAAGCAATAATTTTATAATAAGAAGTAACTAAAGCATTCATATTAGAGGCTATCTACAAAACAGTTGCACATCAAATATTGTGTAATCGAAAACTTTGTAACTAAAATAAATATAATTTATTGGTCAAATGTATTTAATAAGTTTGGAGATTTACCTTCATGTAGATATATTCATCTTAGAATTTTTATCTTAATTTTGATCTGAGACAAGAATTCCCAAAGCGCTGACTAGCTAAAATTTCATATGCCTGCTGGTATATACCTAAACAGAGTATCACTAAGCTATATTCCTGGCGTAGGCAACTTAGAGTACTGAACTTTTCTGTTAGCGCAAATGTAATGTTCGCAATTTTGTTTCCCACAGTTTGTGCGGTTAGTGTTTCAATGGACCCTGTAGGTATTTTTCGTAATATGTGATGACACAATTTACTGAAGAAAAATTATTGTGGTTCGGAGTTATGACAAAAAAATTACAATTATTATTACGTTGAGTTATTAGATTATTCTAGATTATGCTCCCAAAAGATCCACTAAACGGCTGCTGATCATATTATCCACTAAGCATAGCTTTTAATACCCGGATGAATCTTGCATTATAGGATTGTTTCTCTGCATAGTGAGAGTACTTCATGACGAGGACAAAATCGTAAAATAGTAATACTCTTTTTGAAAGTAGCTGTTGATTGGAATTTCATCGTTACAATTCTTCCGATAGTGTTTTATAAACCTCATGCTGCAACTCTGGCGGAGAGTCGCTAAGCATGGCATTTCTAACAAATGATGTAATAAAAAACGTATAGATTCAAGGCTTAAATTTAGGTATATATAGAGTCAACGTATTCAGTTTGTTAAAATTTAGAATGAACTGTAATTTACAAATTATTTCGGGCCGGACTGATTTTTTCTAGTGCAATTTAATTTATGATTCAACATATTAAGGAGGGTTTTTTTTATCTTTCGCCTCGTTCCTCTCCACAGAATGTATCTCCGTTGTTATGTAAAAGTTGTCACAATCAAGTTGAATAATTTATTTATCAAATGTATAGATATTATCAGTGGCAAGAAATTTTGCACTCCAAAAATTGAAAAGATTTTAATTAATTTACATTGTGACAGTGAATCAGAAATAGAATCCAGTGAATGCATTCATCTAGAGAAACACTAGGTTGCAATCATTCCATTGCCGTATTTAGTTGATTCAGTTAGGTGCACTGTAGTAAATTTAATTTTTATTTTTTTCTGAGAGATGTTTGTTTTGCTTGCAAGCAAATATCGATAAAAATCGGACACCGGACCGAAATCAAGGCAACCCGTAGTACCATGCACACTAGTGATCATCATGGAATTTTTTTAATAAACAATGCTTTTTATGGAAATAATACAATTACCTAGGCTCCTCTAGACAAGCCAAGCTAAATATCATTATTTTTTTGAACAGTCTTTGATTGACAGATACAAAATTGTATTTTCCGATTTTGGTAAATTTGTTTAAAATCAATTTCATGAGCAATATAATTTCGAAATATTTCAAAATTGTTTTTTAATTTTTTGAGTCATGTAAGAACTGATTGCTGATATTCATATGAATATAGTTATGGTCCATTATATAAAACTGCATTCATCGCAAGTATTTTACAACGATTTTTAAAGAAAAATTCCTTATGGATATAATCTTATAGTCTGCTTCTTCTTAGTATTTAGATATATATTTATTTATGAAATAATTCCCGTAAGTAAACATAAAAAAATTATTTAAAATTACTTAATATTGACACACTTATCTAAACGAGTTGCTTGTGCTGATATCGGAGTAATATGGTAACCAAAATTTTCTGTCAATAAGCCCTCTTCTTATTATTTGAATGTTTAGTTTTCCACATACTATTAAAATTAAACAAACATAGTCATGTAAAATTTGATGGCATTTTATCATTCCATGGCCCATCATCTGTGAAAGTAATGTAAAGCTCTGCTTATGTTTACATTCAAAAGTGGTTCATTAACTAAAAAAGGTATAACCAAATAATAAATCACTAACAAATAATACAAATTGTGGTAAAAAAACTGAACAATACACACCGCGCTTTGGTTTCAACGATTAGTATTCATTACATGAAAAATTAATTTAGCGTTAATAATTCACTTTTGAATGAATAAATAACTTTTATTACACATAGAGGCATAGATCATGATAGAAATTATTGTTAAGTAATTTTTTTTACCCGAGATATGATATGATTTCTATAGGATGATATTCAGTGTTTTTATTTAATAATAAAAATTTAATACAATATCATGCCGATAGATGACGCAACGTGTATGTTAATTTTTTTTACGTACAATTACAAATCCAAATAACGTATCTTTAATCTGTAATCCGTGAAATATCTTAAAAGTAAATAATCTTACATTCACCTTGATCGTAGCAACAACTCGGACATATATCAAATGGCTTTCATATCGACTAACTCCATATCAAAATGAAAACTGAAGTGCGAAATTCGTGAGATAACTGGCTGCTTCTGTTTATAACCTTTCGTTATGAGAGTAGAACCATTTACAAAGCCGATGTTTGTAGTTTATATGGTCATGAAAAATTATTGTTTACATTTCTCTGTTCATTAAATGGATTATGAAAATACCTGTTGCATTGAAGAAAATCATTACATGTGTACATTTATTGTGGTTGCTTAAACCTTTCCAAGTATTTCTAAATAACGTAACACAGTCAGTAAATTAGGCATAATATTTATTAAAGGATCAAAAAAAAAATTGTGACCAATTGAAACTTGCACTAAGGCGTATTTAGAACATTACGAATACATGAACGTGTAGTAGAGGTATTTATGGAACTGAAATTTGTCACCTACTAATTAAAGCCGAAAACCAGGTCCATTGAAAATGATGATAAATTATTGACAGAGTTCGGCTAGATTAATGAAAATTAATGATCATACTACAAAAACTTACAGAAGGACAACTTACAGAATATTTTCGTCTTTTCTCTATTAATAGCGAGTCCAATATTGATACTGATTGTTTCTAGACGATGCAGGAGGGTTTTCATCTCTTCTTCATTTTTAGCAAGAAGGGTGGTATCAATAACATATGTCAAGTTTGTTATTATCCTTATTTAATAAAACCAAAAAACGTTCTTTAGAAAAACATCAATGAGGAATAACATAAATTATCTACAACATGCTTTCGAGAGGATCTGGTTGCTGATTTATTCATAAAAGTAAGTTTCTATCTAAATAATGCATGTATTTTGATTAATTTAAAACGTTAAACATTTAATTCTTTTGTAACTATCGGAATAAATTAATTACTTTCACGAATATACTACAATACTTAACAGTATTTGGAAATAATATTGAATTATAGACTATTTGCACGTACTAATAATCTTTTAAATAGTGATTGATTTTTGTTAACTTAAGAAGTACGTCAATCAAAGAAAAATATATTTTAAATCACCTATATCTTTCAGTTGCAGCTAATTGTGCTTTATATGATATTTATTGCTATAGTATGAAGACTGAAAAAATTGTTTTGAATATATGCTTCATTAATTTTAAAACAATTTCAGGAAATATACAAAAATAAGAGCCTGTTAGAATTTTGACAGGACTTCAAACTAATGTGAATGATTTTACGAATATAGTAAAGAAATAATTTAATTTTTCCTTAATTTCATTGATGTGTCATTAAATTAAATTTGTTTCTGAATTACGTTTATGAAAACGACAGTATATAAAAAAATAATTGATATAAGAAAAATATTGTAAATATTCTACAAAACTTCGACAAAAAAAATCATTCTCTTATAAAGTAATATTAAATTTAAAAAAATTCAATATTCAAAATGTGAACTATAATAATCGTTTGAAAATATGTAGGTTAACTAAATAACTTGTTATAATGGCTTTTAATTAATATTCGCCAAGCGATGTACTTTCGAGTACTGTTCGAGAGAGAAATAGTTATTTTTAACATTAAATAATTGTAAGGGTCAGGCTCAATTGAAATTTTAATAACTTTTATTTTAAAGTAAATCCAAATTGGTACTTGAATTTATTCCACAAAGGTACTCATTGAACTCTGGTCCTTTCCATTTAATTAGGTGCTTTTTTATGTATGTTGCTATTGATACACACGTTGTACAGTGAAACTGTTTCTTTTAACAAACATAACATAACGTTTTTAACTTTTATTGACTCCACCATTATTTTTCACACTTTTGAAGAAATAGTTCTTTTAAACGATATGTGTATTTGTTCCTTTTTTTATTGTATGTTAAGATTGTAATAGTCTTTCCATATAAAATTCAAGAAAAACTGAATTCGGTTCGTAAAACTATTTCGGCAGTAGGATTTATGAAAAAGTATTTTTTTAAATAATTGCACTCAAGTATGTAATTGACAAAGTATATACAAAAATGTTTTTTGATGTTATTAATTTTTCATTATATTTTAAATGTCCTTAAAATATTGGATGGCAGTGGCAGTATATTTCGGTTACATACACACACGGTCACTAGTGAAAGCGTGTTTATTATTGATTGTAAGTAATATATTGAGTACTTTGCGGAAACAATAGTTGGTATACTGTAGCCTAAGCACCTATACATACTACAGTTGTAGCTACAGCCCTAGAACAACCCAGCTTTTTCACTAATCAGGTAATAACAATTCAGTAAGTTTATGTCAAATAATAAAAAAATGAAGACATTGAAGAATGAAGATATTCCATAAACTTAGTTGGCCAAATTCAGAAAGGCTTCATATATTTTCTAGTTCGCTTTATCTGCAACTTAATTACTACCACCACACTTAGTACTATACACTTAGTACCACCAAAATATAAGCTTTTTCATTTCTATCTGGTTTCAGGTGATTTTACGTATGTTGTTGATCTATCATCAATGTGCTATTTGTATTGTTATTTTTATATTATGTTGTGTTAATATAGAATATTACCATTTTCAAGCATTTCCATCTAGTTTACAGGAGAATTATTTGATACGTTAATTGCATAAAGTAATATTAATAAGCAAAAAAAAGATACTATATTTCGGCTAAAAATTCGATAGGGGGAACTTGGTATATATTTAGTTCCTTAGACAAAAATATAGTTAGAAATTATATCTATCCAATCAGCACAAGGTAATTTAAGAAAATGTAGGATGAAAATATTTTATTACAGTACATTACCATTATCTTACAGATAAGCGCAACCTGATTGCACCAATAAAATGGAGGTTTTCTGAAGCATGAAGTGATATTTTACGCAGTCACCATAACTGTGAATATATTAAACACTAATAAGGTCATTAAAAAACATGGACTGTTTTTAGCAATATACGCAAATTCTTTTATATATTCTTAATAAATTGGTCTCTAGCATTCTCCGGTTAGATAATAAACGCTGTTAATTCCTCATAACATATTAAATTTTTAATATCTTCCTCAAAACATTTTCACATTTTATATTTTTTTATGAAACATAGCTCTAATCTATTTCTTTCGTCTCTTACTTCTAATGCAAGGTAGATTTTTTATCTTTTTAGTTTAAAATGTTTAATTACTCTCTTGGATGTAATACATTTTTTTTTATTTTGAAGCTTGTCCTTATTCAAAAAAGTCAGAATTAATTTTCTCTTCTAATGGAAAATATATACTTCTCAACATTTGCTATACTCTACCGAACCTACATTGGTTAACTGAGAAAGCTAAATGACTAATTCATTAGTCTATCAGTTACCTAAGATGTAGTGAAAGTGCATTAAAGCTCCTTTATGTATAAGTGTATTCATAAATATTTATCAAAAACATTAATAAAGGTTAAGAAGTAAATGTTAGTGTTGTCATAACAGTTGAAAGCAAATATTTATATCGACGGCGAACGACTTATAAATGTTTATACACTTATAATCTCTGTAATGGAATTTACTAAATTTTCTTAAATTACCTTATGCTAATTTGATAGATATAATTTCTAATTATAATTTCGTCGAAGGAATTTTATACCGAAATGTGGTATCTTCTCTTTGTTAATTAATATTACTTTATGCAATTAACTTATCAAATTATTTTCCTGTAAACTTAGATGGAAATACTTGAAAATGGTTAATATTCTATATTAACACAACATAATATAAAAATAGCAATACAAGTAGTATACTGATGAAAGATAAACGACATACGTAAAATCACTTGAAACCAGATAGAAATAAAAGAGCTTATATTTTCATGTATTTGTCGCGTTACTCGTACATAGCCGTTCAAGGTCTTAAGCGATACGTTTCTAATACAATATTTATTCAGGTTAAATTACGTAATTTTGAAATGAAAGAAGAATAAATACTCTGCAGAAGATATATTTTCTTCGCAATAGGCTAATTTAGATTTTTAAAGATTCATTCGTGCACACAAGTACTCATCGCCAACTTTAAAGGATACGTAACCTTTTACATATATATATATATATATATATATATATATATATATATATATATATATATATATATATACACATATATGTGTGTGTTTACTAATAAAACGTGTACGGTAGTTGATCAAAGACTGAATTTATTTCTTAATATTAACCTTAGGTAGGTAGTTACAAATGATACCACATAGAAGGCGCTAGTAGTACATTAAATACATTATTTTGATATTAATCCTAACATCTCCACTTATCAAAATAATCTGAACTTTGTAACATATAAATTATTTTTAACAAACTAATAAAAGCAAAAAATGTTATTAATTTACAGATAGTCACCTATTAAACAATGTTTTGAATACCTAACTTTTTTACAAAATAGTTATGTTTAACACTATCTAAACCCTTGGTCAGCAAGTCTGCTGGCATTTCAGATGTTGGCATGTAGACTATCTTTATAAGATTGTTAGCAACTGCTTCTCTAACAAAATGATGACGCACATCTATGTGTTTAGTTCTTTTATGAAATAAAGAATTTTCAGACAGCTTCTGAGCGCCTTGATTGTCATTATACAATATAATTACATAATCACAACTGTTTACAATTTCAGAAAACAAGTTTTTTAAATAAATAGCCTCTTTACAGGCTTCGGCAATTGCCATATATTCTGCCTCTGTACTTGATAAGGCTATAGTACGTTGTTTTTTACATTCATATGAAATAACAGTTCCAGAAAGTTTAAAGTAAAAACCTGTATAGGATCTCCTATCTAGTGTGTTTGAAGCCCAATCTGTATCAACGAAACCCTCTAATTTACAATTATCTTTGATAAACATTAGGCCATAAGATTTAGTTTTACATAAGTATCTTAGAATGCGTTTCGCATGCTTCCAATGAGTATAGGAATATGAATTATTAAATTGGCTCAAATAACTCACACTATAGTAAATATCTGGGAGAGTCAAAACATTTAAGTACATTAAGCTTCCTATTAGTTGTTGGAATGGATATTGTTTACAAACATCTATACTTTTCTCTAGTTTTAAATTTTTCTCAATAGGAGTACCAACAACTTTAGAGTTTGTCATATTAAATTTACTTAAAATATGGTCTACAAACTTTTCTTGATCTAAGGAAATATTGCCATTCTGATACATTTTTACTCTCATACCCAAACATTGTTTTAATTGCCCCAAATCCTTAATTTTAAATTTTGACTTTAAATTTGTTTTTAACTCCTTAACCATATTACTACTGTTTGAAAAAATTAAAAAATCATCAACAAAAATTGGTATTATGATCTGCTCCTTTTCACAATTTTTCATATACAGACATGGTTCTAACTTTGACTTAACAAAATCTAATTTTAATAAAGAATCATTTACTCTTTCGTTCCAAGCCCTGGCTGATTGTTTTAGACCATAAATTGCACGATTTAATTTAAGAACACTATTTTCTTTACAATCTAAATTAGGGGGAACTTGCATATACACTTTTTCATTTAAGTAACCATTTAGGAATGCTGTAGTTACATCTAAGTGAGTAATTTCAAGGTTAAGTTTGACACTTAAAGCAAATAGAAACCTTAGTGTAGAGTAACGAAGCACTGGTGAGTATGTGTCAGCGTAATCCACACCTTATTTTTGGGTAAATCCTTTTGCCACCAGTCTTGCTCTATATCGCACACTATTATCACTATCGTACTTTTTCTTGAATACCCACTTGCACTGTATCACTCTATCAGCTTCTTTCCTATCTACAAACGTCCATGCTTGATTATCGTCGAAAGCTTTCAGTTCATTTTCCATCGCTTGTCTCCACTGTTCCTTGTCTGGTCCATTTATTACTGCTTCATAACTGAGTTCTTCATCACATGATTCCAGATTATCCAGAAGACAGAGATTGGTCATCCCATATCTTTCTACTGGCTTTCTTTTACGCTTAGCTTCAATTTAAACTTCATTCTCTGCAAAAGACTCTTCTTCAGTAACAGATTGATACGAGTCATCTTGGGAAGACGATGATTCACAAATATATGTTGAATCATTTGGATCTGAACCTGGATTTTCTATTAAACTTTCATCTTCTTCTAAGTTTTCATCTTTCTTTGACTTATTTTCACAATCGTTTACTACAATCTGAGCTTCGTCCAACTCCATTTTCTCCATAATGATGACATCTCTGCTCGTAGTAATTTTGTTTAGTTCTTGGGTTATACAATCTGTATCCTTTCACATTCTCTGGATACCCAACTAAAATTAATCTGTCAGCCTTCTTATCCCATTTTTGTCGTTGTATTTTGGGAACATGCACCATTACTTTACTGCCAAAAATTCTAACATGGCTGAGGTCTGGTTTCTCACCTGTCCACCTCTCAAATGGTGTCATCATGCCTAAATTGGCGGCTGGTGTTCTGTTCTTTAGGTAAACTGCAGTATTAACTGCTTCAGCCTAAAAACTTTTGTCGAGACCTGCTTCAAACAATAAACATCTTGCCCGTTCAACTATAGTTCTGTTGAACCTCTCTGAGAGTCCATTCTGCTCTGGAGTGTGAGGATTGGTCTTCTGATGGACAATACCTACTTGTTTTAAGTAACTTTCCATCTCACGTGAACAAAATTCATCTCCATTGTCGGTTCTCAGTATTTTTATCTTGTTTCCAGTTTGATTCTCAACTAAACTTCGAAATTCTTTGAAATGCTGGAACACTTGGTTCTTTTCCTTCAAGAAGTAAACAAAAGTCATTCTGCTGGCATCATCCACAAACAGAAGAAAGTACTTCGCTAGACCAATTGACTTGGTCTCCATCTGCCCGCATAAATCTGAGTGTACTACATCCAGTAGTTTTTCACTTCTATGGTTTGTTGATGGGAAAGGGAAACGTGATTGTTTTCCCTCACAGCACACTTCACAATTCTGTATCTGTATGTCAGCTTTCTTGTGAAAAGAAACTCCTTCTACTGCTCCTTCTTTCATTTTTTGTAAGGACTTACTATTTATATGTCCTAACCTTTTATGCCATGTTGACATTTCCGATAACGAGTTCTCGAATTTTTTTGTGTTTAACTTGTACACTCCATTTATCAAATTTGCTGTACCAATAAGCTCATTCACTTGGTTGTATATCAAACAGGTATCTTTTTTGAATACAACTTTATTTCCTTTAGCTATAAGTTGGCTTACGGATAATAAGTTTGCCGTGAGATTCGGTATATACAATACGTCCTTCACAATCACGTCATACTGAGAACTGTTCACGCATGTCGTTATCTGTGTTTCACCAACACTAACTACAGGTACCGTCATTTGATTTGCCACTACGATTTCTTTAGGTTCGTGTACTGGTCGAGTTCGGAGTAAATATTTTTGGTTTGACGTCATATGCGCGCTTGCGCCTGAGTCGATGTACCAGTCTTCTGTGTTATAATAACCGTTGAAAAACGCCGCGCTAAAAGCATTCAATTGTTTATTTGCTTTTAATTCAGGACACTTATTTTTGTAGTGGCCGATCTTCTTGCAATTATAACACTTTATTTGTTTACTGCTGGTTGACTTTGACATTTGCTTGTCAGTGTTGCCTTTTTTATTTCGCTGTTTTGATCAAAAGGCAGAGTCGATTCCAGTAGTGCCAACCTCCGAACACATATCAAGTAACTTTGTTTTAATGACGTCAGCGCTAATGGCTATTCCAGAGTGTTCTATTGCAATTATCATCGGTGAATACTTATCTGGAAGTCCCGCCAAAAGTAATGACCCACTCCACTCGTCTGTGATTTTGAAACCTGTTCCTTTCAATTTATGTGCTGTCTCAACCACTTGAGATACATAGGATGTCATGGATTCGCAGTTATCGAGGCGTATTGAAATCAATGTACGAAGCAAACTTATTTTTCGTTGATAACCCGTGTCGTCAAATAACTGTTTTAATTTCTTCCACACACTGTTCACTGTAGTTTCACTTTTTATATGCACATATAATGAACAGTCAATTGTCATAACGAGTTTTGCTTTAGCTTTTTTCTTCTCAGATTCACTGATAGTTGCCGGTACATTTTCAATGTCAATGCCTTCAAGTAACAAGAAATTACTTGTTGCAAACGCCCAATCGTCGTAATTCTCGCGTTGAGTTTCGGCACATTTACTAAGTACCCCGACGTCGACATAGTTACTTTCGCACGAGAAAATAAAAAAGATTTTAGCAAATGTGGGTCTGGGCGCATAACCTAATAAAACGTGTACGGTAGTTGATCAAAGACTGAATTTATTTCTTAATATTAACCTTAGGTAGGTAGTTACAAATGATACCACATAGAAGGCGCTAGTAGTACATTAAATACATTATTTTGATATTAATTCTAACATTTACGTGTGTGTGGGTGTGTGTGTGCGTATGAATGTATATCCGATAGTTAAATACTTTGGGTAATGAAATATATATTTTTTAAACACTCACTTTTCAGAAATAACTCATTAATTTATTATATAATAATTTCATACTTGTATCAAAATATTTTCCCATTAAACTCTCAATATAAAATTATTTTGAATCTAACGTCACGTTACCATTAAACGTTGACTATTTTATTTCGCACACATTCACGTCGTTATTTTATTAGAAGAACATTACGGGAATTACTAAACCGTGTGTGACAAAAGAAAAACTGAAGCCAATATATTTTATGGCATATACAAATTACATGTTTTATTATATAAAAAGGTCGTACTAATAAATAGTTCATGAAATTTCTCGCAATCACAGAATTAAGAGATTTCATCCTTATTCACAGCAAGAATAACCTTCTTCCTTTTTTCACTTAACACATCATTCATTTAAAAATGGCCGTATTGTATAATAGTCTATATATAGCCTATCTATAATAGAACGAGTTATTAGACGTTATTTATGGGATAATGGCCCTAATAATAATGATAGAAGCGGTTTGGATATTACCCTATTAATGACGTTTAATACACGGTGTTCATGTTCGGGCTGTACACTGTTATAATTTATACTGATATATTTAAAAATCTGTTGGTGAAAAATTACTAAAATGATTAACTTTAAAATTACGGAAAGAATATGACAAACTCATGTGGCAACAGTTCTAAGGAGTTCATGCATGATTTCACACCAAATACTAATGAATATAATCGCGAAAATTTCCTTTCAAAAATTGTTTGAAACTCTTTGCTGCTCGAGTAACTTGAGTGAACGTTTATTCCTTAACATAAAAAGGTTTACCAATAAGGAACTAATTTTTAAAAAGAGTATTTTTATATCAGACATAATTCGATTACAACATAATTCGATTCGATATTAATTATTTCTATATATTTTATTACACTAATCATAAGTTCTAGAAAGGTGTTCGGTGTTCTTTGTTCAAGTATTCGAACTTTGCAAGATACTTAAATTTTCTTTTGAGATTGACTATTGCAGACGTATTGAAATCGAACACTAAATACAAAAAGACACGTTACCTTAATCACATAGTTAGCCTCTCGGCCAAGCTCACGGCCTAAATTTAGATCATGCGACGCTTCGATCTAAAGAAATACGAATACGAACGCAAATTTTTAAACAGATTGCAAAAACTATTTGTTAAAACTGTCTGATTTACTAGCTATTTTTACATTTAACGTGAAATTAAACTTTTGTATTTCAATACTTAAAACGTTATGTGCGAGACTGCATCTAAGAATAAATAGTACCTTAATGGTGAGTGTACGGAACAGCACCCATGAAATTATGGTCTTTAAAAATATGTAAAGTTGGTGATGTGTCTACTAAGGTGGAAGAAACAGCCATATTGTATTCACCTAAAATAACATCTGCTTTCATGCGAGTTCTTTGGAATATGTCCAGCCTCTTCATTACCAATAGGACACACGTGAGTACTTTACATGCCAGCACTTCTATTTTATACTCCACCACAATAACCCTACTTTGGTAGGAGTAACACAATAATCATCGTCATTATCTCCATCCCACATACATCTATACATCGACGATTTATAGTATGCTTCGTAAAAGTGATTTACGATTGTTTTAGGTGACATGGCTTTTATATCTGGAAAAAGTACGCTGGTATAAATAATTATTTTTACAATGGGGTTTCACGAATTTTGTAGACAGGAATATAGAAAAGCCTCAGTTTGCTATATGTAATAAAGTTCTTAGTGAAGAGAGCGTGAAATCGAGCAAATTAAAAGAACGTTTCGAGAAAGTTCGTAAGGAGTGTGCAGGTAAAGATATAGATTTTTTTAAGAGAAAAGAGAATGCTCTGAAATCTTCGCAACTCGATTTTAGAAGAAAAATAAAAAAAGCAAATTAATTGTGTCTTTAATCTTCACATAAAATATCAAATTGCTATGAACAAAAAACTACACATTATGGGAGAGGATAACATCAAATCTTGTTTGTGTGATGCAGTGTTGCTCGTTCTTGGTGTCCACATACCATGGTATATTAAATAACGTAGGCATATTAAATTTGATGATGTTGAAATAAGCGACACAAAAATTTGACTGACTTTCTTAAACATAGCCCAGCCCAATCAAATTCTTCTGTCAGCTTCTTTGTCCAAGTTATTTCTACCCAACGAATCATTTGCCCCAGGTAGATAAACACTTAAGAGTTTCGACGTTAACTTTACTGACGTTTATTGACCTTGCTATGCTCTGTAGTTAAACATAGTTCTATATATGATAATGTGTGTTAGTTAAACATAGTTCTAGTCTTATCAAAGCTTGTACCAAGGCCTACAAATTGGGAAGAATCGTTTAAGTCAGTCACTATTTACGTCAATCCCTGCAGAAGGTTTGTACCAGAATTACACCATTGTCTATGTAAACTTCACATCTGAGAAGAACTTGTCATTTATTTTTACGTCCCTTTCTTTGTAATTTAAGATCTTTAAAATATTATTAACGTGCTTATGAATAGCTTCGGAGCTATATCTTTCTACAGATAAAAAAGTTGATAGTTTTTATGTTTTTATTAGCAATTTTAAAACCTACACTGCTTTTTATGCTCTAAATGGAAATCAATTTAAAAACTAATAAAATAAGATTTTATATTTAGTTGTGGTATATTTGTTTAAAGCAAAATTTGTAATTAATTTGTCAAAATGGATAATCGACTTATATTTCCTCGGAAAGGCATGTGTAAAGCAGTTATATTAGTGCACAACCAGTCAAGATGCAGAGACAAAGGATAACTTTTGATCAAACTATGTAAATTCTTATGTTAAACGAAGTAAATCTAAAATAATATTTTCAATTGCTATATTTTATCAATATTACCGGCAAATGTTCTTATTTAACTCAAAGGAAAGGAAAGTTTTGTAGAATGATTACTATCGTCCTGCAAACAAAAAAAATTGTAATAAAAAGGATAATATGGGATACAAACGTTTGATGAAAAGTATAAATGGAAATTTAAAAGGGAAAAGTCAATAATTTATCGACAAAAAAATGGAACATTTTTAGAAATTGGAACTTGTCTTCTAAACAATTCTTCTTGTTCAATATCTCATTTTAGAGGAACGAATTAAAATATATTTCGTAAAGGTAAAATTTAATATAAGGAAAAAAATAATAGTTTAAAAAAATAAAATGAATTTGGATAAAAATGTCGTTTTGTATCTTTTTTTGTTTCACACACTCTATGACCCACGAAATTAAACGCTTTTAATAAATCGCCACATCATAATTTTATATGCCCTCCTATCATCTGGGTACCGCATATATTTAACTATCCGAAGTATATATATATATATATATATATATATATATACACATATATATATATATATATATATATATATATACATATATATACATATATATATATACACATATATATATATATATATATATATATATATATACATATATATACATATATATATATATATATATATATATATATATATATATATACATATATATACATATATACATATATATATATATATATATATATATATATATATATATATATATATTATCTACGTACTAGTTGTGTATTTTAGACTGAAAATGAATAAATAAATAAAAATTATCATGAACTCAAAATTATATTTTATACTATGATTTCTTATAATTTTTTTACAATAAATGATAATGTGTCTTAGAAATAAACTATATTATCAAAATAAATATATTTCTTACAAGGAAATTATAGAAAAGTTCAATTAATTACAAATTAAGACAAACCGACACAAAGTTCTCCCAAATTAAAAAAAAAGTATACCATATCCGACGTCTAATAAATATAGAATATATGGTATTAATTTTGTTTTCTGCACGAGGAAGTTTCTTTGTGAAGTAATAAAGAAATCTGAAGTCAGCAGTAATACATGGATATTTCGTGTTCTCTTAAATGAAATCGGAGAGACTGAAACAGTTTCCCTGAAACCGATTCCAGGTAGTTTCAAATATAGTTCCAAAAATTCAAGTGAGACAATCTAAAAGAATTGTAGTTTTTGTCTATGAGTTTTAGTAAAGAGATATTTATGTAATCAATTTCTTAAAATTTCCATTTATGTATGAAATATTATTTGAAAAAAACGTCGTTTAGGTATCACCTATATTATTTGGAGTTCATGATTTGTAACGTTTTGTCATGGACATATATAAGTATACGTTGAGGTTTTGTTTAAAACACCGTTCATCGAGAAACTGTATCTCTGTTACTTCTATCTGAAATTAAAATCTAATGAATCTGAATTTATCTCTTAAGGTAGGATGTGGATTTTTTCCAAAAAATTTTCAGTTTTATTGCTGTCAAACCAAAAAAAGACGTAGTGGCACGTATGAAGCAATAAAAATATTATTCTCGCTACCAGTTTGTCCATTCGTGCTTATTTTATTCAGTTTATTAAGTCCCCATTTCTAAAGCAAAACAAGAATTTCAACTGATTCATTAGACAATGCCTATGACTGGTTTCTGAAATTCTAAGACGTCTTAGGAAAAATAAACACATGCGTAAAATGACGGCCAGAAAGCTTAATTGTGATGATAAAAGTAAGTAAAATCATATAATGAAAAAAATAATGTTTTAAAATTTTTATTTTAATTACATAATTTAGTTATTGTTTCTTAATCGCTTGTTGTAATTTGGTCACTCGTCAAAATCTAATCTAGTGTAAGTATATTCCGTGCGGACTTGCAAAAGGAGTATAGAGCGATGTTCTGAAAATTTCACAATTTTTCACATTTCAACTAAAGGTTCTTCAACAAAATTAAATTTAAATTCAAACGCTGAATATTAAATCATACAATCCTGTAGAATGTAGAATGTAGTAGTAGTAGTTAACACTAGTATTTTTAACAAGGTAATTTCACTTAAATATAAGAGATAACGAACCTTCGATGTGCAAACCACACTCGTGTTTGACCGAGTTTTATTCAATTAATTTATTTTTCGATGTTTTTGGTTAAGTTCTGTTTCTATTATAGCTTAAGGCTTGATCATCTTCTACATTTTATGCTGACAAAGAACATTGAAGAGGTCTCAATATTTATGTTAATACTAGCATTTTCCTTATTCAAATTACTATCCGAATTATGTTGGCGTGCTATTAAATTACGAAAAATACGAGTAAGTAAAATGCTAGAAAAAAATATAGAAACTGTGAAACCGTCACAGATGGATAATTGTGATGGAATTATATGGGTTCCTTGTTTCATTTAGTCGAATTTAAGAGAAGTATCTTCCTTCAGTGAAGCATATAATTCATGACAAAGTGACATTCTGCTGGGAGAAACCGCAACTTATTTCCATTCAAGTCCATACGGATTCAAGTTCGATTTAGCTTTGAGTGCTTGACTTAACAATGTAAGGAAGTTCGATATGTTCATAGGATTAATAATATTGATAAATACCCTAATCCATTTATCTGGCAGTCGTTTCGTATGTCTGCGTTTGTCACATTATCCTTGGACATAAATGAACGGATACGCTAATATGTTTACAAAAACAAATCTTAGATTTAATCTATCAAAAAATCCCAAGAATTGTAAGTCTAACAAAATATTTTATTTAATCCGATAATTGAGTTATAAAAGATTGCAAATGAATAGCGTATATTTCCAAATATAATATTTAAGGTAAACTCGATTTATCGTACATTTACGTGTATCAGTCTGTTCCTTTTACAGTCCTTTTTAACAAATAATACTTTTCTGAGCTTTGGCGACGATGAGCGAAAACAGTTGTTTCGATTACTTTAGATACGGAAAAACTGATAGGCAGTTTTTTCATTATCTCTCAGTAGACATAGCTATAAACTCAATTCTATTTTTTATTGAATATTTTATTTGGTTAAAAGGAAACTTAAAAATATATACTCCAAAAAATAAGAAAAATAAATAGATACGTTTGTATTTTTGTTCATCTTCCACTATGTGCAGGGTGGACGCTATGGTGTAAATGAAATAAAATCCACTTAAAATAAATAGTCATTGATACATAAATGCAGCCATCAAAACATATTATTATATGTTCGTATATTCTATATAAAAAGCAGGCAAAATTATTCAGAATTCGAGACCTTCTCGGTTTGTAGTCGTTTCAGCCTGTAAAAATGAATAGTTTTGTTGATTGATAGCGTCAGAGAGAATTTTCCAAAAAATAACCAAATTAATAACAGCCGGCAAGAATCCATGAATAAAAATACAAGATATAATAATTATATTTTAGTGTACCTGTCGAGATAAATATTTCACGTGAAGCTCACCAACGACGGAGACGTAATTGGATTTTTGATATTTGTGCGAAAAATACTATTTGAAATTATTCTTTACCCCAATTTTTGTATAGGTGTATTCATTCAAATAATGATAAGTTCATGCAACTCAATGGATAAAAGTACATAAAAGAGTGTAATTATTGGAATTTTAGTTACGAATTCAAAATGTTTCTTATAAATATTTTGAACGGCGATAACAGGTTCACACAAGATGATAAAAGTTTCACATGAATTTTAAAGGACTGTACAAATTTTAAATGTCATTTACTTTAGATATCACAAAACGCATAAAAAATATATTTCCAGCTCAAACATAATTTGGTAACCCATTAGACACGAGTTAAATTTTATAAACGTTTATTAATTTTTTATTAAATATTTATGACATCATCTATTAATTTGATATAAATATTCTAATATGAACTCTTATAATTTTCATATCATATAGATTTTCATATCAGGTAGTTAGAGTAATGAATTTAAATTAGACTTGGCCATCGATCAGTAACAATTAGTTACTAAAGAAATGAGTTACAATTTAAATAAATAAGATTTACTGTTAAAATTTGATATTTAAAATTTTTTCAGGAATTTTGTATGAAATGTTATATTCTAGCTATTATTGTAGAAATGTAAAAATTTGCCCCATGAATTTATATATATTTAAATATATATATATATATATATATATATATATATATATATATATTGAATTAATGTGAAGTCAAGGATTATTCATCTTCGTTTTGTATATATATATATATATATATATATATATATATATATATATATATATATATATATATAAAACGAAGATGAATGTTTACAAGGAAGCTTTTAAGGAAGGAAATTATTTACTTAATCAAGAAAAAACAACAGCAAAACTTAGAAAAACAAAATGTAACTTGTAATTTTTCACGTTTATAAGTCGCATATTATTGCCATTTTAGTACTACCTGAATCCTGGATATGTTATTGTTTACAATTTTTTGCCAGAAATCCGTGAGCACGTAATGCCAGTGCCATATGTATAGTTAATAAAAGAAAGTGTCTTTTGTGTTACGTCATATTGTTTATCGTGTCTGCTTAATTGATTTGACTATTAGGCTATCGATCGTTATCTATTTTACACGCATTTACAGTAGAGCAACAACTTTAAACTGAACGCCTTAATTTTAAAGTTTGCATGATATATCGATTTTTGTAATTAAAATTTACCAATAACCAATAATAATATAAGTAAAGCATAATTTGTTGTGTTAAAAAAAACACAAAAACACTTCGTGATACATACAAGTGTCAACACTTCATGATATATACAAGTGTTAAATTGTAATAAATTATAACTTTAGTCTGATATACTAACATAAATAAACAGTTGAAGTGTTACATGTCAGTATGTCAGTTTGATATATCACGATTTATGACGATATATCATCGATTGATTAAGGTTAAGATGTAGACTGTTGACCTGCCAACTTTGTGGACGAAATAATTCATGGTACGTTAGAGTTCCTGATATTAAATGTGGTTGTACCGGATTTACAGTTTCTTTTAAATTATCGGGTTTCAATTGTAATATAACATAATATAACGTTACAATCTCAAGAATAGTTCAACACAGGGACATGAATGATATCTCAGTGTTGCACTGTTTTTTTTCGTTATAAATGAATAGGACATTCAATTTTATTTGCACCGAGCAAATTAATATGCGAAGGTTGCATTGAGGTATCGACAAATTGAAAAATTAAAAATTGTATACAAAATAAAAATAAGAATGCGTCAACGTTACAATCTCCAACTTACAAGCCCATCAAAACATTTGTCTTTACGTTAAGAAATACGCCAAATTCAGAGAAGTTTTCTATCCTACGCATTAAATAGCTAGAATTATCTTCTCATTTCTTAATTTGAATTGCATTCTTAGAAAAATCAAACTGTTGTGATTGCGTGAGTCATAAATGTATTTTAGAATTGAAGAGGTAATTTCTAAGCTTGGTTTGAGAATTCCCAAATGGAAACGGTGCTTGGAATTTAAATTCCATCAATAAACATTTTCTTTTTTAATCCTTGACTTTACATTAATTTAATTAATTCTTTATCTTATAAAATTGTATGAAAGCACAGTGTTGGAGTTTAAAGTAACAAACTTCATCGTTTTAAATATTGCACATTGCTTATTCTTTAACATTTTCGTCAAATTTTTACACGTAGTTTGCAACCAACTTTGCGACGGCAAATTATGAGAAGTAAATAAATTAATTCTTTATTCAAAACCACCATATCGATAAAAAATTTCTTATGATGTATTCAGTATATTTAATATTCAGTGAGTCCTGACAATAAAATTAAAATTTTATAATTTGGTGTTTGCAGGCGTAAAAAAATGAGTCTTTTAAACACAAAGAAAAAGTTGTAATACATTAATGCGTTTATATTTTTCATAGGCTCCTCCAAATTTAACTGGTTTCCTTTAATTTCTCCGCACTTATCTCCATTCCCCATTCCGTCCCATCAAGCCCTGTCCTTTTAAGGCTGAAAAGTAGCGAGCAAAGCTAAGTTTTCATATGGGAAAAAATAAAACCTAGTGAAAACCATAAAATTTAACAATTTTGAGGTAACTTAGCATGTGGGGGCAAATCAAGAATTCCATTAAATTTTTATTTAATTTTTACTTAAAACCTAGACTGATATCTACATGTTAACAAAGTTTAGACAAAGAAACTACTTTCTAGAAAGTAGTCGACGGACCTAAGAAAGGAGTGCATGTGAAATCATCGTTTGACCGATTTGAATTGATTAATATTATGACATCAGTAGTAAATTTACGTTATCCATATTTCAACTCACTATCAACCTAGAGACTAATGCTATGGTGGATAGTAAATTTATGCTGGAAAAATTTTATAGAGCAATTAAATATTATTAACACTAAGTAGGTTTTATTTGTGCATCTAATATATGCGTGTATTTTATCAGAATATCCAAAATTGAACATGTGAATTTATATTTTAATATATTAAGGTAGAAGAATATTTAGGAATATTAAACTGTAT
Organism: Druceiella hillmani; assembly: GCA_039881145.1. Lineage (NCBI taxonomy): Eukaryota > Metazoa > Arthropoda > Insecta > Lepidoptera > Hepialidae > Druceiella > Druceiella hillmani. The sequence goes on along the minus strand of JAYKKI010000004.1, from coordinate 42,679,295 downwards.
TTTCATTCCCAATATATATTATTTAGTAATACGACGCTTGTATGTTAACAATATCGTATATAAACGTGTGGCGATAAGTTAGTATCTGGAAATACCATATTTCTCTTGTAATAAATTATATGTATATATATATATATATATATATATATATATATATATATATATATATATATATATATATATATATATATATATATATATATATATATATATATATATATATATATATATATATATATATATATATATATATATATATATATATATATATATATATATATATATATATATATATATATATATATTATTTAAATAAGCATCCAGTTTTTGGTTTTATTCTAGAAACAATAAGAAAATAATTTAATAACAAATTAAAAACGATTCTACGTTAGGAGTTATTTTTAAATTTAAAAAATGTAAAATTACCTAAATAATGGATTATGTTTTAACCACGGATGAAAAGATTCATACTCATGTTATAAAATATAATTTAAAGTCGAGAAAAAAAGCTTTCGTATTGTTCAGTGATTTGTTTTGTTTTCCTTTTTTAATTTTTAATATATCTCGTAATAAATCAACCAATTTAATAATTATCAAAAAAGAAAAGGTTCGTAATCAACAGAAAAACCTTTTTTTAATTATTTTTCCTCCTAATTTGCATTGAAACAACAAATTCCATTATATGTACTAACTAGTTGATTACTATTTCTATGGCGTTGAGGGCAAGCTGAAGAGAATAGTCTCGGTGACTGGATAAAGAAAATGTGATGTTAGGTTCTTTCCAAATATTAATCGTCGAGTAATTAGAAAATGAGTATTTTCTTGTCACAGTTCATTGATAGAAATGAACTATTATATAAAAACCGGGTTACCCTCAATAAACAACATTTATATCACTATAACGTTAAAAATTTTCCGTTTTTGCATTAAAATTAGCTTTGGGAAACCTCATTGTCTGTTTATTCAATTTCCTAAGTTATCTGTGAGGTTATTATATTTTTATCGTAAACAAAAAGTGATCTCCGTATATATATATATATATATATATATATATATATATACAAATATATATATATATATATATATATATATATATATATATATATATATATATATATATATATATATATATATATATATATATATATATATATATATATATATATAGACCTTTTTTTTTTCTATTACGTTATATTTTCACATCTTTACAATCACAATTTTCTTTGAAAGTGTGTATGTAAGTATATGCATAAATATATCGTATCCTATAAGTTAATCGGAAGGAAATAATGAATGAACTGGAATAATACAATGTTAGTAAGTGAATAAGGTGAAATAACAGTCTGTTCGTTATTATAGTGGTATAACCATTAATAATTATGTAACCTTTAAAATACATATGTAAATATAAATACATATCCGCTTATATTACCTCGACTTAATAGTATTATTAATTTAATAGTATTATTTGTAAAGAATTAGGTTTGAAATTTAAATTAGTAAATCTTTTTCTGCTTTATCACCTACGTTTTCTAGCCACATTACAAAACATCTGGAAATTAGGTTTGGTTTTAAGACTAATGCGAGCTTTCTTCCATATCAGGAACTTTAAAACATATTAAATACCACCTTTAAGTGAGTTATTCAAAGCCTATTTCCAAATATCTGTTACTTCTCAGATTCCTAGAAAAATAACATTTTGCAATTTAAATTGTTAAAAATTTGATTGAAATAGTACTGTCAGAATTCTCATCCTATTGGATGCTACGTGAAAAATGTTGCTCTGCTTTTAATAGAAATTAATATTGATATAAAATAAAATATTCCGTATTAACAACAATTTATCCTGAATTTGAGCTTTAAATAAGCTAAAAAGAAAAATAACTAAAACTAATATTTTCCATGCTAGCTGTTTATATAATGCGCGGCATCGAGTATACTGACTGGTGGTTAAAAAACGCTTTACATAAAGTAATGTATGTAATGTAACTTAACTTAACTGTAATGTAACTTAATGCAAATTATTCTTAATGACAGTTATAAATATTTGCTATCTATGCCATTTTTTAAATAAACGGGTATTTGGAGTTTCTATATATATATATATATATATATATACTAAAAGCAAAAAGTAGCTTTGAATAAATATCTGCGAAAGAGATAGGTCTCGACTTGGTGGAAACATTGGGAGATTTCCAACTTCATATTTTAAGGAAGTTAAACGATGCAGAACTTGCGAAGGACATTCGTAGTTGTTTCTCAACAAACTATGGCAGATGGAAAATACGCCATTATACATGTAGTTTACGTCACAATGATTATATAATTCAAAAGATCATACCAGAGAACAGCGTACGATAAAATCTGTCCACATGAGAACCGAAAAAATTAACGGGGTAACAAAAGAAATAGTCACTTTCAAAATTTCAAGCTCTAGTTTAGAAATCGTGTCATACTAAAAGAAAATATCTATTAGTTTTTTATCCTGGAAAAGGCCCGGCTCCGTTATACTAAACCTTGGGGAAAAAATATTTTTGACACTATTCAAGAAATTCTGGATAACAAACTGTGCCCGCGACTTCATTTGAGTTTGGATATTTAGAAACTATTAATGAAATTAATTCTCAAATAATTGCCATATGTCATAATATTTATAAAAGTAAACTTTTTAGGCTGCTGTATTTAAGTGGCAAAAATGGAACCCTTATAAATTCGTTCTATCCGTCTGTCCATCTGTCTACCCGTATGTCACAGCCATTTTATTCGGAAGCACTATTTAGATGAAATTTAGATGGTACCTATTTTCTATGAACCGCCATACATAAAATATTGGAATTAACAAAAAATATAATGTTAGGGGGTTGCACTCCATACATGAAACTGAGAGATGAAAAAAATTCAGCGCATATACCTTTGTAGGGTGTAATTAGATAGGACTTAAAAATAATACAGGGTTTCCAAAATAATTTTTTTTTAAGTCAATAGTTGTAAGATATGCGCTTCTAAAGTCTTAAAAATGTGTCCACCCCCTCTAACTTTTCAATTAACGTATGTAATATTCTGAAAATAATTAACGTTGTAGAATTTAAAATAAACTTTTAACGAAAATGGGTTTGAAAAGATATGGTGTAATTTTTTTATATGTGGAATATTTTCGGTACCGATCGCAGCAATAACTTTGTTTTTCAGTATCTTAGAGAAAAAACATTTGTAAGTTTAATATTTTTTGAGCTGCGGAACCCTTCGTGCGCGAGTCCGGCTTGCACTTAACTGTTTTTTTAAGAGGATCAACATTTGTATCAAAACATCAATTTAACGTCAAGTTAAGAAATTGGGAACATCTGTTTGGAATTTTATATATTTCCAAGCTGGCAATCATTTTGATAGGTTGGGCTGAGTTTGTTGTGGGTGTCTTTTGGTTGGGTTGGGTTGATTTGGGATGGGTTGTGTTGATTTGGGTTTGTTTGGGTTGGGTTGGCTAGGGTTACATTTATTTTGATCTCAATTGGATTAGTAGTTTTAAGGTGATACCTGTTCAAATAGACAAACGGACAAACCAACTAACAAACGGAAATTCTAAAAACTATTATTTTGCATACTGTTACTTTTTATTATGTCCCCCAAAATCACTTATTACTAAAGACCGTTAATGATCTCAACAATTTGTTATTATTGAAATATGAAATATTTTACATACCAAAATAATGTGAAATATATCTAATATTGTAAATACAAGGGGAAGTAAGTAATTTATCACAATACAGGATTTGCATCGGTTACTTCTGCATGATATGTGTTACAAATAGACTTGATACGTATAAACTCTAAGGTTTTATACAATTTTTTTACATAATATAAAGAAATTTGCCTTCAAAATAGTTTCTATTATTTATCCAAATAAATTAAATCAATGAATATAATGATTCTTATCAATATCATAGTTTTATTGTTAAGAGTGTATTCATATTTTTTATTAAAAGCCTCCTTTGTGCTGACTTTACTTTAAACTCCGGGAATATGTAGTACTACGATTTTGATATGAAAAATAGACCAAATCTTCATCAATATTTTGTATAAAGTGACAGAAAAAAGGAATCATATGCATTTAAAAAAATATAATTTCAATTTTTCATAAATTTTGTAAATCGCGGCAAAGCGGCACTTTGCACTCACTTGTCACTCTGCGCCGAATGCACTCATGAATGGTCGTGCTTGACGCTCCAAATCTCACATTTCGAAAATATTCGTGATTAACTTTTCTTGTATATATATATATATATATATATATATATATATATATATATATATATATATATATATATATATATGTGTGTGTGTGTGTGTGTAAATGCCTGTCTGTACATGTTCTGCTGTAGTCATTCTAGCGTTATATTGATAATCCAAGTAACCATTTCTCAGTGTTATTGTAACATGTTTTTATTTCATTACACTTATTTATAGGAAGAAATTGAAACATGCAGTACCATCTACAGTGTTTAAAGGAAATTAAAAACAGAGCCTTTAATTTCATGATTATAAAAGTAAAAGGAGTGATTCTGGCGCTCCCTTATATTGCGTGTCGATTTGTTGCTTCATCATAATGCAAATAATGGACAAACGTCGATCCATCGCTCCTGTCCAAAGTGAAATAAGGATAAACACACTTTTGCGGTGTATTAGTTAGGACAACAACACTGTAGAATTGACTTCTCTCTACATTGAATATTTTATTTGAATTGACAACACGTAAAAACTACGGACTTAAGGCAAATGGAATGTTTTTTGTATAATATAGGGGTTTACTTGACAGAATATTTCTTTATATTTTATTCGAATCGGTTCACTATATCAGAAGATATAGGAATTTAGGAAAAAGAAAGGAATGCGTAGCTACTCGACGCGTGGTAATTATACAAATGTATAGCGTAACTAGCTACGTACGCCAATAGATTATGCTGTACATGGCGCTAGGAAGTTTTCTATTCAGATATACATAGCGGAAAAAGGTGTAGCTAGGGGTTAAGTGTGGAGTGATGTAGGAGGTGTAGGTGCTTAAACAAGCAACCCAATTGCGTCTTATACACATTATATTTTTTGACGTTGTGTGTTTTCATTCCATTAACTTTAAAATTTGAATCTATTTTATTATTGTGGTAGGTTTAATATTAGTCTATATTTAGGTTAAATATAAAAAAAAATAGGTTAACATATTTAATATTTAGGTTAACATTACAAAAGCAATAGAAAAAAATATTAAGTTAACATAACAAAAGTAATAGAATACAAAAATATTGTCTTCGGAATATTTTTACGCGAGCATTCGTATTTGTTCACGCATTACAAAAAACATTTATAAAGATTTCCATGAAGTTTTTAATGGCAGATTATATTGTGTTTGCTAATATATTGACTACGTTGTATCGCAGTCAACCAACTAAAAAGAAGATATAACCGTTCGACGTTTCGATACATAGGATACTTACTCCGAACAGGTTTAATTTTATAATTAATATAATAGATGGCATTATGCGTACAAACCTTACAATTAACTCAATATTATTTTCTAAATAGGGTACTTCTGGGCAGAAAATAAATCGTTATACCCGTTGGTTTATTTACAAATTCTTAAGTTCACATATTTGAGACTTTTTCAACTGCTCGTATGAACAATGTGTAGTAGATATCCAGAGGTATGTAAATATTTCATAGTATGTTTTATTATTTTAGGTTAATTACTAACGCACAATTATATTTTTCAACACTCAGTATGTAATACCGTATTACTTTTAATATAATCGAATGAATGCAATAAATGTTATTTTTTGTCGCCCCTGCATTATCGGTTTATTGCAAAAATTTGTCAAGATTCAGGCATATTTGTGTTCTAGAATATATTAAGCTGAAAGTAAAATTACGGGACACTCAATTTTCATACTTGTCATTGGTCGGAACTCAGTTATTATTATTAAATATGTCGTAAATTATTTTCTTCCATGATATTAAAAGTATAATACGATGTTTAAATATGAATGAATTGTGATATAGAGAAATTCAAATATTGCATTGCTAAAAGAAGTAATGTCGAAAAATTTGTAGTACTAATATTAAAATGTTAAGTGTGTTGATGGATACATAAAAGTGAACGCATCGCAGGATTATTGAAACTTATTGAAAAGAAAACTAAATTATAAAGACGTTCTAGATTATAAAAAGAACAAATTATTTCGATAACTAATAACAACGAAGTATGACGACGCCACTCGCAGCGAATTTCAAATTACGATTCTTTTCGTAATTTGAAATTCGCTGCGAGTTAGATCGGGAAGAAAAATATTTTCTCTTCAAATAACTAATTTAAACGCATGCCGAATATTTAATTTGCTTTCAAATTTGCCAGCTTGGAAGCGAACAAGATGGGAATACAATCGAATTCCGTTTTTACAACCACTGGAACGTGATGGGGGAGATGTCCGACTTGGAGATTGTTTTGGTTTTCTATTAAATTCATCGAGCAAACCCTCGTATGTCCATTTCAAGACATTATCTTTTATAAAATTAATCTGATGATTGACTGACTTTGATGGTTGACTCTAATATTCCTTTAAATTACATAATATAAATGCATATCTAATTTATGTTCTTTTCCTTTCGTATCTGAAAATATTTGTATTAAAATATAAATATTAACCAAAACGTCCTATTAGTTCCCAATATTTTGAATACTATTATTGAAAAGATATGTTTTAGAGAAGGCAAAATATAAATTATTCAAAATTTATATACAAATATTTTCATAATAAAAAAATAACAAAATGTTAGTGAATTCAGTGATTTGAATTTTTTAATATTATAAATTACATACTGTAAAGATAATATTTTCCTAATTAAATTATCTTACCCTCGTCACATTATTATAAAAGTTAGAAATAGAGACTAACTTAAGTATTGCACAAATGATAATGGATTTCATCTGCCTGTATTGTATACCTAATTTAATTAAATTTTTAGAAGGAAAAAGAGGATTTCTTATAATTTACGTATCTGTCCGTCTGCCAGTCTGCAACAGCCGTTTTTCTTGAAAAAAGTTTTATTTCATATAAATTTTTGATTTGGACTGGAAATTTGGGACAATGATAAATTATATTATTTCAGAAGATGTGCATATATTAATCGGTTTGTGTCAATTGAAAAAGCAAATTATAAAGACAACAATACTATATTTTTAGATCGTTTGTAAGTTCTTAAAAGTGACCACAAACATTTATCAAAAATTCGACATCTCCTTGTCAAATATTAAACTGAAATTGTTGTTTAATGAAGACAAATTATATATATATATATATATATATATATATATATATATATATATATATATATATATATATATCCTTAATTATTCTTCATATTTTCCACGTTTTCAATTGTATCAGAACCCCGTTAGTAATATATTAATTAATAACAGAAACCCGTTATTAATTAATAAATTAGTTTCTTTAAAAAAGAGGTTTAAAAATATTACCATAATTCATCGAATTTCAAAAAGAAATAAAGAAAAACTTGACTTAAAACAATTAGTTCTTCGTTACATTTAATTCCAAATGAGTGCGCAATTATTTTTAATACCTTTGTTACGTCCAATATATTTATTTTCTTGTATCCGTAAAAGGAATTCAAGCTATGCTAAGAATATCTTTTAAAATATTATAGAATATTATTACATATCTAATAATTTCATTAGGAAAAATTATTAATTTAAATTGGCAAGATCCTTGGCATCAATATTTGTAACCAACCAGAATATATGAATTTCTTTTTATTAAAAATATAATAGTTTTCGAAACATAAGCACTTTCTTAAATTTATGATTATTAGGTAAGTGAATAGAAATATTTTTATAGCCTAGCACATGCTTTTACAGCGTTACCGGTCAAAGATGGTTGGGTATTAATTTGAAACATCTAAAAAGAGAAATAATATTTTTTGTGAGAGAGTCCTTAAAAATATTCAATAACATAATTATTGTACACAATTTTTCAATAGACATGATTGTAAAATATCTATATTTGAACTCGTATACATGTTATCCGAAATATTAGCTTTTTGTAGACACTTTCACGAATTGAAAATAGCGTTCATATTTTTCTCATTTTACTTGTTTTACGGCAAATATTCTTTTTGTTTACAGAAAAATAAGCTGAACTATTTGCGCTCAGCGAAATTTTAATTAAACAAATATTCATATAGCGCAATTTGAAGTTGACCCAGTAACATTTCATTCCATATTCTTGAATATATATTATAAATAGCTACGATATCCGGCGTTGCCCGGGTCAAAATATTATTGCAGGCTTAATTGTTTAAAGATCAGTTTCTCATCTTATGTATACATATGTTTATTTCATCGTATATATATATATATATATACATATATATATATATATATATATATATATATATATATATATATATATATATGTGTGTGTGTGTGTGTGTGTGTGTGTGTGTGTGTGTGTGTGTGTGAAATTAATTAACTATTTAAATATTTGACTTGAAACACAGATTATAAATATATATCTTTTTACAGGTTAGAATTATTATATTATTTATAATTATATTAAGATTTACACTTTTTACAGATAGTTACATTTAATTTTTTCTCACAATACATGCTTATATATACATAACATACTTAATTTTTTTTAGTTTATATTTTATTAATTTTTACTCACAATACTTGTTTACACACAATATTTAGGGTTTCAAGGTCTGAGTTACTCGCGAACACGCAACATACAATTGGCCGTGAAAAGCATGTTTTTTTTTAAGTTAAAACCGCAATATTGGAATGTTTGACCCTGTGCTTTGTTGATGGTCAAGCTAACTTTACTGGGAATTGTATTCGCTTAAAAGTGAAGGGCAATCCATTTGATGTTAAAGGTATTAGCGGTATAAACATCGTCTGCCCTTTTCCTTTACCAGTCATTATATTGGCTTCGATGATGTGATTCTGTAATTGCTTGATGCAGAGTCTTGTACCATTACACACTTTTGGTGCATTTAAATTCCTCAGTAAAATAATTGGTGAGCCAAATTTCAATATGAGGCAATATAATGACATTCGTTAAACATTCAGTGAATTTAAAAATTCAGTAGGAAAGTTGGCACTCTCATCTTCATCTATCTTCGCCCGGAATATCTCTGGGATACTCCTGTTGATGTCGTTAATAATGTCATTTTTCAACTCGCAACTCGCTCGCATAACCATTCTGAATTGATATAATTTTCGACAATATTCGGATATATTTGGGTTATGGGTTGTTCAGGTGTTTCAACAATGTTGCACAATTCATTTATCGGTTAGTTTTGGCCAGACTTTGCACGTATAGGATAGGTCCTTTCTCCTATTTGTAAAATCTTTTCAGAAAATTATTGTGCTTTTTCGTCTCTTGAAATTACTGCTGTCGTATTTGTTATTAATTTAATTATTATTACGTATTACCATATGACTGAATTTTTCAAGCAGGCATTAATTTCATCTGCTGGTATCGATTTTAGAATGACAGGCAACGTTTGACGAGAGTTGCCTAACAATATTAGCACCTCCATTAAACTCTATTATTTCGTGGATCCTAAAGTGTTCTATTCATGCTTCGAAAGACTTTCTAAGGGCCATTGTGCTTTCGTCCCATATAATGGCCTTGCACTGTTTCAATATTTGTTCACGTGCTGATAATTTTGTTCTGTCACATACTGGAAAATCATGATCAGCTACATTTAATGGTAATTTTATTGCAGAATATGCTGTTCGTCCGTTATCCATAAGAGTAGCTGCCATTTTTGATAATGCCAGGGCGAGTACTAAATGTTTGTTTACACGAATTTCAGCCAGAATCAAATTATTTAAAAATGTCTTCCCAGTACCGCAAGATGCATTCAGAAATATTGTGCGTCCTTGTTGTTTTTTATAATAATCCATTTTCATAGCATATGCCTATTTTTGATTCTGATTTAATAAGGTTTGGTTGTGTTGAATAAGGCTCTGCAATTCATCGATGTTAAAACTTGTTTTTTTTTTAATAATTCACTGTTCATAGCATCAAATTCACTTTGTTGAGGTGGTGGAACATTCAGTTGTATTAGTTTTTGATTGGATATCTCGAAACATTCTATCTTCTAGCAATATAAGAACATTGTTAAAAATGTCTTCATTAAAATTGATTTCTAAGTCCGGGTTGTATCGTTGTAGTTCAGCCAGGATATCTTCGTTCATACTTTCTCGATATTTCAACCATAGTCAACTTGGATTTGATGGATTACATGTAGATAATATAATTGCAAAAAGTTCACGAATTTGATTTGCTGTTGCCACTTGTACTGCTTCGTACATGGCTAATTCCCAGTGATTGTCGTTTTCTATTAGACTTAATTGGTGATATGCCTCTCGATATGTTGCACAAATATAATTATCGACAGTTTTTAAGTCTTCAAAACATGTTGGGCCACGAATGTAGTAAAGCAATAGACGCAAATAAAAACATTCAGCATTTTTTGGATGCGTCGTATAGACTCGCCCTTTTGCACAACTTTTAAATATTCCGTCATATCCTTGCACTGGCGTTCCTCGTTTTTATCGGTAACATGTTTTGTCGGTATATTGTGTAGAAAATGTTTTGATTATGGTGTTGTTCCGGCTGTATAAGCAAATAGTTCTGCTGGTGGTACTTGTAATTCTAATAATTTGACTTTACCACTCAAACAACGAATATTTTTAGTTTCTCCTTTAATTTTTTTTGCATTGTAATACTTGCTTACTTTGTTCATTTTTTCCGACAACGATATTCGATATTCGGATGTTTTTTTTTCATAACATCATAAATGAACGCTTGTAATTTTAAATTGTAGTTGTTACGTTTTTGGTTTGAGTCCTCTTTGTTTATTTCGTTCATTTACTATTTCATGTTGATTAAGTGATTGACGATTTCTAATTGATCGGACTCTATTTCGCGTTTCTTCGTTAATGTTTGCTCTATGTTCTTCACTTTAATTTTCTTTAAATCGTTGTACTTCTTCTCGTATTATCATAAGTCGTTCTGTTCTTTGTCCTTCTGTTTCATTTTTACGTGCTACTTTTCTTCCTTGTGAATCTACACGAAATTTTGTGAACACTTTCTTACGTTTAAGCATCTTACTTAAATAAAATATTGTTATTAAAAAGAACATTCACTCTTGACTTTTAGAAATATTTTTCTGTTGAGAATACCCTGTGACGGAATACCCTGTGCGCACGCTGAGCTCAAACTTATATACCACCGACGACCGAAATTTTTGGATCCAGAATAATTTTTGATTCCAGAATATTATGATTAAGATTCAAACTATTTCCAAATAACATTTGAAAATATTTTAGAATTTTCCAGAAAAATTTTTTAGAACATTTCAGAGCATTTTAAAAAGATCAGATTCAATTTTAAATGATTCACAACATTTAACAGTCATTTAGAACTTTTCAGGACTTTTTCGAATTCTTCGAATATTCCACAGTATTGTAGAACGATCAGATTCAATTTTAAGTGTCATAATATTTAAGAGTAATTTAGAATTTTTCAGAACGTTTTAGAATTTTTTAAAACATTCCAGAGCATTTTAGAACGATCAAAGTCAATTTCAAATGATTGACAAAATTTAAGAGTAATTTAGAACTTTTAAGAACGTTTTAAAATTGTTTATAACATTCCTTAACATTTCAGGATATCAGATTAATTTTCAAGTGACTCACAACATTTGAAAGTAATTTATAACTTTTCATAATGTTTTATAATTTTTTAGAACATTCCAAAATATTTTAGAACTATAAAAATCAATTTCAAGTGATTCAGAGCATTCAAAAGTAATTCAGAAATTTTTAGAATGATTAAAATTAATTTACATCATTTGAAAGTAATTTAGAACTTTTCAGAACGTTTTCAACATTTTTACTTTGGATCATTTGGGATTTATAATTTTAAATTATTCATGAACCAAACTCCCTCATGCACACCATGAGACCAAGGGGCATCTGCCACGAACACCTCGAGTGAGTGGCAGTAGGTGGTCATGGTGAAAAGTCTGTCTTTACGTACATACAGTCTCCGTTTATGTATGCATATATATATATATATATATATATATATATATATATATATATACTTATATATATATATATATATATATATATATATATATATATATATATATATATATATATATATTGATTATGAGAGTTATAATTATGAGAAATTAATTCTAAATAGAAGATGCGATTGAAACATTAAACTCACCATAAGCAGCTATAATTAAGGTTTATAAATAAATAATGAATCCGTTGCAAAGGTTCAGATCCTGGATACCTATGTAACCCTCGATGCACAAGTTCTGCTACCATTTGAGGGGTTAATTTTAAATGTACTTCGAATATGTTTTATAGTAAAAATTAAAGTTTAGTTACTAAACGAGCTTGAAATGAAAAAAAAACCAGTCTGCATCTTTGCATAACCCACGATACATTGTAAAGTCCAATGTAGTTATTTGTGTCCCAGGTATATTATATACCGTTAACTGTATTTCAAAGTATGTTTTGTCACAAGATAAAATGAGAAGCAGCCAGTAGTTAATGCCATTTCTTGCCCCAAGTGCTTCCTACTTCTGTTAACACGATTAAACTTGTCGTAAATAAAGTACGAGTCTCTAATTGTGACAGGCTGTCCGCGAGTGAATCAGTTAGTCAAATTATTCAGGCAACTTCTTTAGGTCATCCAAGTCAATCAGTGTCTATCCTTCGTCGTATGCAGATAATCAACTAATACTTAGACGCTAATTTTGTTTATAATTTTTTTTAAATAATTGAATTCTAAAACATGTTTTTTAGGCCAAGGCGAAAATTCCTTTGTTAGTTCAGCTTTTTGTTAAAAATAATAACAATCAATGATTTATATATACTGTTAATATATTTAAATCATATTTTCTCAGATAAGAAAGATAGAGTCAGTACGATATAGTGTTTTTGTTGAGTCAAATATTTTGTTAATATATTTAGAAAGCGTTAAACAAAATTATTTATCCACCCGTTTTCTATTATGTCCTCTTGTATGAAGAAAAAAACATTTTGTATCATACCATAAGAGATTCTACCCCGTTTATTGAATAAAATTGAACAGAACTTTGGTGACACAAATGCTTTTTACTGTTTGATGATAAAAATTATAGGAATTTACTGTCACTTCACGTTCGTTATTTAGAATGCACTAAATGATTTAAATAATTTTAAAAGAAAATTTTGCAATGTCCTAATTACAGAAATAATTTTAACAACAGAATAAGGCTTTATCATAGTTTAAATTAAAAGTACCTCTTTGTTATGAACGCTACTTAAGTGGTTAAATTCGTAGTATAAGGGAATAACTTTAATGAAATTATGAAAACTGTGCCCTGCTTGAAATACAATATTGATATCCTTTACAGAGATGCAAGGAATACATTTTACGAAGAATATTATTTATAAAAAGTTTACATAATCAAGATATTTAAAAAAATACTCCTTCCGGTAACAAGCTCATGCAAAGTGCATTGCGAGAACAAATTTCACAAACCTATTATATACCGTTTCACATGTTTTAAGATAATTAATTAAAACTATTTGAATATAATCAGGTATTTCGTTTTAATATGTTACCGACGTAATACTAATTGAATGATTAACCTTCCAAAGTCGTAACTAGGTTATCGGATAACATTTCCTCAGGGCGCTCTTGGGTCTCCTTTGAGTCCAAATACTTAATCGATCGAAGTTGAAAGAGCGCAGATATTGTACGCTCAATTGACTAATGGAAATACTGACAGCAATATAAACGAACTAATCTCAGAAAACACGAAACCGATTTTGAATTTATTAGGCTAATTGCAGAATTTAATGCATTTAGACATGGGCTACGTTTTATACCAGAATGTATAGTTTTCCTATGAAAATCGAAATATTCTTTAATTACGTTAAAAAAATGTTCCATATTATTGCTAACAAAAATGTCTGAGATACATTAAAATAATATATGAAAGTATACAGAAAAGTTCTATATATACATATATATATATATATATATATATATATATATATATGTATATATATATATATATGTGTGTATGTGTGTGTGAATGCGTGTCATAAGTACTGTAAATTCAACGATTACTTTTGTTTTTAAATAAAAATATCATTATAAATATAATACAAATTCATTAATATATTTTAGTGTTCATGCAGCCAAAAAAAGATTATTTTGTTTTTGAATTTCGAATATTGACATGTCAAACTAAATCCACTTGCTAAACCTTTTCCGAGCCTATACAATTTTGTAGTCCTTTCGGTAGGGTATGCCGTGTAAGAAATGTTACGTTATCTGTTTTTCGATTTCACTCTGTTTAGATTTTCATTTTCTTAGCAAAAATCAGTTCAAATTTTGTAAAAAAAAAATAACTAAATTCCTCAAATTTGAAAACACAGGTTATTTCATTAAAATATACATTTCACTGAATGCGTTTCTGTTTTGCGGATTTTCCATTTATATTAAATATCACATATTAAAACACTCCCTCACATTCTTAAACATCAAAACAAAAATAATTTTGGAACATGTGGATTTCGATTACACATGGATAATTTAATAGCAAGAAAATAATATCACCGATGTAATAACGATTTGCTAATTAGCGACATCTTTTAACCAACTTTCAATGGTAAAATACTGGGTGAAACTAAAAAAAATGTATAAACTTTCCAATTTGCTGATTAAATCACCTAAATTTCGATAGAACTTAAAAACAAAGTAAAGTTTGTCGTATTGTTGCGGTATTTCTAAAAATTATTTGTTAGAAATAAATCAGTTTTATTTTCTTTAAAAATGGATGCAAGCAAATATTGAATTTATCTATAGTGTCAATAGGTTTATAAATTAAATAATATATATACAATGAAAATTAAATCAACATTATAATCTCACACTTTTGCATACTATTATAAAGCAATGTAGATGTAAGACACGCAAAGATTTGCATTCGTACTTGATTGAATGTAACAATGGTTAAAAACTATATTTTTTCAGTTAAAGACGAATCACGAAATCTAATTTTAAATTAGAGGGGTACGTCTAAAGTTGGTCCACAGCGGACAAGAGTAAGCATGATGTCACAAAGTAATATATTTCTCATTTTTTTAATCATTAATTTTTCTGCGGAGCTTCCCCGAAATTAAATTCAAATTAAAAGTTATTAATAAAATTTTCACTTCATTTACATTTATACTTTTAAATATTGCATAAATATACAAGAAATATAAAGAGTACTAATAATTTAATCATTCAACAATTGTTGAAACCATTTTTTACTTGAACATATAGATTATTCACAGACATATTGATTTCAAAATATTGAATTAAAATTTGTTTATGCCAACATTAAACATAAATATGTCAAAACATAAATTTTTACACGATTTTTTTGTACGATTTTTTGCATTCTTTAATATTTTTCATATTCTATTACATTTAAATACATATCACATCCGTAAATCATGACGATCCTGGCTAGAATTTGGAATATGATCCCTCGCTCCACAACTTTGGCGCATATATTTTAACACGAGACATAAGATCATATTCATACATCAACTATGATGTTAATACGGGGAAAGTTATATTGGAATTAATGGAATTTATTTTGTTATCTTAGATGTTTGTTACTTTTACAGACATAATAATGAGTGGAAATGAGTTAGTTGAAATACGATGTAGTGATTTTTTGAAGTTGTTGAATAAAAACCAAAAAAATTAATCATGACATTTTTGACTTTTCCGAAGTATATTATATACGTGAAGAAGTTTATAATCTTATAAAAAAGGTAAATTTTTTCGCGAAATCAGCGACTGACGTCGTGTACGTATCGTGTCTGGGAGTTGCACGATTTACACGCGAAGACCAAATCATATAGCTATGGTTAAATCAAATTTTTATTTATCTTGCTTTATTCCACTGAGATTTTAATGTTCCTATAATACATCTTGATACAATGTAAGCATCTTGAATACCATGTAAGCATCTTGATACAATATGTACACACAATTTGATTATCATGTAAGCATCTTGATACAATATGTACACACAATTTTTTGTGTGAGATGGTAGGTGCATAAAAACTTGCGAGGAAAAGCGACTACAAAACTTCGACTTACATTGATTTAGAGGAACGACTCAAAGCTTTGCATAGTACGCTATGCAACATAATAGAACAAAACTCAGTTCAAAACTAAACTTGTCTTTGGTAGTCACCTTCTCTCTCACTTTCGGAGCTTACAAGATTCGCTGTCGGCGGACACATTGAGCAGAACTTATCATCATCGTGTTAAATAATATTAAATTAATACATATCGACATTTATCACAGGTTTGGGTGATTTTGTGTCCTATTTTTTCTACTTATACTTATTTGCCTCATTCTTGTGTAGCGGTGATATTCTTTTGACAGTTAAGTTCTAAGAGCAACTGCTAACCAAACGAACTTTTTGTATACAATTCTGGTCAAGTTGTTGAAAAAAATGTTGCTAGATTATAAGTTAATGCAACTTATTTAACTATTGTAAACTAATATTTTCTTCCACTTTGGGGACACGTTTAATGTAAAATTGTTATTCCCTTTTATTGTATTATTTACAAATTATGTATTTTATATATTTTGTTAAATATTTGTAAGTACACTTTTGTTATTTCTTACTTTTGATGCAATCTGAATATTCTTCCATCTTGTTTTATTCTGTTTCGTATGCTGATTTTTTCGCACACTCAACAAGTTATAATATATGTAAAACGTTTCAGCTCCGATGAGTAGCAAGCGGCGAAGTCACATATTCTCGTAATGTAAAGGCATAAAGTAATCCATGAAACGATGCAAAAACGGATATACTAACGTCATATCCGTTAATTTTTTGAAGGCATAGTAAAGCGAGATACCGAATATATTTATGTTGATTCTCATCACAATTGTTTGATATACGAAAGGCAAATTCGTGTATTTATTTGCAATTTTTTAAACAAATATGATATAAATATTTGAAATAAAAAGTAAAAAGTCCAATAATTTGGTAGTGGTATGCCGTTTAATTAATATAAATAATTTGGTAGTGGTACAACAGCCGGGCTTCTATGGGGTAAAAAGATGCGGTGTCAGTCCATAATTTCAATGTTTCAATGTTGTTCCTACTTTCAAATTGAACAAAATAAAACCAAACTGAATTAATTATCGAAGTTTATTATTTTAAAATATAATGAACATTTAATAAAAAAATATCGCACCTTTTAAAAAAACAGCTAGAACTATTAATGTTTATAAGCAAAAAATATTGAATGGAAAATTCATTTATAAATTTAAATTTTCTTGAATAAACATGGAAGAAGGAAGTGAAAAGCATTCCATGAAATTAAATCCTCGTTGGTGTAGATATTCATGTATTTAGAACTATCATTAAGGAAATAATCAGCTGTTCAATTTCTTCATATTAAAAATAAACTGAAATGAAAAAAACATTATGGGATTTATTTCTGTACTTTTATGTATCTAATTGATACATTTGGCGGGTTTATTGCTAGAAGAGCAATCTCTCAGCCAACCATTAAAAGAGTCCAGCCCCGCTCGACGAGCGGCCGAGAATCGAACTCGGGTCCCCGCGGTGCGCCTCGCAGTCAAAGGCCGTATGCATTGTGATCAAACCAACACACCACGATTTATGGTTGCGACAAAAGATTTATGCTTTGATACGATTCAGAGATTCAAATACACATGGTGCAATATAGCAGATAACAGGAAGACATTTATGGAGCGCCTCCGTTTATAAACCTTCCTGAAGTCTAAACACAAATTGCTTCATTTGTGAGTTAATATACAAATGCTCCATGTAATGACCTTTTGTTTACATTAATAAAACCTACATATTTACTAGCTACCTGATACAAGGAGGATTTATAAATAGCAAAATTAATAAATGTGCTTTGCAGAAATAACAGACTTCGTTAAATTCTCGCCGGTTAAATAAATGATGCCACGCGCAATTGTGGAAATGAAACTGACGGATTTTACGGGAGGTGCGTATTTCATCACAACTTGAAACTGTGAATTGATGGCTATAGTAAACACAAAAATGATAAACTTTTTTGTGAGAACATATATTGAAATAAAATTCAAATGTATATTGAAATCAGTTTTCAAACAATATATTTTAGTGGAAAGTTTAAGATTGTAAGACTGTGGATATATTTAACGGTTACGTTAAATTGTATTCAATACGAAAATGTATTTACCGAGTTCCGTCAGTATCTTTTCCCCTTTCTTTGTGTTTACTAATATTTTCGATACATTTTATAATGTAATTTAATTAACTCGACCTTTACAGTCAGCTATCAGGCTATTATGGTTTTCTTATACTATGTATTTAGGTAATAATCGATAATAAGACTAAGGGTTATCCGTAATCCTTTATTAGGTTAATAAAGATTATTCCTACAATTTTGATGAGATATCTATAATTTTTTTGTAAATAAAAAATGTATGTCTGCGATTCCAACAGCCTCAGAGGCACAACAGACTTACATTTCATTAGAGGTGAGTATATACTTTTATATTTGATTATAAGTTCAATCTCTCGTTCTCATTCTCACCACTAGGTTAAATCATATTATTCGTGCAGCTCGATCACTTCAAATTTTAATTAATTTAATTTATTGTCTCATGTTTCGACTTCGTTATTTTATTTCTAGTAATTCCGTTAGTGTACTTCTTGTTTTGTGCTACTATCTTTCAAAGTACATTTGTTTTATACAACGCGCACAGAACGTAATATGTTTCAGTGGGTCGTGTATTCTCTGATGCGCATTTTTTTCGTGTAATCTCATCAACTATATAAATGACTTGAAATATAGACCGATTTGGAAGTTCCAATAATATATAATTTGTCGTGCAGTAATGTGGCTGCTAAAATCACATGCTATGGACGTTACAAAAAAGTGCCATATAAAAATAGATAAATAAATAAAGAATAGAATAAGACGCCACTTCCAAAAGGACAAAAACATAATATATATAATAAAAAAGTTATTGTTGTGTTTACCGCTTTCAGTTGTTTTTCAAAACAATCTCAATAGCATATGCAATTAAATGCTATGACAAATATTTAAAATAAGAAATATTCTGTTTTTAAATGATCAACACTATAATAAGTTTAATTAAGAAACTTGTAGACATGGCTGAACAAATGAATTTGGTAATGTTTCTGAAAAAGAATTTCATTATAAATTAATAATAATTTACAAGACGATTCTGACTCAAGCGACGATTCGTTTATACGCTCGAATCGAAGGAGATGATAAAAATTCAATATTTATTATGTTTGTTGTAAGAATTGTTTGCATTCACTTTTATTAGAGCTAACTATATTATATTTTATTTCCGTTTTATTATAAGATATTAATAACAAACGTAAATATTTTATTTGACCTTAGTCATAATATATTAAAGTTTATATTTCATTCTCCAGTATATTTTGGCGACTGATTTATTAACATTAGGCAAATACCAGATATTTAAGGAAATTTTCATACAGTAGGGCCACGCAACTTAATGGATCGCCTACCACATGTATTATGCGGTATAATTATAGTTGTGTCATTTAATATTCTATAGTAATTTCATTCATGTGCTATAAATATATTTATAAATACAAACGACAATGGGAAGCATTTGTCACTGTTCGTGTTATCCATGAGCATAGCGCACAAACTTAGATACCTCTGAAGAGTAAAAGACTAGTATTATTTCTACTTTATTTTAGTTCTTTACTGCGACCTAAGTCGTGACTAATGTCGTGGTAAGAACTAAAAGAGATTGTGGTAAAGAACTAAAAGAAAGTAGAAATAATACTACATCACGTAGTTTCATTTAATTGTCCATAATAAATTTCTACAAAATTAACGCCAAATATATTCAATGTAGAAGGCTAGGTACACGTTTAATGTAAACTTCGGACTTTTAGAAAATACATTTAAATAAAAAAAATTATCTTAATAATATAAATAATAAAAAATAAATAACGATTTAGTAGTAAATGGACGAGCAGAAAAATATATCTAATCTTAAAACTAGTGTCATCGATGTGACATCTGCCTCGAAATTAAATCGATGGCTCCTGTTTCTATAATGTAGAGTCTGTATGCTGAAGAAATTTTTTTCTAAAATTGGGAGTCATCTTCTAGTTTGTTAGTACGCAAGGGAATCACCTTGCTGATAACTTGACGAAGTAATCACGTTGCGATGAACTTGGGAGTAGCGTCAGCATTGTGCTGGTAATCTAATAAGGGAAAGCTATAACAGGTTAGACGTTAAATTTGCTGGATTGATAATATTTGTTCCTGCAGAAGATTTTGTTGTTGAAGTAGTTATATTTGTTAGTAAAATAGTTGAATAATATTATACTATTAATGAATTGTCATTGTCAAATGAGCGCTAACCGTAATAAAAATAATTTTTTTCATAAAATTATGATGGATACTAATATTTTAATTGCTTGGATGTTTGATTTTTAGGGTTCTGCACCATTTTTAAGTTTTATGTATATTGTGTTTTTTGTGTTTATTTGAAAATAATTCAACAGATATTTCTCAATTTCTAATCATTCACGACAATTAATGAATTTACAATAATTTTACGCAGCTTCCGCGAGCGTCAGCGTTTCATTTTGAATCCAGTGAACAAGGAATTATAATTTGTGTAGTAGTAGATTACTTACAGAGATAAGTAACTTTTTTTTTATTTATGTCACTAAAATATTTTTTTCGAAAGCAAATTATTTAGCACTACAAGTAATTAAGGCAAGAATTGGAGATGGCTCGGAAGTACACTTTCGCAGGGCTCGGAAGTAATCTCATAGGTTACTTGTTTAGCTCCTGCTAAACGATCAAATTTTTTTTGGGAAAAGCCATTTGGAACTTTTGGGAATAGTCGTCTGGGAAAAAATTCTATTGGGAACAGAATCAACACAGGAATAAATCAATATTTTTTAGGAAATACTGCCTGAAATTGGTTTGTTTTTCATCTACAATGATAGTAATGACTACTCGTATATTGAATTAAAAGAAATGGGAAAAGCCTTATATTTTACCTATTTTTTCATTTTCTCATTTTTCATTTAAAAAAAACAAAGCACGTGGTAATAATTATAATTAATACACAATTTTTACAAATTTGTATAGTGGGAGATGAAGAAGAACAAGTTAACACGCATTTTCATTACATTCACTCTTATTCTTAATTCATTAGACATTTTTTTACAGGAAAAAATCTGTTGATTACAATTATTCGAACGAGTAACATAATGCGAAATGATAGTTGCATGGTCATTTTTAAAGCAGACGAAGTATCAGTTGGGTAACAAGCTCGGAATTTTGAAGCATTAATATTTGATAATATGGTTCTTGTAGTGGTTGGAGGTTAATTAAAACAACGAGATATAAAAATTATGCGTAGAAACAGTACTATACAAAACGTACGAGATATTCATATTAGATATTAATATTATTGTGGTATTTTGCAATATTCATATATTTTCTGAGAAAGAGGGGTATATATATTATGTTAATATCACACAATGAAATCATTCAACGGGTATGTTTATCGTTACAATATTTACAAAGAAGAAATAATTTATGCATATCAATTTTGGACAAGACAAAACACAGAAATAACGTCTAAAATGTCCTTAATTATTTCATCAATGCATTGTGAATATGCATGCAAAAATTGAGAGCGAACGTTTGGAATGTATCCTAATTAATCAAGCAAAATTACATTCGAAAGAATATATACATTTGCGCGATGCAATGAATAATTATATTGATAAATCAGATGGGTAACACGTACCACTTTCATAATTAGTTAGTCCACGTCATATGCAATAAAAAATATGGGTATGTAATTTGTGGTGGACCAGATTTGTTTATAATATTTACTGAAATCTGCAATAGAATAAAATTTAAAAACTATTCATACAAATGTCTCCAAACAAAAATTAAAATGTTCTATTGTTCAGTATCATGTATTTGGCGAAACAAGCGATCGCATGTACTCTTTTGAGTGGTAGAAACGTGGATTACCTTAGGCATATATTTTAATTTAGTTTATTGGAAAAATTAGACCAGAAGTTAATTATTACCAGAAGAATTATATTGATTGATTGAAAGTCTGTTGATATCACAACAACAAATTGACTGCATAGTTCACTCGATTCAATGAATTTAATTTACCATGAATGGATAATCGTTAATATACATAGATATTGATACAATAACTGGTATCGATGTTTGTCCTTTATTTTGTGGAAGATCCATAAAAAACGGTAAATTATAACTGTTTATGAGAATGAGAAACATTGTATATGATGTTCAAAGTGATAACAGATGGGTAGTGCTACATTTGCCATTAATATAAAAGAAGTATAAATGTTGTGTGTTGCAGCTCCATCAAATATATCAAAAAACAAATGTGAACACTTATATAAAAAAGTGATATGGCTATATACACGATAAAATATGGGTAAACATATAAACATCAACGAAGCATGAACGAGATCCATCAGTTATACATTTGGCGTTAGTCCAATGCAATAACAGCACCAAAGAAAAATTGAGCGATTTTTTTAAATAATAAGAAATACTGAATAATTTTAATGGATTTGAAGAATATTGCGATCAATATCCAAAACATTCACATAGAATAAAGCACCAAAGAAAAAAACCTCCCACAAGAGGTAAAGCACTTGCAATTTATTCAGGTTTCATTTCAACAAATGTGTTAAGCCGATTGAGCACTATCCATTAAAACAAAGTGATTGGTTTTAGTTACGAATGTTATTAATTAATGTTGTTGGTCCCATATTATTTGAACATTCAAGAATGAGTAATCGTCAAATATAAGCATCTAATCATGTCCCATGCCGAAAATTTAAGTTGCTGGCAGGTGACACAACTGTAGATAGCATAACTGAAAATCTATTGTTACAACTGTAGATGGAATTGAAAGTGTCAGTTTTTCAATAGAATTTTTGAATTCTATTGATTTACTAAGTCAAACACCGCAAAATTTACATTTAAAAATAATTTTATTTTTCAATAATATTTTCACGCAACTTATTCCATTAAATCTGTTAGGAAACAAGACTAATCTTGTTCAAAAAAGGAAAACTTTATTAAGGCAATGATTTTGAATTCAAAGTTCCAAGAAAATAATATTTTGTTAACATATCTATCAAAGACGCATGCTGGTTTCCAAATTTTGTTCAAACTGTTACAGTTCCCTATCCGTCCAAAATTTGCATTGACCGTAAGTAAATTACGAGGACAAATAATGAACATACTTGATAATCATAATTGAACACTGGTTCTCAAAAAAAATAGATTTCTGGGAAATCGCAAAAAATGATCTTGCAATTAGCATATATTCCACGTATTGACGAATAAAATCAAAATTAATTATTAATTAAACACGATTGCTTGTTTTGTCTACATATGACTGATTATTGATTAGATCCGAGTAAAAAAATACAATAATATTTGAGTAAAAAAACCCAATAAGTCTATTTAGTTTTAAGCCTGTTTATTTAATTTCATTAATTAGTTATAAATACTCATTGATTATTTCGTCTGTACATGATACTTGAGCAAAACACATTTTAGCTATTGAGGCGTTTTATTCAAATTATGCAACCATGAATAAACTGAAAATTGACATTGTTCTAATAATAAAAAAAATATACTTATACGTAATTTTTTTAATGTAGCTTTTTTCACGAATAAAATAAAGTTACGAAATGAACGAGCTTGACCAGCTGTTGATCAGTCTTTATAGATTAATTGCTCAACTTAACAATGCTTGTGTTGAATGTGGAAACAAAAAATAACTTCACAAAAATTGAATTAATACGTCTAAATTATAAAAATTAGAAAATCTTTCATTATTAAAGTTAGAAAACTGCTTAATTTATATATACTTAATAAATGAAACTTAAGTTAAGGTATCAAACAAAATTGCTATAAAAAGTAAATAAATACTTCTAAAGTATATACGTAAAATAAACATTTCTAGAGCGAAGACAATTAATCTTAAAGAAACTAGCTTTTTTTAATTAAAATTGGTAATCAATATTATATTGAATATATTTAGCGTTAATTTTGTAGACATTCATTATTCACAATTAAATGTTGTAATATAATGAAACCTAGGTCGTGTTAAAACACTTAAAGAAAGTAGAAGTAATACTACATCACGTACTTTCATTTCATTGTGACTAATCAATATTATTATAATTCATATTAATCCTTAAGGATCTAGCTTTTTTAATTAACTTTGGTAATCAACATTATCATTCATACAGCAGAAATAATTAAACATTTTTGTATTTAAAGTTTAGATGGAATAACTAGAATTTAAGATCACACCTTAGATAAATTGTGATTTTAATCGATTTCAATATTGCTATCAAAGGAAATTGGGATAGGAATTAAAGAACAGTGTTATAAAAATCTGAGTAGAAACTGGGGATCAAATTTTTTGACAATAGCTCTCGCAGGTTTTTCTTTTTATTCTCACTAAGATCTTGTTTTTCTGTGTAGATATTGGTCATTTTTTGGTATTCCCACTTTCTAGTATTCCCACTTTCTGGTATTCCTTATCTTCTACGACGTCTTCGCGAAAAATGAAAAAGGTGCAGTTTTTTGGACCCTTAACACATTTACGTCATTCCATAAAACAGTACACCCATCTTTATTTTTATCAAAGTTGCGACCCCAATCTTTTTAAGTTTTTTTAAGTCTAAAAAGACTTAAACGACAGCTCATAGATAAAGAATTCCTTCCCAGATTTCTTTGCACTTCAGGTTTTTCCTGACCTCCTTTTCTGTAAAGCCGTGAATATTATCACCCTAATTTTGGGTGTGATATTTTATTTATATTTATGAGTGGTAGATTCAATATTTAGTTGGATAAGTGCATAAAGATAAAGTGCTACTAAAATTTATTTTATTTTATCTGCAACAGTTGTCAGAAAGAAGTACTAAGTTATAACCATTGTCATGTAGTAACTCCGCTGAAAGCTTCTTAAAAATCTTCAGCAAACAAGAACCGATTTCGTCGGCACTACGTTTAGCATCAGTTTTGTTCCAAAAGAAACGGTGTTCATCATCATACGAATGGTTTATGTGGTCTTCAACTTTTTTGTTTAAAAATGTGACTGTGAATTCATGATCATTCAATTTTAATGTGTAGTAGAAATTGAGGTATCTCCTAAAGGAGACTGCACAACAGCTTGTAGATCATGTACAAGGACTTTATTCTTATCATCTACGTTGCAACGGTCTTCGTACTTCTCTTGATGACTCAATATTTTTTTCTACCAAATAGTCATCATAATATTCTTGGAATTATATTTTCTGTTCAATGGTTGAGTTGTTGTATTGAAAATATAAATCGCACGGTTTTTTCTCGAGCGGAAAAATGATACATTATGTTCATGTGTAAATATTTTATGGAATGTGCAATATTTACCAGCTAGTTTGCTATTTTTGCTTGAGCTTATTTAAAGTCTTTGAAAAGATCTGAAATCGTTATCCCGCCATCGATGTATTCTCGATTTGTACATTGTCTCATATTCCGGGTATAGTTTTATGTATTGTTTAACATCGGTTAGTATCGCTTCATTAACCCTTACATGATTATTGTGCTGTCCTATCTGATCTATTGCTAGAATTCCATTCTCATATGTTTTGTCTTTGACAGAGCGTATGAAATGACCAGATATATTCAACGTGTTTATAAAAATGATTTAGAGACTCGCACCAATCTCCTCTGAACTATAAAATGGAATGCCTTGTTGCATTTTCCTGGCTTACAAGCATTTATGTATTTATATTTTGGGGTTACATCGGACATACAAGATATAATAAACGATCTTTGAACATTAACCTGGCCGAGTTTCCAATACGTATCGAAAATGACTTGTACTTTGTATTACATTTCAGCCTACATTTAACGCCACAGGGTGATTTAACAGAACGAGGTTAGACTGTTTTATGTTTCTTGGTTGTGTGTTATTTTGAAGTATTTCTTTGATTTTTAGCCTTATTCCGTTTCTAGCTTTAATAATTCCGTTTACGTTTCCTTTCTTTTTTATTTGTTTACATTTCTTCTTCTCTTGTTGCAGGTTCACCAATGCTTATTTGCTCGGATTGCTTTTCGTCAGACACTTTTTCTGTGGTTACCTGAATAAAGTGCACTTGTTATTTGTTCTGTTCATCTCAGGATTTTGTAATTTTGTATCGTAGCTATCTCTTGAAAATCCTAAAGATGATGAAGGTGAAGAATTACTTGATAATGTTGATTGACGTGACGGATATATTGGTATTAGCTTTTTATTTTTTTCGTAACATCGTACGTTGGATCAAAATTGGGTAAAACTTACTTTTAAATTTGGACGTAAAAACACTAAGTAAGGTTTGCGTCTTCTTTCGGTAAAAGAATAACATCCTCACTGCAAAAAAATGCCTGACACGATCTGTCATGGGTCGCTGTTTGAGCGGTACACTATGAGCGATTACATAAAAGTGAATGAGACGGATATATCGCTGGGAAGGCAACAGGCGACTAATTAAGATATATGGGGCTAACATAAGCCTGTGTCTGTACGTAACTCAACTTTGATCTAAGTACTAATAGGTCGGTATTACTTTAAGATGGCGATAAGTGTAACTTATATTTTTCACACAGACAATTTTATGTTGCCCATTCACTTGTTAGGAAACCATCGAATCTCCCTGTTTACACTTCAGATGTAATAACATTATATTATTAGACTCTTATTAAAAAAATTATTATGTCATTTCACTTCAAGTACAATATTTAATTAAAGGCAACATTTTATAAGTTTTATAATTGAAATCAAAATTTGTGGCCTCATTTTATAGTGTGTACATCTCGAACTTTTACCTTCAATATTGAATAATGTTGCTCTACTTTCATCGAATGTGCCAATTACATCCATTTCATGCTGCTCTTTTATAGTAAATATATATATATATATATATATATATATATATATCTATATACAAATATATATATATATATATATATATATATATATATATATATATGTATATTTATAAAACACAATAATCGTTAAATTTCAAATATTAATATCAATTGTTACAGTTACTATTAATCTTTTATTTTAATTCTATTTACACGTTAAAAAAATTAAAATTTTCTCCATCAGAACTACACAATAAATGTCAAATCGTAACTCAATCAATCGTTGAAAGTAAAATGAAAAACAAGGCAAATGAAATTTGCATATATTATTAAACATGCACTTATATATTTATAATTTGTGATTAACGTTTCTTTTGTCATTAAATGAATATGGTGCGACATCTATTACAGTTTACCCAAATTCAATATTCACGACGTCTTAAAGATTTGAAATATAAAGAAACAAATGATTTTAAATGCAAGACAAAGTCTGCCTGGTCAGCTAGTATTCATATGTAATAAAATAATTAATAAAGAGATTAATCACAAATAAATGAAACTACTTGATATAGTATTATTTCTGGATTGTTTAAGTTCTTTACCATGACCTAGGTTTCGTTGTATTACAACATCTTCAGGTGGGTTATTAGCAAAGATAATAATAGCCCACCTGAAGATGTTGCAATACGACGAAACCTAGGTCGTGGTAAAAAACTTTAAGAAAGTACCACATCATTTAGTTTCATTTAATTGTGAATAATGAACATTAACGCAAAATACATTCAACAAAAGAGATTAATATAATCATATGTGTTGTTTAGCTTTTTCTAACTTGAGTATCGCCATATTACTTTTTCTAGTGTTTTGTTTACGATTCATTGCGGTTTTGACTTCAGGATAATAACTTCGTCTTTCAAAGTTATGATTTTTAACTTTATTTTTCGTAAAAGACAAGCGAAATAAAGATTTGCGGTAGTAAAATCAACATTTACACTATTCTCAAAAATTCTTACTAAAGTTTTGTATAAAACATTATGCATGCATCTATTAATATATTACAGAAATTAGTAAGTGGAACAAAGGCAGAATTAATATGAAGTGCAAAAAAAGATTTAACAGCGGTTAATGCAAAACTATTATTAATACATTCTTTACCTACTTATTAGAATCACGGACGACCGTTCTCTAAACGTCCATAAGTTGGAACGCTTTGGAAACTGTTTATAACATATAACTGTATATTGTTGAAAGTATGATCTTTTTTAAAATACAACAAAAAAATTTTTTATGAATTTTAAATCAGAATACGCTTTTAAATCTTCGTTATTGTCGTCACATTTTATGGTAGTTGCCTTCCCAGCGATATATCCGTCTCATTCACTTTTATGTAATCGCTCAGCGTGCATCGCTCAAACAGCGCCTCATAACAGATTGTGTCAGGCATTTTTTCGCAGTGAGGTTATTATTCTTTTATCGAAAGAAGACGCAAACCTTACTTAGTGTTTTTACGTCCAAATTTAAAAGTAAGTTTTATCAAATTTTGATCCAACGTACGATGTTACGAAAAAAAGAAAAAGCTAATACCCATATATCCGTCACGCCAATCAATATTGTCAAGTAATTCTTCGCCTTCATCATCTTTAGGATTTTCTAGAGATAGCTACAA
The DNA here is from genome assembly GCA_039881145.1 of Druceiella hillmani. Lineage (NCBI taxonomy): Eukaryota > Metazoa > Arthropoda > Insecta > Lepidoptera > Hepialidae > Druceiella > Druceiella hillmani. The sequence goes on along the minus strand of JAYKKI010000004.1, from coordinate 42,650,492 downwards.
TACCAAATTACAAAATCCTGGGATGAACAGAACAAATAACAAATGAACTTTGTTCAGGTCACCTCAGAAAAAGTGTCTGACGAAAAGCATTCCGAGCAAATAAGCATTGGTGAACCTGCAACAAGAGAAGAAGAAATGTAAACAAATAAAAAAGAAAGGAAACGTAAACGGAATGAGAAAAGCTTGAAACGGAATAAGGCTAAAAATCAAAGAAATACTTCAAAATAATACACAACCAAGAAATATAAAACAGTCTAACTTCAATCTATGAAATCACCCTGTGGCGTTAAATGTAGGCTGAAATGTAATATAAAGTACAAGTAATTTTTGATACGTATTGGAAATTTGGCCAGGTTAATGCTCAAAGATTGTTTATTATGTCTTGTGTGTCCGATATAAGCCCACAATATAAATACATGAATGCTTGTAAGCCAGGAAAATGAAACAAGGCATTCCATTTTATAGTTCAGAGGAGATTGGTGCGAGTCTCTAAATCATTTTTATAAACACGTTGAATATATCTGATCGTGTTATACGCACTGGCCAAGACAAAACATATGAGAATGGAATTCTAACATGAGATGAGAGAGGATAGCACAATAAACATGTAAGAGTCAATGAAGCGATACTAACCGATGTTAAACAATACATAGAACTATACCCGGAATATGAGACAATGTACAAATCGAGAATACATGGATGGCGGGAAAACGATTTCAGATCTTTTCAAAGACTTTAAATAAGCTCAAGCAAAAATAGCAAACTAGCTGGTAAATATTGCACATTCTATAAAATATTTTACACATGAACATAATATATCATTTATATATATTGCAGTCTCCTATAGGAAATACCTCGATTTCTACTACATATCAAAATTGAATGATTATGAATTCACAGTCACTTAGCTTATCATTTTGACTTTCGTTCGAAACCTTTTTCTGTGAACGAATCATTGCTCCCATCAAAAGCGCTAGTGTTAAAACAACACCCTAGGACATACGGGTTAAAGATCTTAGTTGTTTACAAGCCTTTAATGAGGAAATGTAGTCCTACTTAATTAAATAAAATTGACTATCGGTTATTAGCTAAATGTCCATCAATTAAACATACATTTTAGAAATGAATTGCTACAAAAATTTAATAATTTCAGTATGAAGAGGTAATCGACGACAATCTATTTATTTTAATGTAAAATTTTAACCAATTCAAAACTCTGTGGAAAAAAACCTCATTGTCGTTACTACTGCCATTCCCGCTCCTGTTTTAATCAAAACATAATTTTAAGAATAATACTGGTATAGCAAAAATGCGCATTTCCCTTTTTTTTGTTTTAAATGAAAGAATGTACTTAAAAACGACGTATTTAATTAGTTAATTAGAGCCCGGATTTTATTATTTCATTATAAAAAATAAATGTGAAATATGCACTTTCTATGGAGAAATGCCTGTCAGGTTGTCGAACATAAATTTTCTAACCTCTCTTTACGCAATCTTTCTTGCGCATTTCCATATTTTTATTTTTAGGATTAGTTTTTTTTTAATATCATTTCTTCCTTATATGTGCAAATTTAGTGTTTATTGTTTTTAAGAATGGCAATTAAGTGGAAAACATAACTTACACTTCCTTGAAAAACTGCACTTTTGCATGGAAACTTTTTCAAATCACTTTTCTTAATAAAATAATCACGATCGAGCCCTAACATTTGGAGGTACATTATTTTTTACCTATATTCTTTCATTTAAACAAAAAAAAGTGAAATATTCGCATTATTACTAAACCAGACTTGTTCCAATTTTGGTTTATCTTCTTTATAATATTCGTATCTTATTCTTTCAAATTAAATTTTATTATGATCTTCATTAACTTATATAGCTTATATTTTTCTAATCTACATAAGTTATTTAGTTTTATTTATTGGAATTTTCTAATGAGTATTTTAAAAGTTTTGACGCTGTTAAAATAAGCAAAATTATAAGCGCGGGCTTTCACGCATTAACATGGGCGCTCTAATGTATGAAAAACCTTTGATTACCCGTGCGAAGCCGCCAATAATAAAAATATGTTTCCAAGAAATTCCAGTACATAAGCTTTCCATATCCAAAAGTTTGCAATATTAGTGAATTAAAAAAAAAATGAACACAGAGATACTAGGATACATATTATATCATATATTATAACAATTCTAAAGAATGTTTATTATTATTTTGATCATTTTATTTTTAGAAATAATCTAAAAAATGTATGATAATCTTAAATAAAAAAAATAATCTAAAATCTGGTAAATATTTGAAGACATACGATGGGGAGAGAAAAACTTTTTACACTTTATTACGTTAATAGGTGATAAATGATGTATGGGATACTTAAAATGAACTAAGGTTTTAGAATTTCAGTATAATTAGAATTTCAGTATATTAATATATTAAGTAAAATAAAAATATTTAATTAGGAAAAATATTATTTTGTGTTAGTTTTAGATACATTTAAGTAGATTTTTATAAGTTTTAATATTGTTTTCAGACTAAACGATTTATCACGACTAAGATACCTCCCATATTCTTCCGCGTATTGAATATTCAGCATATTAGTAAGAGATCGTTTGAAGTGTAGTTACATTGAGTATATTCTAAATACATGGAAACACGTGATATTCTTATCGTAGCTCTATGTACAGAATTAAGGTTTACAAAATATTATTTAAATATTGTATTTTATTTGCCCCAAGTTTAAAAAATTCGGCATTTACATAAAATATGTAAATAATAATTAACAAAAATGGAAATACCCTGCTTATATTTTATTTGTTTCACTGCAACTATGCTTGCGTTGATTTTTCTAATGCTATAAAGGTGTCTTCCTAGTAATAATATTTGCATGTTAAATTTACCCTCAACCAGAATAAATTTACTATTATCTTCGCTTGAACTTTAAGGAGAATCTCTCTGATTGTCTCGATAATTTTCCATTATTAGTTTTAAAGCGCTTACTTTGTTCTTACTGCATGGGTAGTAGTGATAAAATTTCAAGTCTCTTAAAATATATTCAATGGAAACTAAATTTAGCCTGATTGCGTTAAATATCTCAGTCCCAAGCTACATACGGTTAACGTTTGATTCAAGTCGACCCAGTAGATTTTTCGTGCTGTTCTATCACACTGATTCACTGGAATACTGTGTAGACAAATAGGTACAATTTTTAAAAAAGTAAATTGTTTTGATTTCGTGAATGTATAAAGTTTTAGACATACTCCAATCCAAAATGCTATACTTGAACTTTATTAAGACATCGAATACGAGTACAAACCAAAAAGTCAAGGAAAGATCAAAACAGAACGTTCTTATTTCTCCTCAACAATTTTTGCAAGCAAACCGCTGACGAAGAATGCGTACACTTCCCCGATAAAGAACACTTTATATGATAAAATAGGCATTCAAGAAAATTGTAGCCAAACTTTTTTTTTAAAGAAAAGTACCATCAGAAGAAAGCTTCTTACAATTAATATCCCAAATATATGACCTATAATTGAAACGAAGCAAAGATAACTTAACATTGAAATAAGGAGATTTATTTTAGTAATATACTTAAGCGTAGTTTTCTTAGACCTACTAGATTTACTCAAAATTTCTATTATAAAATATGATAAGCATGTAATTTTTTAAATCAGATAGCAATAAATTATTATCAACTTCTCGAAAAAAATGTAAATGATCACTTACTCTTTCAGAAATTTGAGAAAATTTAAAGATCCCACTAACACACAAGTTCGCGAAAGTTTGCAACAAAATCTTGTATTATTGACTCATAGAGATCACAAACTTCAAAAATTACTATTAAAAAATTAAGTAGGACTACATTTCCTCATCAAAGGCTTGTTTACTACAAACTACTAAGTTCTTTAACCAGTATGCCCTGTGATGTTGTTTTAATCCTAGCGCTTTTGGTGGGGGCAATGATTCGTTCACAGAAAAACTTTTGAATGAAAGTTAAAATGATAAGCAAAACGACGACGACTTCTTCCATTGGGTGAACCATAAGATAACCCAGTTAAATACCTTAAATGCTAAGTAGGTATATCATATGCAAAATATATGTCTTTAATCCTCTTGAAAATAGCAGGTATATTAAAATAAAGAAATAAAGCTAAACATTGTCTTCTTGCGCTATGACCTCGATCAATTTTATACAATATTGATTTACACAATAATACTACTTACGCGATACTTATAACCATTATTTGTGAATATTATACATTCATTTCCATAGCGAGGTGTGGATGAAGGATGACTCAACTTGCACTCTATAGGTTTTTTATTGTACATATATGTTAACTGAATACACCCTTGATCGTTTTTTTACACGTTTATTATCTGACATATAAAAATTAATCTACCATTAATAAATTACTCCTTAAATTACAACAAGTATAATGAGTGCCTAGGTATATGGCATAGATTTACCGATTGATTACCATTGATCTTAATTAAATCGACTTATCCTGCATCTGCTGCTTCTAGTTAAGAAATGAATCATCACACGTCCTTATCTTCTTCATGCAACTTAAAAGAGTAAACCAATGAGTCAAAACTTCATATCGAAATTAATAATTAGGACAAAAGTTGGCACCATGTTAGTTCAGTTTTGGCAAACCTGATTACCCTTAATATCAGTTCTACTTATTTTTCTTCCTATTTAGGTAATCGACCCAGTAATTTTTTTTAACTACCTCTCTTCAAAATATTTCTTGACGTTATTTTTGGGATTTTATACCTTTCTGCGGTTGTGTATTTAAAGCTTTGCTTTTACTAGCGCTAACTATCAGTTTGCTGCATTTTATTATAATGATCATTTTAGAAGCATTGAGATCAAAGTTGTTAAAAAAAGACTCATAATTTTTCAGGTGCAAATTAAAGTAAACAAACTTTTGAGGGTAATTTTCTTAAAAGAGAATGATATTTCGAGTAAAGAAATGTAATGATATCTCAATATAAATATACAGAAAAATTTAGCTGAAACTGAAAGTGACTTCAATCTCAATAGACAATTCTCATATCCTCAAAGTCAAGTACCTGATGATGGTCAGGATATTACTAGATACATTTTGGCAAGAAATTTCAAGTTTGAGTTCAAATGTTGTTTTGAAGGTTGCAATTCTCATATAACTCAATTCTTAATTCGTTTATAATACCACTTTGAGTTGGTGTTTTAATCACGAGTTAAAGGCCATGATTGCTCAGTATATCCTCTGCACTGAAATCTTCATGTTTTTTTTTCATGAAATATTATATGTAAAAAACAAAAACATTTATATTGTAACCACTCATAACACTTCAACAATGTTATGTGTTGCTGGAGAGCTTATTCTGTTCTATGTTGTTTTCATTTAGTATCTTCTTCGCTTTAAAGTTTTCTGTATATTTATTATATGGTTTAAATACACTTAGTTACAGTATGCTTATATACGATGGTCTACGACAATTACGTTTATTGACAGAAAGATACTTGGATGCTACAAGTCGAGCGGATCTCAGTATGACCATAGAATAATGGCTCGTCACCATATATATATTTCGTCAAGACATTGGTTCATCCAGAGGTTTCGACCAAAACTGAGAAGCCGGTATTATAGAGTTAGTTGATACTTTATTGTAAGAATCGTATTACACAGTATGATACAGCATTGTACCAGCTGGGATAGTAAGTATAAAACTTTAAATAAAATACATAATTTTGGCGTTATGTATTTTATTTCCTTAGGCAAAATATTAAATATGCAGCATGTTTTCATTAGTCTTTATATAAAAAAATTGTTAATGTAAGAATATTTTTTAAAATCTTGAATAATTATTTTTATATTTTGTGCTTTCCTGACTTTATAGGGTTTTACTTCGATAAATAATATTTTGTGATTTCAATGCATATATTAGGGTTATTTATTTTATTATCGATAATATATTATCGTACTAATGGGAGTGACTATTTTCAAACAGTTTATTAATGTCAATTACAAAATTTAATTTCTTTTAATTGATCTAATTCTTTCACGTTTTATGAATAGTTTGTTATTTTTATTACCTTTTATGGATTTTCGAATATACACATATATATATATATATATACATATATATATATTTATATACATATATATATATATATATATATATACAAAATATATTTGAAAATTCTTTGAAATTAAAATATAATTAATAATAAAATGAGAATTAATTAATTTCGGACAACGAATAAAATATAAATGAAATGAAAAAAGCTAACAATTATAGTAATGCATTTATTAACAAAGTTTTTTCAAACAAAATTTCCTGAAATTATTAATGTATATCTGTTAATATTTAAACACATATTTAAATTCGAAATAAAATAAAACTATAAGGTATAATATCAACTATAAATATCCATAAAATATAAATTAATAAATATATTTATATTTAAGAAATATGTTACTTGAACCAATCAATCTTTCTTTTTTGTAAAATGTAAAGGAATCATATATATTAAACAATTTAATCTTTTATGTCTCATTTCAATAAATTAAATCTTTCAAAATAATCATCTTACTGAGAACTATTGATATTAAAATACATAGATAACCCTAGCCCGTATGCTCCAATCACGAAATATTGTTTATTGAAATAATATTAAGACCAAAAAGCACAGAATCTAGTAAAACTTTACTTACAATTATAAAAAGTATAACAATTAAGACCTCTTTATAAACAGAAACAGAAATCAAAACATGTTGTAGTTTTTATATCTCACAAAAAAAAAATAAGTAAAATGCCGATGATAAAGCATTATATTGGTTTAACATCGAGTCATATTGTTATTAAAACCATAGGTCGACGATAGTGTACATACAACATTTAAGAAAATACTTTTTTCGATATGTAGGCACGACTTTGTTGGGTATATGGTTGTGTTATGCGTATACAACTTACATATTTTCAGCAATAACCTCCATCAGAGCCTTTTTTTCAATATGTAATTAAATAAAAAAAATATTAAAATGTGTAAAATTATAGAAATACAAGTTGTGATAAATAACAACATTATTAAAATGTGTAAAATTATAGAAATACAATTATTTAATCGTTAAAATTACTTACTGAATATGTATGTACCTCATTATGGATAGTTATTAAATTTTTTTTGCAGTCATCGTTTTATTTGAAAACTATTCGTTTTCGAATAATACGATTCGTTTTTTAAACTTCAGTCAAATTTTTAGTTAACTTCAAAAATGGGGTTATGTAATTTATAACCCAAACCCAAACGTATTTAATATTATTAAAGATTTTTTAAGACTTCTAAACAAATGCTTTAAATTTTAAAAATTATGGACATTTGTCTACATGTTTTTCCACATATTTCTCAGAAACTACTAATCAGATTAAAATTATTCTATTTTTATCGACTTAAGTACCTTCCAGTTTAGAAAATAATGTGGAAGGGAGGGTGGTGGCAACTTATAAAATTGCCACCACCCCCCCCCACGCCCCCGAGTACAGCCAGTGAACAAAGAGGCACTTAAAAACTTACAATAGAAATATTTTTTCCGAACATACTTAGTTACCAATTTTTATCCGATTAAAAGTTGAATCTTGCAAAATTTTTAAATTCCTGTTACATTACTTATATTGAAAATATTAATACTAAATTTTAAGTAAAAATTACGTAAAAATGTAGCAACCGCTTTAAACCCCTTAGGGGCTGAATATCGGAATATGCTTAAATGCTTGTTTAATTATTTATATTGCAAAGCATTAATACAAATTGTTAACTAAACATGATCATAATAATTTTTTTGATATACAAATTAGCCACTCCTTTTTACCTACTTAGAAGTTGAATATAGAAATATGCTTAAATACTTGTTTAATTTTTTGTATTGAAAAGTATTAATACAAATTTTTAAGTAAAATATACCATAATTTTTTTTCCATACAAATTTAGCAACCCTTTTTCACCACTTAAGGTTGAATATCGGAAAATGTTTCAATGCTTGTTTAGTTATTCGTACTGAAATGCATTAATACAAATTTTTAAATGATTGAAAAGCATTAGTATTAATTTTTAGGTAAAAATTACCATTATAATTTTGTCTATGAAAACTTAGCATTCATTTTTTCACATCCTTGGGGTTAGATACTACAAAATGCTTAAATAATTGTTACGTTATTTGTATTGAAAAGCAGTAGTGCCAATTTTAAGTAAAAATTTCCATAAAATTTTTACATACAAAATTAGCCATCACTATTCGCCCCCATGGGGATTAAATATGGGAAAATGCTTATATACTTGTTTCATTATTTGTCTTAAGAAGCATTAATACAAATTTCTAAGTAAAAATTACCATTAAAATATTTTCTCATACAAAATTAGCCACACCTTTTCTCCCCATTAGGGATAGAATTTCGGAGAATGCTTAAGTACTTGTTTTATGATTATTATAGGAAAGCGTAACTAACAAATTTTAATTACAAATTTAACTTAATAATATTTTCCCATAATAATTTAGCCACCCTATTTCATCCTTCTAGGGAGCTACTTACATTATTCGTATTCAAGAGAATTACTACTAAGTTTCAAGTGAAAATGGAAAATTCTGAAAAACGGGTAACATTATTATTGTTAAAGAGATTTCGGGAAATTTGAGAGCATATATTACATTATTCGTATTGAAGAGAATTAGTGCCAAGTTTCAAGTGAAAATTATAATAAAAATATCGTCCGGAAAATTCTGAAAAACGGGTAACATTATTTTCGTTAAAGAGCATGAACAGCCAGTTTTAAGTAAATATTACCATACAAATATTTTCCCTATAAAAATTTATGAATGAATTAGATGGATGAATTTAAAAAATATGAAAATTTGAACATTGATAATTAGGAAACGAGAAATTTACTCCTTTATAATTTTAACCATCTAAATTTGACTTAATGTAGTATAGTGTTTTAAGGTTTAAAAATAAATTAAAATTTTGCTACCGTACGTTATATTTTAATTACAATAATTTGTTAAATAGAAGTAAAGTCGCACGGTAAAGGTTATGCATGTATATTAAAGTTGAAACGTTGAAAGGTAAACAGCACTCCTGTTAAATTATTTATTGATAATAGATGTCATTTTTTGGTACTATGTTGCATACGCTAATGTGTTGCCTGGTGTATCTTTAACTGATGTTACATCACGCGTTTTGAGGTAGAACTCGTAAAATTTCAAGTCAACATCTTACGATGTCTTATATCGACATCTTTTGATTAAAAAAATATACATTTGCATTCTAGCCAGGGGAAAAATATTATTATAAATATTATTATATATTACTTCTACGTAGAATAACAATTTTTAGTCAATCCCCCTTCCTGTCTGTTTACATAAAATTAAAAGATAAAAATTTAAAATTTTACAAATTTCAAATAAAATAATTTTTGCACTGGGCCAAAAACACTAATTTTTATATTTGTATTCTTGAAATTTTTAACAGAATGATGATCGGACGCACGGCATCGTAACAACATTACCATCCATCAAAGAGATCTTAGTTCTTACCCGGTTATCTTTCACAAAATCATCTCACAGACTTCAAAATAGTTTTAGAATTCTTATAGCTTACTATATAGAATATATAGAGTACTTAGAATTCTTATAGCTTACTATATAGAATATATAGAATACTTAAAGGAAATAAAAAAAAAGAATTCTTCATTTCTTCAACAAAAACCTTTAAATTTACGTAATGTTGAGTATTGGGCATTGAAATGTCTTCATATGCTTTATAACTACTAAATTTCAAGTTTCGACGTCAAATGGTTCCTGAGAAAAACTTTTCTGACCTGCAGATAGATGGATGCATATGTTAGTATAAAATCACTAATCGTAAGTGTACCGTCTTTACCTTTGGGGTTAAGAAACCCTAAAAATCATTATATTGAAAAAATTGAAATGAATAAACGTTTTAGAGTGAAAATAATATTTAGGTGTCCATTAACTGGATTCAAAAATGTTTTACTTACTCGAGAAAAAATAAAATTGAACATATAAATTTATAGGCAATACGTGATATTTGAAATTTCAGTGCAACATATATGTATCAACAAGAAAACATTTGTTTTTAATCACTTTTAAATAGATTGGTGCCACCTTTTACGAAAGTCACTAAATTGCAATATTACTTATCGTGAAAACACATCATCGGATAAAAATGCATACCAATATCTATACAAAACTCAGAAGCAAAATAAACGACAGAATATGAATTAGTATTACAAATTAACAAACGTGTATTTTATGAAATAAACTCCAAATGTGGATGGCATTAAATTATTTTGTTTGTTTATTGCCTTCATTTTTATTTTTTGAGCCCGCATAAAAAAAAATAAAAATAAAGATTTGAATTTTTTTACTACTGACTGTTTTATTACCTGTGATTATTTTATAAACCGTTCAAGAAAAACCTTGTCTAATTTTTTTAAACAACTCTTAAAACCTAGCTTTTTTGAAATCTCATTACAATTCATGGAAAACTGGTAACACACAGGTTACACATTAAACAAAGAAACAGTCAGGAAGAATTCTTATACGAATTATATCTACTCAACAACTAATAATTTTAATTTTTCGTCTTTAGTTGTCAAACAGTGCGCTTTCTCGCCACCCAGATTTGTAACCGCTATCGTAAAATCACACACCCAATATGTGCTGCCTAAAAATGATCATTAAAAAGTTAGCTTGTGTTGCTCTCATTATAAATGAAAGGATTGCCATTGCCGTCGTTATATAATAACTAGCCAGAAATACATAAAGGGTCATTTTAAAAACTTTTCTGTTATATGCGAGGACCCTCGATAATTTTTAAAATTATTATTAAATATCAATGTATATTTTCAATCGAACCAATCAAAAATCAGTATCACTTTTTTAAAATAACACTTTTTCCATAAAATAATTATGAAACACAGAGATGAGAATCTATGGAAAGGTTATCGAACACATTTCGTAGGGAAATATAAAGTCCTGTAAAGAAATTCATAACATCAACATTTAAACAACATAGTTTCAAGTTGAGTAGGAGAGATGCTAATATAATAATTTGTACTAATTGAGCTATCTCCTTTTTCATTTAATTCCATGTTCCTTTTGAATACATTATCTTGGCAAACCTTTGAAATAAATCAAATGTATTTTCTACACGATCTCGTGAGCGAAAGAGCGCGCCAGCGCTCTTTTGAATTCGAAGCAACTTTGGAGCGAGATGAGAAGTTTGTTTGATTTGCTATAGTTATGACGATTTTTTATAAATAATTGTACTTTCTTTTATTAAAAACAACTTCTTAACTATTATATCAATTTAACTCATGGCATAGATTTAATTTCGTTTAGCGATGTAACTTGCTAGTAGAATATTTTCATGAACTTTCTGTAATAAAGATCTCGCTCCCTTATTTTCACGAAAAATATGACAAGCAGGTATGTAAGCATATGATTTCACTTTAGAAATATCCATTCATCCATGTGTTGAAAAGATGAACAGATTTAAATAATGCATTTGACGAGTTTACGTATTTTAAAAGAGAAATGGTTCCTTTTATGATATTTTGTAATATATAAATTTAACGAAGGAACACACATTTTATTTTAAAAATCGTCTTTATCCTTTTTCACTTATTATAAATCAGCCTTTTGTGAAATGTTGTGAACAGAAGGTATTGTCTCTTGCTATTAACCAATTATTTGTATTAGGTGTCAAATTATACATCCTTTTATTTTTGTAAATACTTGGTAATTTGCGAACCTTTAAATAAAAATGAAGGAATCATGCAAATACATTATACAAAAACAATTAAAATTCATAATTATGAAAAAATAAAAGCAGTTATAGCCTGGTATACCTAAAGATATGGCGCATATGTTCAATTAAGATTTTGCTTATTATAAATTGCGCTATTAAATAAAAAATATTGAGATATATTTCCATTGAATTTAAATCACAAGTAAATAATAATTGTAATTGTGGCTAAAATGTTTTATTGCCATTAAACAGAGAAGTTTTCCGCAATCCTGTACTTTGAATAAACTACAACATGAATTTTTGCAATTGAAGTACTACAAGATGGTATTTTGCAATTGATGTATATATAAAAATATTATTTAGAAAATAATATAATCAATAATTTATACCTATAGTCGAAATATTCAATACAATGAAATTCTTAGTTTAGACTTATCGATGTAATGTTACGTCAATTAATATTTCATTAATTTTAAGCAATGATGAATTATATGCGAATAGTAGATATTACAAAATTTCAATAGAAGTGTGAACACGACAAACGATCCTATTTTCAAGGTTACATGTCTTTTCTCTATAGTTTTTTATGCTTTTTAATGGCACGTGTAACCTTTTTTTAACAAAAATAAATATATTTCGCAATGCTTTACCATTTTGCCTCAATTAGATGTGACAGGCGTTTGTTCACAAAAATTACGTAAATAATTTTTAATTAAATAATTTTCGTAATTACTTTTTAACCGTAACATAGGAACGTAAATATATACCATAGATTATGAAAGTTAATATCATGACATATTTTTAACAATCGTTATTATGTTCAAATATTGGGTTTTCATTGTTTTGATTTATTTCTTTTTTAGTCGATTCTACTTTTTGAATATAAAAAAAAGTTGACGGCAATCATTGGAGGTTATTTAAACGACCTAATTCGTTTTTAAATAATTATGGCTTTGGTTTAATGGTTTTTTATATTGGAGGTAGAGGAGATATTAGTTAATGCAAGTCGGATCAGCTAATACGGCGATGGCAAATGCAAGTCTGGCATGTAATTGTGGTGACGATTTCATATAATAGGATGATAGTGAAGAAGATGTTGAGACATAGTAAAATTATAAACCAACGAGATATAAATGAAACTAAAAAGTGATAGGTTTGAGTTACCATATTTTACTGAACTGGAAGTACAAGTGCGCAAGATTTAACCTTTTGTGTCATATTCTATACTATCGCTCACGATTTTGTTTGCATGTGGGCCTTATAAAATATTATTAAGTTGACTTTTAGATTGAAACGCCAAATTGCCATACCTTATTTTTTAAAAATAATTTGCAATGAAGCATAACCCAGTCTCGACCAAAGTCTGCAGTTAGACTTTAAAAGAAATTCTTTTACCTACCTTTGCGTAATATATAGCTATCCCAATAGGCTCATGGGCAAACATTTCAAAAGCAATATTTTCATGGTCTATTTTTTTCACATTCTCTAACTATAGGGCAATTCTTTAATTTTATTTTATGTATCGACGTTAAAATACGTAAAATATGTCAAAAACAAGGTTTGCCCTCATGAGGGCAAACTTTTCGAAGCACCTGCATGAGGGCAAACCTTGCGAACCGGGCAAACTGCATTCGGGTTGCTTACTCAAGCACATACTCTTCCCGCTTCCATACTTGACCTCGGGTCAAGTCCATTTTACGAATTTATGTCCGGGTAGAAAACTTCATTGTATAATTTAAAATGTACATATATACATCTCTTGAGGTACATGTGTACACTATACATTTGTGTAATTTGCAAAGTGCATACGTTTCGTAGGTAGGCATATCTTTGTTTTTGTTGTACTATTTCAATGTAAATGGTTTTTTTTTAATATTAAATTCCTATATATTCTGATGGAGTGAACTAATTACGATAGAATAAAGACTAAATGTTACTTGTAGTTAATCCTTATGTTCTTTTATTGATATTATTTGAATTAATTTACGAGCTTTTACGCGATGCGTGCACAAATAAACACATACTGATCAATAATTCCAAAAACAAAATTTCTTTGTTCTTTTACTTCAACACCTTGTTATAGATAATAGATTACGTAACCACTAAAATTTATGCAGATTAACACAACCTCTCGTAGATTTGGTATGAGTCTGTATAAATTTTTATTCTAGTAATAAGTAATTAAATTGAAAATATTGAAAAGAAAATAAAATTTTAAACGAATTGGAGAAAAGTAAGTTTTTATTGAATGCAAAGAGCATCCAAAAATTGTATGCCCGAGAAATAATCAACAGCACGTTTGCCCTCATGCGTCCCGCGTTCAAATTGTTTACTTAAGCGCCTACCCTGCAACACCACTCCATACTTAACTTATGGCTTTGCTTATTTCGCCAATATGTGCCCCGATATACGTAGCGCCATCTATTGATGTAAATATACACTATACATTTGTGTAATTAATATGCGTCGAGTAGATAGGCACTTATTTTTTGTTAAAAGAACATGTTAATGAATTTTTGAAAATAATAAATTCGCATATCACCTCATTAAGTGAAATGATTCGGATGAAATAAAAAATAAATATTTAAGAAAAACGCATAAAGATTTAAACAAGCAAATAGACAAAAATTTCAAAAATAATATTCTTCTGTTCTATTACTTTTGATTTTGAATCATATAACCATTTTCAATATTTTTAATGCACAGATGGGCCAATTTCAAAATTTTACAGCATTTATAGGTAATAAAGATCGTAGCGACCAAATTTACAGTTTAATACTAAACAATTTGAGGAACCAAAATAATTTCAAGGCAATAGCTAACCAAATTTAATATTAAAAATAAAATATTTAAAAAAGGATCTTACATTCCAATTTCTATTGCTTAGATTTAATTAAATTCCTTATACCCTACCAAAATAATTAAATGATAAATATGACACAAGGTTCGTATTTTAATCAAATTCTGGAAAAAAAGTTAAATCTTATGTCGAATATGGAAGATGGTCAATATTATGTCTGCCCTCATGCGTCAGCTAGCTTCCAGAGGTACATTTCCATCCTGCATTACTCCTTACATCACTTTGCATCATGTCCATTTCGCCTATGTATATCTGGGTTTAAAATTTAATTACCAGACTTAAAATCCATTGATATACGTGGATACGCTATAACATGGTGTAACAACCACGCGTTGAGTAGCTTAGCACTTGTTTATTATTGTATTAATGAAACAGAAATATATTTTGGAAATATTAAATCTGCATATCTTCTAATTTGAATACACTGATTTAAAAGAAATAATATTTCAATTCAACCCTTATGTTTTTCGAAAACCCCATCTTAATTAATTTAGTAATTATTACGTCATGCATGTTCAAATAAACTAACAAATGTGTCGATACATATAGTAAAAAATTAATATTTTTGGTTACCCAGATTTTATGTACGTGAATTAAGAAATTAGTTAAAATCAAACCGTATAAAGTTCAGTATTTTTCTTAGAAATAATGCTCAAAATATTCGTTTTTTTTCCATACTACCTTAAGTCGCAACGTCATTGTAAATCAAACTCACCAAAGTCTGATTCTACCAATGACAGACAGGCCTGCACAGTATTATGGTCACCGTTGTTGACATCAGCTCGTGGTTTTCATGTGGTACGCTTTGATTATTACCGAATTATGGACGAAAAATAAGGTTATGAAGCCTGAATTAGCTAAAAAAAGTCAAAGTTCCAGAGCAATGACAATCTAAAAAAAGCAGGATTTGTAAGTTAACCATGATAATTTTACTTCGTTTTGAATAGGTTCATAGTTACAAATATTTCATAACCTTTATTATCAAGGTCAGACTCAGGTATGGCCCTTTAACTTGGTATATGTTTTAAAATGTAAATACGTAAATAATTCTGATCTTGCTAAAACTTTATAGCACAGTACGCAATAAAATCTAAAATCCCGGATGAAGCAATGTATATCGACGTTTTGTTGTTTTGTCTTCTATTTCAAAGAGTTTTTAGGTACTTTGCAGAAACCTTGCCAGAAAACAAGTGTCAGCACAACAAAAACAATGTGTACAAATGTAAAACGTTAACGTCAAATCAGATATTTTACTTTCACAAACTGTTATTTCATAATAGTTTTTTATTACTAAGCATAAAACTAAACAAAAAGTGCCTATGTGCCTCACTGCATTTTGTGGCATTTTAAAAATTAAACAAGGTAATGTTAAAGGCGTTTCCAATCAATATACCGCCACACAAAAAAACCGCATCAGAAACGCGATGAGGAGATTACAAATATCATGCTTTCCAGCTTAAGAAAAAAACTATACAGAAATTCATAATAAAATTTCATCAATTATATAACCATTAATGTAAGGGAAAATTAAATGAAAAATTTACTCATCACATAATCTAAATATACGTAAACTATATCAAATGTATGAAGACGAGTACATACCAAGATATTCAGCAACCAAAAGTTTCTTCAGAAAAATATTCAATACCTCTTTTAATATTGGGTTTGGCTTTCCGCGCCAAGACTTGTGTTCAGGCTGTTTGCAGTTACGGGAAAAGTTAAAAATAGAGCAAAATGAAATTGAGAAATAGAACCTGCATACCCAGCACAGGATATACAAAATTACAGCAAAAAGCTTTTTCGATAAATTAAAGGAAAATTGTCCGGAAATACTCATTCTGTCTTTTGATTGTCCGAATAATTTACCCTCACCAAAGATGGCTGACCAGTCACCTTATTATCGCAGCAATTATATTATACACCTTTGCGATTGTTGAAGGAAACTCTCGCGCCATCCCCATTAAAGATAATGTTTTTCCTACATATGGGACACAACACGTGGCATCCAAAGCTGCCAATGAAATATCAACTATCTTGTACCATTGCCTTAATCGATTAAATGTTGATGGCAAAAAGAAGATAGCTTGTTGCTGATGGTTGCGGCGGCCAAAATAAAAATACGTTACTACTCGGAATGATTGCTAAATGGCAGCGTAAGACACCCCATAACATATAGAAAGTGGAGATTGTATTTCCTGTCACTGAACACAGCTTTGTTCCACCCGATTGAGTATTCGTGGACATCGAAAAAAACTAAAACGGTCAGAGGCAATATCTAATTCTCAGACCTATATTGATATCATGGCGATTAATGTTACTATTCGATGTTTAGTAACTGAGGTACCTATTTTTTAAATGCATGCAGTGTGCATGCAAAGATGTGCTGAAAAGCACACAATTATTTCACTTCTATATAAGCAAAATGAAGCGGATTGTGTTAACGAAAACAGAACGCCGAAAACGTTTAGTTCGGGGAGAAATTTCATACAGAAATGATATCTGTAATTCAATGGCAATAACATATATTTAATGTGGATAACATATTTCCGGAATTCAACCACACACAATAAACACACGTTTTAATGTTAAATCTGAAAAAAGAAACGACGGTAAAAAACTTCTCGAAAAACATTTCGGCGAAGCCTGGAGTGATTTACCTGATTTAGAATATTACAAAAATCCTGTTCTGTCATGTTTTATAATGAAAAGTTGCCACAACAAGACGGTTACGATTTGATTTTAGTAAACGATGATCCTTAATACCTACTAACAGAAATCTTAGACTTTGTATAACGACACTGGGAAAAACATGCTTTCCTTTATGATTTTCTAAGGTTACCTAGTTGATTAAGTGTTTTTTAATTCATAGTTTAAAGTGATTAAATGTGACGTAATGGTGGGGAGGAATATATTATTCAATTTAAAAATGTAATAGAAGAGAATTTTTGCTTGTATAAAAATGTTGACCTTTTCTTTGACCTTTGTAAACAAATAATAATAAATAATATTTATAATAAATAATAGCTTTTCTATTTTTCTAGTGCTTAGAACCTAAGTATGTCCTAATGAACCTAAGTACACTGAGTAACCTAAGTACACAGTGTTTTTTTCATTATCGCTTACGTCAAGTGCCAGTTTTTTTCAAATGAACTTATATCAAAAGTATTCAAGTCGAAAATAAAAACCTGTCTGTTTTAAGAACTGATAGCGTTTTCAACTTTTTTTTTCATAATGTTGCCCATAGACATTATTATGAAAGTGTTGGCAGCATTACTCTATGCTTTAGGATTTTAATAAAGGCAGACAGCAATAACGCCCTTTTCCTAAAATTTACTTAGACATGATTTATACACGTTTGATGTGTATCGATACAAATATACATATAATATACAAATTATATTTTTGTATTCTATTATATTTATTTTGTCCCCTAAATATTTTTTTTCGCAAATAACTCAGTTGCAAGTACACCCATTTTGTTTTATACATATCTACAATTTTGTTATCGCTATTTTTGTCAAGTGTTTTAGGAAATCATTTAATTTCAACTTATTTTGAGAGCAACTTATTTTCGTCTACCTTGAGTTTTTCGTCTTAACACTTCTAACTGTTGGCCTTTAAAATCCTGGTCGTCTTCATAATTCTGTTTGTAATTCTAGTTTTAATGACTTTTTTACTGCTGATTGATAGAACAATTTTCACATATTTCACTTTTATTCCGACGTGCAGAATTGTATTGGTATTAGATCCATATTTTTTTAAAGAATTATATTTAAATATTACATTATGTTAATATTTTTTTCTTACTTATTTTTTATTTTCTTTTAAAACTGCTCTCTGGTCTATTTGTGTTTTTTTATTTGATAATTAAAAAACAAATACATGTAATTTTGGACTATTATACTTTGTTAAAAGAATAGAGAAATAGCATGAAATATCTGTGTTTGAAAATTATTGGACACACATGAAACTATTTCTCATATACTTTCAAGCTATTTATATGGCATAAGAAACAAAAAAATAACTATCAAAGCATTGCATTGCACTGGTAGAATTCATAAAAAACCGATACAAAGAAAAATATCCAAAAACTCTGGACTGTTATTCAATTTTTCCAATTAATAATATTCAAAGCAAGACTACCATAGACATATTTGAAATTTTGAAATTTATAAATGCACATGTCCAACCAGTTGCAGAAAATATCATCCCAGTTTACTTTATTAAATGTCAATTAGATATAAAATGTAATATCCTCTATCGCATTTTTAAGATCAGTAAGATAGTTTTAAAATAGCGTTGTTCATTTTTTGCAGACTAAACCGCCGAACCACAATCTAAGACTATAAGATTTGTCAGTGGGTTCTTTCTTCTCATCTCCAATATAATACTTCCACGACACGAAAAAATGGTTTACTACATCACATGTTTTTATCCTGAGAGCTAATAAATATGAAAACCTGAATGTAAAGACATTTTTTAAAATCTCCAAAATTAGGATTTTTTATACTTTTTTTCTTATTTGTTACACTATTTGTTTCAAAATGTAAAATTGCTTCTTTGTTCTTCCCAAATCTTTCTAAAATTTCGTTTCTCCTATTTTAATTGGTTTCTACTTGTATGTTTAAATTTAATAAAGATTGTTTTAAAGTAAACATATTAAAGGATATTATAATCAAAATATGTCATTATAATTAAATGACTGCGCAAAAAGAGTGTTAGTATTTAGTATTTATACACGTAGTCTGTTTCCTCGGAGGGCTTAGCTACGAAATGGTTTAATTGATTTTAATAAACCACTTCTACTTGCATGTTTAAAATTAATGGAGATAGCTGCAAAATCATATAATTTTCTTCTATTGTAATTAAAATAAATAGTCTAAAGGATACTTACTACAAGCGAAAATATTAGTATTTTACTTAATTTTGGTCGTGGTCAATATATGTCGTTATAATCACACGACTGTGCAGAATGGAGTCTTACGTATTCAAAATTGAAATTTCTTTATTCTTTTGCAGCTACGGAAAGTCTTAAATTAATTTTATAAATAAGGTATCGTTGACATTAGTATATTATTCCAAGTAACATAATATTATTCCAAGTAACTGTTAAGTTTGAATCAAAATGACACCCGTGGTATTTAAATTTGTGACAAAGAAATATTTACAACTAAACTTTTTAGTGTGGTGTCTCTTGATAAGAGCTCTAGAATATTAAAAAATTCCGTGAGGGTATTTATGATTTTAGATAACATATTGGCTTCTAATATTATTGTAGTAAAAACAAAAAATAATAAATTTTTGCTAGTAACTACCTATAGTTCAGGTGACTGGCAACGCACAATTTCCTATGGGAATAGGCAACAATATGGGACATGCGTCGCAAGGTAGTAAAGACGTCAGCGAGTATACCGAATCGGTACTTATGTGAAGGCAAAAATGTAAATAATTTTTGAGATCTAAAATTTTTGAGAAAACTACTAAAAACTACAATATACTGTATTAGTCCCCGGCACTCAAAAAACATCTCCACTATACGGCCCGACCACTGATAAAGGCCAATAGTAATAAAAATAAGATTTAATAAGTTTAATTATGAATTTGTTAATTTGAAAATTTTCTCTTTATGAATCGATAAATTTATTTTATAGTAAGTTATACTGCACTTAGTATAAGAGATTATAGATAAGCCAATGCTACCTAAGTAAAAAAAACCTTTCTATACAGTATGTAATTATGATGGAGCAATTAATATACATATAATATAATATATATACACATATATATACATATATATACATATATATATATATATATATATATATATATATATATATATATATATATATATATTATTGGTGAAACAATCCGTCCTTTTATTTGAAGTTCCAGGTGGTAAAACAAACAAAACAAAAAGTGGTACAAAAATTGGAAGAAGACGGATTACATTTTTTTGTAACTCATTTTGTAAGGTTTAAGTGAACGTCAAAGAATATATGGATGCAAAGTTATTTGTTAATATTTAAGAATAGCTCCAAATTACAAGTTACTACAAAAATTGTTCACTAAACCATTAATCATCATCATTTTTAACAAAAAAGAGATTTCTAATAGAAATGATCGCCGAACATATCCAACCTTTCGAATTATGAAATAGATTTCTCCACAAATATTGTGGGTTTAAAAAAAATATATATAGGATGCAACCGACGATACAAAGTTATACAATTTTATTATTTACAAAACTTAATTCTTTCATACCCAATAGTTCATCTGTTTTATATTACAAAATTCAGTTTTCCGAGTACAAGTTTAACACAAATCAGTAACGCACAAATACTACCATTAAGCTCTACAGATGTGATAGATACCAAACACGGCTTTTGTATTAGGTTGGGTTGCGTGTAACAGAATGTAAATGATAGATTAAGTAAGATACAGAAATTATACTGTAATGAGCACAAAAAATCTTTAAAATCAAAAATTATTCATAGAACCATATGATTTTAATTTTATAATATTTAGTACATAGTTTCAATTTTTTGAAATATGTTACGAAAAAAAAAAGAAATTACTCTTCTGATTTATTAGCATTTTCCTACATTTTGTACCAAAAAAACTGAAGCATAATTTGCGCGATAACAGCAATATTTTCTCTTCGTAACATATAATTTCCACAATAAGTTTATTTTATTCAATTTCACTAGTTTAAATGCTAAATTCAAAACTATAAGTGGGAAGAATAATCATTTTGTGTTACTAAGGTATATTTTTTATATTTTTGTGATATTTTTTTCACTATAAAGATTATGAATTAATTAACCATGATATAATTGAATTAAAGTGAGTTAAAATTGTATTGAATTAAAGACATGAATTGATGTTAAGAACTCTTAGAGTTATAATACAATGAACAGTAAAGAGAGAGAGAGAGAGAGAGTTAATCATTTATTTAATGTTGGTTCTTATTACAATTGAAAGTGTTCGCATATTATTTTAATAACTGAAGCTAGTTTCTTTATGAGTTCTTGTTGATATCTAAAAGTGGCGAATACGTTTGTAAAATATAAATGTTCATTCATTTTGTTTTTATGTAGCTACTAAGTTTTTTGTTGGTTTTAATAGTTTATAAAGTCTTTTAATTTTAAAATTGTTGTTTCACTTCTACGTATTTTATAACCTAAAATGCAAGAAAGTGCACGCGTCAAAAATACACTAATGAAGTTGCGGCGAATGCTTAGGGAATGGGCACTCGCTGCAACTTCATTAATCTATATAAAAGAGGAATATAGAAGCTTTTAGTATTTGGAAACGCGAAAGTACTATCTCATTCGCATAATTATTCGAAGTTGACCATCTATTTAATATATGATCTGTGCTATGAAACACGTCAGGCGATGGAGTCCGTTTTGTCGACTGTACCGCGGGGCTCGCGGGGTATGCGCTATCTCGGTCGGCGATAGTCCATCTCCGTCGCAGCGCTCTATCTCGGCTTTCATATATTGCTCTCTCGCTCTTGGTGTCGGGTTTGTAGTGTATTCTCTACATGGACTTTGTCTTAGTACTCGCTTCATGTCCTATTTTATATAAAGGTCTGCGACTGCTATGAACATTTTATTAAAATAAATTTTATATTTTTTCTTGAGAAAAATATCCATAAAATAACCGACATATAGCATCAACATACCAAAGTACATTCAGTTATATGAGACAAAAGTAGTCGTTTAAGTCATTTATTATTAGTAATATACAGATATGATGTATAATTTATTGCCTGAATTAACTAATTTATTTCCAGTTTTTTTTTACTTGCATTTCTTAATTTTTTTTTCCACTTCATTTTATTAGAGTGACTTTAGTTATGGTTGTGTTACAAGCCCCTCTATATCATATATTTTTTCGGTTTACTGTAAAAAAAATCAATGTTCAATTATTTTAGATGATTAGACGAACTAATGTGGTCAAAAGATAATATTTTGCTCATCGTAGATACAAGTTAATTTAGGCAGATTGAAATAATTTTTCATACTATTGTTCTCAATAGGAGAGTGATTGAATAATACTGCATTTATGTTTCAATGATGTTTTTACTTCATTCATTAATTTTAGTTTTAAAACGCTTTTATTCTCTTGAGCGAATACGTTAATTTTACCTTTTCTCGTTTTATTTTCATTATATATATATATATATATATATATATATATACATATATATATATATATATATATATATATATATATATATATATGTAAATAAATATATGAATAAATTAAACCGGAGATATGTTGAATTAGTGGTATAACCTTGTTCTAACTTTCAGATACCCTTGCTTTTGTATAAATATATTATCGAGAATAACTTCCATTTAATTTTATTACATACACCAGGACATTTGCATTGTACAACCTCATATAATAACAACAATTGAATTTATTGAACTTACTAAAATACTGGTATATTATAAGAGTTATAAATATCTTATAACTCTCAAAATATAATAAAACCTACACCGTTCCCCTACAATAAACTCAATAACATAACCAATGGGAAAAACCCACACAAACCATGCTTCCGCTTGAAACATATAAATTCTGTTGGATGTTCCTAAGAGTTAATCTTTGCTAATAGCCCACCTGAAGATGTTGTAATACAACGAAATCTAGGTCGTGGTAAAGAACTTAAAGAAAGTAGAAATAATACTACGTCATGTAGTTTCATTTAATCGTGAATAATGAATTTCTACAAAATTAACGCCAAATATATTCAATATTAAATTTGGCCGCAGCAAATAATTTTAAAATTATTTGCTTTAAAAACAAGAGTCACGGAAAGAGAAAATTGTATTAATTTTACAGAGAAACAAGATAAAATTTATCACGACCGAGTTCATTTTTATGAGAAAATAATTTTCAATAAATTTAGATGCAAAGCTCTAATTCAGGTATATATACTTTTCCAGCAAGAACTTGGCTAGTTTTTTCTCGCAATTTTTCAGAATTAACTTTTTAACGAGGAACTCGACTCTTTATACTATCTTATTTTTTGATCAATTTTTTATTTCTACGTGTCCACATGAATTCATTTAAGTACATATTACAAGCTATGCCTACCCGAGTGTGCATACCCATGAGGATATTGGTAAGCGCAGAACTTTTGGGCACCTAGCGCTAACGGATATTTGTACTTACTGAGAAATTTCGTTACTTACCTATTTTTATAATTTCATCATAACAACTAATTTTTATGTGTTCACCACCACTGATTATCAAATTGTAACTCGTATGTTAAGAAGTAAATATGGAGAAGAATGTTTTGTAGTAAGAATGAGGGTTAGGTCAGATAAATTATTTTAAAGGAGGTTAAGCTAACTAAGTAAACTAAGTAATAGTGTTCCAGAACATACATTTTCTATCTACTGAAATGCGGTATCTAAAATTTTTTTCGTTATATTCGTGGTCATAAAAAAGGGAAAATTCATCACAAATAATTGAAAGCCACTACAAATAAAAAAATTGGTCGCAATAAATGTTGCGTACTCTAGTTCTAAAATTTAATAATGCTAACTTATTCATACTTAGACATTGAAAATTTGAAGTATGATTCATTTTTCAGTAAAGTTAGCAAAATATTTTTTAAGTCGTTTCACTGTCGTTAAAGCGCACTTATACCATTTCGTCAAATACTCATATTAAAATGATCCTCATAGCAATGCAAATGTGATTGTTTTCATGGTTGTGAATATTTCCTTTAACCTAGCCTCGCTACTTTTTCACTATTTTCAATTAGCAGTTATTTTTCCGTTTATAGTTATATATTCCGGGTATAGTTATAGTTTCCGGCAAAATAAAAAATTATTGACTACATGTTATAATATTTTTATTTTGGCATATTGAACTTTTATTTTGAATACTTATTTGTTATTTAAATATATCCTCTAAATGTCATATGATTTTGTGATAATTTTGCAATAAATCTGGAAAATTTTATTTTATTTATACCATCAACTTAAAATATAGTAAAAAGATGATAATATTACTAAGTACCAAAAATTATAACAAAGTTTAAGGCGTGTTGAAAGTTACCCTGTTTAAAGGTCTCAAGTTTTAACTCCAAAAACAAGAAACCCTTAAGGATTTTTAACATCACTGATATATTATTATATATTTTTGTGTCTAATTATTAACAATACGCTAATATTATAGATTTTAGTATTAAGGTACCTAAAAATAATATTTAAAAAAGTAATCAAATTGTATAATATGCTTATAACGATTTCCAATCCAGTAACATTTTAATGCCACGCTTTCTTTCCTGCTAATTTACAATATAAGGATTACTCTATAGAAATACCTCACTAGTGGGTCGTGTTAATTTTCAAACCCATACACGATGATTTGCCTGGGGTGTATTTTCTGACCTGAAAATCCGTTAGAGAATTTTTGGTTATCAACAACATTAAATATAATCGGAAACAAATTAGACTACTATGTAATTTTTTAGAAACCTTGAATTAGGTAGTACATTTTTGTAATGAATTTTAATATACTTGCAGTTAGAAGAGACTCTTACATAAAATGTTGCGTTATGGCCTATATTATCATCGCCTTTCCTTAAATACATTTTTCATGAGAAAAAAATAAAAAAAGTAGCTAAATAACCGTGTGAATCAATAACATATCAACGCTGTTCATATTTGATGTTTTTAATGCCATTAAATGCATATGTAATATACATCGTATATTTCCATATTTATCAATTCGTTTATAAATTAATTTCTCTCACCTCATTTGCTGTTATATCTCTGGCGTTTTCTAGTCACTTATAAAATGTTACTAAAGACTATCCGTATGAAGTTCCCTTATTTTTTTTGAGTTTTTCTTGAATACACATTCCTTCCTTTAATTCAATTCATGGCAGGAAACCTAACTTTTTACTTAAAAGCGAAAATATCTCGAAATAAAAATAAACTTAGACAAAGAAAACTCGAGTTGAAAGAATTAAGCTAAAGTTTATCGAGTAAGGTAATTTTCTTTCTAATGGAAAATAAAACTTCACAATAAATACTACTCCCATGTTAAACCTAATGAGATTGAAAAGCACAAACGCTCCCATACAATTTTCCACGTATTAATATATATTTGTAGGTGTGTGCGTGTATTTATTTAAATTTACTTACATGTACGAATATTATATGGATATAAAAGTAAAAAACTTGTGTTACGTATTATATTTAAATATTATGTATTAAATTTTGAAACATTTTCTCGATTCTTAGATTTCGTATTACATGGGCAGAAAGGAACAATAATATCGTTTAGTTTGTGTAATAACATATAATCTTATAATAATAGAGAGCAATTTTTTCTTGCATTAGTGACAAACAGCTTTAAAATATAAAGATGATTACATTTATTAATAGTTTAATTTAGATATTTACAACACATACCAATTGACCGTTTAAAATTATATTTGTCATGAACTTGTCATATGTAGCCTGTCACACAGAATTTCCGTATTTTTTTCCTGAACCGCAAATTTATTCCTCTTAATTCGTTAAATTATCTTGCAATCACTTATTTTTATAGGTTTGGTTTTCTCCTAATGCTTAATTAACCAGTTCATATTTAAATACTTTTTCTGGCTTCAGCGTTTTCATATCATTTTCGCTACGTGGTAGGTTCTCACTTTATTTGATAAGAGAAGAGAACATCAATTTAGGTTAAAACTTTCCGGGGCCTTATTCAGTCACAATGCGCCACTCAAAGTTCTAATTTCATGTAATTAATCAAAAAACCGACTCACGTTACGCCTCGATGCTTTTCCCTTCGTTATTGAATTGAGTTATGATCGCCATCTACATAGTTAACGAGTTGCCTGTCTCACTTCACAAATCGTTTTCTATTTTTCTTTAAGGTATCAGTTTTCTACAGAGCATCTTATATACTTACATGCTGGGCCTTTTATATTTTCTTATTTTAATATTTTTATCTTACCATGTATTTGTTAATTATTTATTGCTACTCAGCTCAACAATTATTGCTACAAACCCAAAAATACAGTAAGTCTAGAAATGCGTTTCCGCGAAAAATGCGATAAATCCCGGTATAAATAAATATTGCTAATTATTTATAATATAATTTATTGAACATTTTTATAGTTTAGGCGTTTTTGCAATACCAAAAGACTCCGAATGTAGCAGTTATTTTAAGAAAAAGCGCGTATATGTGTATATATATATATATATATATATATATATATATATATATATATATATATACAGGTTCAAGAAGTGGTGCCCCAAGAGCAACACTGATTTTATATGGGTCAATTTGCGTATGAGGTCAAACCTCTAGCCCTCAAGGTTTAAAAGTTATCTTGACTTTATTACCTTTCTTTAAAATGCTAATGTAATGTATTAGAAATAAAAATAGTCATCAAAAGTACATTGACAAAGATGTTTTTTAATTTTTTGGGTATGTAAGGCATAAGTCTTTATGTCTAAAGCAAGAATACTTACTTAACTCTCATGAGGCAGTCACAAAAAACAAAGTTTTACAAGAATTACATTTGGAAGAAATTTTTGTCCGAATTTAATCAGCGCTGGTGAAAAAAAATGTACTGAAAGTTAAGTGTCTCAATTATACAAAAGTTGGCCTAATTAATTCAGATTCTATCGGTGTAACACAAGTGATTTTTTTCCTACATGAGGTCAATTTTTTGAAACAGCTTTTTTCTTCAAAATTTCATGTCAAACTGAAACGTAATTAGCGACGATCAAAATAGATGGCCCGATTGCAGAAATCCTTAGCCTACTACGAGAGATAAATTTTAAAAATTTATTTAGTTTATATTCGGAAACGATGGTGTAGATGCCCCAACTTTTCACTTCGATTCCAACTTTTAATATTTGATTACTCATATTCTCATCATTAGATACTTTTCAGTGCGCTTCTTATTCGGTGGTTATTTGACGTTTGTTGATTTTTTTTATAAAAATGTTTTATTATATTTCTCATAATCTTATGTGCTCACAATTTATCAATGTAAAATTAAAGAAAAGATGAAAGATAATGTGATATATAGAAGATTTCACGTAAAATAATTCATTGTATTGAATGCCTATTTAAATTAGCTGCTCGTTTAGTTCATTTACAGATAATAGTCACTAAAATTATTCATAGTTACTACAATTCTACATTTCAAGGACTATATAAAGAATAATATACTATTTCGTCCTTATATAGATATCTATATACTGAGGGTAATCTCAAGAAAAAATCTAATTCTTTAATAAAAGTCTCCTTTAAAATCAAATTGTTTTTGGTGCGTAACATTTGTTCACAAAAATTATATTAAGTAATTTTTTTTATTTCCACCATCATTTTTTCCGTGACAAGAATTTTGTTCAGAAAATACTCAATTTTTTCCAATGAATTTGTGATGAAACATTTACCAAATTTAATTATGATAATATTTCTAAAGTGAATTTATTTGTTTGTATGCAGTACGTGCAATCACTTGATAAATCGTTACTAATTTCTTTACGTACATATACAGTGATATGAACTAATACACACGGTGCTTTATGTCTTATTAATCACATCATTAAAAAAACTAATTTTGGTTGAATAGATGACATTGCTGTTTAATTTTTTAAATTCCACTTGCTTTAATACCTTAAATTGCAGAAACCAGTATAAAGTCAATATTTTGTTTGGAATTTTAATTTAACATTTAATTCAATACATTTATAGGTATTATCCTTTTTCGATGATTTAATATTTAAAGACTACAGTATATTCTTTATTTTGTTAGATACGCTTATGGTATAAAATAAGTTTATACACTCGCTTGCCATATTATTGTCAATACAATCACATATATCTATTATGTATATATATATATATATATATATATATATATATATATACATACCTACGTATAATTATTTCAATATATTCCCGATAATCATGGTTAAAACTGATGTTTGCGTTATGTACAAAAATTGTTCAACAAGTTTTATTAAAATTTTCAAAATCGGTTTGATAGTTTAAAGAAACAGTTAATTTAGTGCAGACGACACCGTAATGCCAAAAGTTTGTACCTCTTGAAGATGCTGTCTCTGTATTATTTCCCTATATCTCTAATATTTTACCTTCGCGATGCACTTTTTATATAAAACAAATTACCAACCTATATTCAATTGTATTTTCATGGTTCATCACCACCCGATGGAAAAATTTTAACTTTTATTTATATTATATTAACTTTAAACTCCAACGTCTTGATATAAATGAAGACATTTTTAAGTTTTAAGAATCATATTTTCTTTTTTTATCATTTACTATATTAATTAGTGTAGTACGTAGAATTGTTTCTCTAAATCTGTCAAATATTTAATAGATGTAGGTGTAACGTTTCATCCTTCTCCTCTATATCAATTAATATAATTAGGTTATTAGGTCTTATAAATGAAAATAATAGGTATATATAAACTGGCATAGTTTTCACTTTTGTATTTCTTTCGAAGTTAATTTTCCATTTATAAACGGCTTACCAATATATTTTTTAATTTTTTTATTATTTTATTGTGAGTAAAAAAAGAAATATTTAAATCTTGAATGTTTAATTTTATTTCAATTACTATATGAATTTTCATCATAACATTCCATTATAAAAACACGCCACAATACACTTATAATCGATAACTTCTAAGAAAAGGGAACCCTTTCAAAAAAATTAAAAATTTCATTACTTTTCTAAATAAAAAAATATATAAAATGACCTATAACTAAGGATTTCCTCAGATATCAGTTAGTTTATGAATATTATTTTTTCTTTGCATGTAACACACATAATACTCAAAGAGGTAAGTTCTCTACTTGAAGTAGCTCAGTTTTGGAGAATGAAAATATTTAAATTAAGGGATAAAGTTTGAAAAAATAGTTTAGAAAAAGGAAAGCTTGCTTTTTAAAAAAAAATATGTTTACAGAAAAATATTGAAGTAATATACTGTATGCATTGTATCTTAATTAACTCTTTACTTCCAAAGTTTAACGTCTTTTTATAGAGAATTGAAAAAAAAATTCATAAATAATTTTCATCGCAGGTTCTTAACCTTTTGTTAACTTTCTCAAACAATTTTCTATGGGCTAATAAATCTGCAAAAAAATGAAATAAAACTATGTGCTTTTAATTAAATTATAGACACTGTTCACAAAAGACTTGGTTATTTATAGCAAATGTAGTTTTCTCTAAAATATAGTAACAGTCCTCACTAGAATGTACTGATATTTTTTCCCTCGTATTTCATTTCACCATTTAGGTCATCTGCTGGTATTTTAATCAGAGGACTTGTTCTAGCTCCGTTATTCCGTCCTATAATTGTTAAAAGAGTAAGGACTTGCACTTATTCCCATGCAAACACTGATTTCTATTTAAATTAAATTCTGTGTAGAATAAAAATCACGAAAACCTAACTCTGATGAAATAATTATTTATGAATTTTAAACAATTATAATTTTCATTTAATTTATTCTTAAAATATTTTGAGAACTTGTTTTATCCTTAATCTAAAAAACTTTTTATTAAAATTAACTCTTTTCTTCCAGTTTTATATTGTTTGATACTATCATAAACTTTAAAAATTATAAAGAGGTATTATTTTAACTTTATGTTTCATATATTTTTTGTATATGCAAGGTACGTTATTTTATGTATTATGAACTCCCAAAATGTCGACTTTAAAATATGACTTATAAATATTGCATTTAATATTACTAAATATAATTATCCACATACCACGTACTAAAACTTACTTGATACTGACAAAAATGAAGTTTTTTTAAAAACATGCAGCTTTGATAATGAAACGCGTTGAATTCAATTTAAAAATTTTATATGCAACAATTTGGAGCGTCTTAAATGCAGATAAACTATTTAAATTGTTACGTATTTTTTTTTAATTCTAGTAATGGTAGGTTAGAAAAAGCATCAGGTCCAGATAACATTTTCAACGATGGGAAATATCACATATCATCCTATTACGCAAAAAAGATCCGAAGGAAGACTTATACAAATACATGTCCATAAGTCTGGTGTCCAATAATATATTTAAAGTATTCTCGAAAGTTATCTTAAAAAAATAAGTGAAAGATTGGATCACCAAACGGAGCAAGCCGGCTTTGGAAAAACTTCTCATCCATACAGTGAAACAAATAATTTAAAAAGTACAACAAAACGCTGTATATAACCTTAATAGATTATAACAAAATATTTGATTTCGTAAGCCACAAAGCCATATGGGAAGGTTCAGCGATTTAAAGTGTACCCGAAACATACGTCAGCGTAATCAAAAGATATACGTAAAGAGAAAAGCAATAACACAATTGGAAACAATGGGCCCATAGTTCCAATTAAAAACAGGTTTCAGGCAAGGGGACCCAATATCTATTTTGGGGAAATTGGGGAAATTGGCTTACCTGGGCTTTATTATCGATGAGAAAAATTGAATTATTCTGGATTTGCGGGTGAGATATTCCTATTCGAGTAAAGTCCAAATAATCACGAAGTAATGATACCAGCTCTAAACGAAGAAAATATTACTGAGGGATTGAAAACGAACACAAGAAAAACAAAACTACTAACTAACTCAACAAGAGTAATTATTAAGGTGTGTGTCTAGCTACTGGAATAGTGATATGAGTACACTTCCCTGTGAAACTTACATTTATGAAAGACTAATAAACAAAGACATAAACAAAATAATATTCAGTGGATAGAGAAAGTATTAGTCATTGGACGAAATCATGATATCTAAAGGTTTAGGCATTGCCGCAAAAAGAAAATTCTTCATTACCTGTATGCTATGTATCACATACTGATGCGAAATATAGGCTTTGACGAAACAACATAGAAATAACTTGCAATACTGTCAAATAGCCATAGAACGGAACATGATATGAACATAATACAGCGAATAAGGAATGACTAATCCAGAATAAAATAAAAAGTAACTGACGTTTTGACCAAAATCGACCTACAAAAATGGAGGTGGATAGGATATATAATGAGAGTAAGCCAGGAGAAATGGTGTAAAATAGTAACTGATTGGTATCCTAAAAACAGTAAGAGGAGTAGCGGAAACTATTAAAGGAGATGGAAAGACAAGCTAACGCTCACAGTGAAACCTAACTGGAGGAGACTGGCTTGCAATAAAACTCAACAAAAACAGCTAGAAGAGGCCTTTGCCAATATCATCAATCACCAATATCAAATTTGGAGACCGGAAGAGTTTTGCAATAAAATTTATGTGAATTCTAGTAACGCAATTTTTTTATTATTTTGACTATGGTAGTTTAGAGGATGGAGAGGGGGAACATATATTCTTTAACTATTTAAATTTATATCATACATAAAAATACGAATTTCACTTACACCTAGTGAACGTCGTGCCGTTTATAAAAGTTGTTCATCGGAATGTTTCACTATTTATGCATTTTTATGAACATTTCAAAATTACTTTGTATTAAACGTAGAGAATATAAATAACAAAATCACATTTCCCGTTTGACAACTTGTTTGTTTTTGCTTCACGCCTCGCAGTCCTTATTGAACTAGATACATTTTCTCAAAGACGTATATTATTCTTTTACCATAAATTTAATAAGAATACATATATATCTCAGCTACAGAAACATTGATAAAGTGAGTTTATTTATTTGTTGAATATCTAATACTCGATCGGTTGTACCAAATGTTCTATTCAGATAGACTATGTTACGGACTAACAAAAATTGTTTTCACCTCAGAAAACTTAGCAGCTCATTTGGAGAAAATAAGCATTATCCAGTTGTATTACTCGTAATACTGAATAACTGCAGAGGCCTTGTTAAATATTGCTTGAAATCTTAATTTAAAAGATAGTTGCACACATACATACTGTGATTTTTCTTTGTTGAAAAATTAAAACATACATATATTTTACATTATTTGTATATATTTTTTTATTAGTCGACACACTTTTCTGATATCAAGTGCCGAGACTAAGAAATTTAATTTAGTCTTCGACGAAACCATGAGTGTCTGCTAGTATGGAATAATTCTGAAGGAATGCAATTTATGATAATTTATCGCATCCAAGATATCTTCTATAAATAGAATATTTGACAGAAGAAAACCGACTGAATTTTTACAACATTAAGTAAACTACAGTAATAACTACCAGTTTGATGCAAAATAATTTACCCGAAGCTACGATGTTGCAACCTTGGTACAATTTTGAAATAGTGTCCTATTTTTTCCATAACTTCGCACTTTCATGATAATTTATAATACAGAAATACAACATCTTCTTAAAGCAATGGTCTCCCTGTAATCATGAAACATAAAAATCATATATCAATAGGGAAGTGCAAGTCTTGAACAACAGTCTGTACGAGAATCGATTTTGCAAATATAATTAGCAACTTTAGAACTAAAATTTAAATTATTCGTTAAAAAAATATATTTTCATTCTCCATTTTATTTATATGAAATTTACATATGAAATAGCAATTTTCGATCACCAAAAATCTACTGATTAGTTGTCTAATAATTGATTACATAATTTTAATATATTACATTTATTATATTATTTATTACATTTATTATTAGATTCTTTAAATAATATTATATGTACCTTTTTGCTATTTAGTAGACTTTATATATGACATGCTTTATTGTCATTACATTAATTAATGCCCCTCTAATATTAACTCCAATGCAAAACAAAAATCTTCTATTTACAGAACCTTTCTGGTCATATAATCATCTTCTCTGCGCATTACATGGCCACATCAGCGTAGGCGGTTATTCTGCAATTTGTCTGTTATATTGGCAACTTTGAACGTACCCGTATTGTAATTGTTTCTGACCCTGTCTTTTAGGGTGTCTTCCACGGACCAGAGTAATATTTTCATATCCGACCCGTATGTGAGAGCTGGTGTCACTGCTCTTTTGTAGATGTCCCCTTTGATCTCAATTGGTATTTTCGCATCACAGAAGACCCCAGTCAACGCTCTCCACTTCAGCCATCCTGTTGTTATTCAACTGTCGCTTAACAGCAGGATGGTTTATCGATATCGGCGTCGGTTGTACCTTTTGACGAAATTACCGAACCAAGTTATTTAAATTCATCTATTTTTTTAAGGGGGTTCCCCTCCTCCTATGGTGACTGTTAAAGCTGTGTTATTATTAGTGCCTTCAAAGTTACAGTGCATATATTCGGTCTTGAGCCTACTAACTCTTGACCCCTAGTCTCCAGAGCTGTGCACCGTGCGTTATGTTGCGACTGTGCTTCTTCTGCCGATTTAGTGACTGGTACTATGTCATCAGCGTACAAAAGCGTAAGGTTTTGTAGGTCAGGTGGTTTTTGTAGGTCTTCTGTGACGTAGTTCATAACTAGGTTGAAGAGTATAGGGCTCATTGTGAAGCCTTGATGGACTCGCAATCTGACCTCGAAGTCAGCTCCTACATCTGGTGGGCTTACCACTTTGGTGGTGGTAATACTGTACCTATTCTTTAGCAGATTTATGAGCTATTCTGGGACCTATTGTGATCTTAAGGTCCATATGAGTTTCTTTGGCACCCGGTCAAAGGCTTTCTCGAGATCTATAAAGATCATGTGAAGGTCCTTTCCGCATGCTTTGTATTTCTCCGTAAGAATTTTTAAAGTGTGTATAGCATCTATTGTACCGACACTGCTGGTGAATTCGCATTGGTCAGGCGTGATTTTTAGTTATTTTGGTAAGTCTTCCAGCAAGTACACCTTCCCACAGTTTTAAAGTGTGCGAGGTTAATTTAGTCGCTTGATAGTTCCCACATTGCGCCACGTTACTTTTGTTTTTGAAGAAAGGGATAAGGTTACTTTGCCTCCAGTCATCAGGCATCTTGCCTTCTATAAGTATGACGTTATGGAGGTTAGTCAGCCATTCGATGGTGACATCTCCCTCCATCTTCATAAGTTTTGAAGGAATTTCACCAGGCCCAGTTGCTTTGCCGTTTTTAATTTTCTTCAGTGCTTCTTTAACTACTTGTGGTGTTACTCTATTTAAAGGGCCGTGGGTAGGTGGTAGGTCTGACTTTGTTTCCTGCGTAGCTCGTTGTAGTATTTAAACCACCTCTCGTTGATGCCTCTGTCTGCAGTCAATAGTGTACCTCTAGAGTTCCTTATATACTTGTTATGCTTAATGTCCTTCGTATGCCTGCATCAGGACTTTTCAATTTTGAGAATTTCCTTCTCATTTTTAGCCTTAGCAAGTTTATTGTACAGGTTTTCATTCGCCATTGCTCTCAAGCATGAAACCATCCTTCTTGCTTCTTTCTTTGCTTTGGTCTATTTTTGACGATCGATAGCGTTTTGTAGCCACATTTTGAATCTTTTCTTTCTCTCGTCTAGTTGTTCCCATCGTCGTCTAAAGATTCAGTATTTTCGGTATTGCAACAAATTAAAATTCAAATCGCAGTATTTTTAAAAAAATATTCAATCAGTTGCTCTTGGATTTAAATAGACGGTATGACACAAAATAACCCCACCACTCATTTTACCACTCAGTGTTCTAATCTGTACGCCTTATAGTCAAACTCTGTCCAAAGCCTGCGCTAGATCTAAGAAGACAACAGAGTATACTTTTTCATTAACCTCAGTAATAGGATGAACCTAATCAATTGTTGAGTGCTTATTTCTCAAGCCGAGTTGATGAGATGATATCAGTTTTCATTGGTCAAAAATAGGTTTGAAATGCTTTAAAAACTAGTTCTCAAATAGCTTTGACGTAATTGGCAAGAGCAAGATTTGCATCATACCAACCCATGGTATGATGCAAATCCATTTAGATTCTTATCGGGTTTTGGTATTGGAATAATTTTAGCTATTTTTCATGCATCTGGTACATAGTTATACTGAATACAGGCAATAATTAGAGTTGTTAACGTAATCAAATTTTTTTTTTTAATTATTTTAAATATACCACCTGTAACTAAATTAAATCCAAGCGCTCTCCGCATTTAGATTATTTTTAATTTCATGAACTTCCTCAAGAGTAACTAATGAAATTCTGTCAACGTGAATATTAGAATTAAGATGTGGCAGAGCTTAACTTTCCGCATTTGAATAAAATCTTACTTCAAGATGTTGATCTTGATCTTACTTTTTCTAAATGATTTCGAGACCATTTTCCACCAGTTTTTATGTAGGGTACTTGAGCTGTCGATCTTTTAAGATATTTAATACCTTTCCAGAGAAAATATTCAGTGTTGCTTTCTTCAGTAAGTTCTGTGAGAAACTTGTTGATTGACGATTGTTTGATAATTTTAATTTCTGTCGTTAATTGGCTGGTAGGTCTTGTAAGCAAAGATTTTTCTTGATTGATGTCACTTTCTTCTAAGCTTTCATTTTTGTAATGTCAGATCTTGATATGAAAATAATCAAAACCACGAAATTTTATTTACCGAGCGAGAAGTTGAGCTCGACGGTAACGTTATGGTCTAACGGAAACTCATGCCGGGAATCCCGATGTCTTAAAGGCTCTCAATGTATTTACTAAAATATATTCAATTTGTTCTATATTCTTTTTTTGTTTATAACGTATCACGCAAAATTCTCCCAGCTTTATCTTCATTCATAAGAAAATTGAGTTTTTTATTTTTTGTCGCCAGAACTGCAGAA
Organism: Druceiella hillmani; assembly: GCA_039881145.1. Lineage (NCBI taxonomy): Eukaryota > Metazoa > Arthropoda > Insecta > Lepidoptera > Hepialidae > Druceiella > Druceiella hillmani. The sequence continues at coordinate 42,614,114 of JAYKKI010000004.1, read as the reverse complement.
TCTATGGAAATTCATTATATTTTGCCTTATTCTGAACTTACACCTTAAGCTTATTGAAATAAACTGGTATTAAATCAATTAGAAACTAAGATAAATTAGTCAAAGTGTCAAAAAAACTTCTTTTGATATTAAAATGGACATACACTATGGATTTATGATAGTTCTACGCATTCGTGCGTCGACTTCAATATTTATATTTTATTTCTTTTAGTTGAGGTCTAATATTATATATATATATATATATATATATATATATATATATATATATATAAATATGCATATATATATATATATATATGTATGTATATATATATATATATATATATATATATATATATATATATATATATATATATTAAAAATAATGACGAGTTTTTTATTTAACCTAATTTTCCACAAGCGGCAGATTTGTTAAAAAAATTAACATATGAAAATATGAATGTATAAGAAAATTTAAGGTTTTGCGGAGATAAAGCACACATCATTACAGTCAATTGCTTATCTCTTTTGAAAACAAATGGGAAACCGATGTACTATTTTGATTTACTCTCTCAAGGGGCTAAGAAGCTAGTTGAAAGGGCTAGTTTCATTTAATTGTAAATTAATGCTAAATATATTCTATCTGCAATATTATAAAAAAAATTTCTACTAAGCATAAATGAATAAGGTCCTATTTTTAATAAAAAATTTAAACGTAAAAGTGGTGAGTACGGGTTAACCCTATAAGATAAACATTTGCCACCACGAGGTATTAAGTAGACTATGTTGAGATCCATAATTTAGTATTACATCAATTTAACACATTTCTTATGGTTTTTTCAGCTTGAGTCATATAAGCGCTCGAAAAGCATTTTTTAATATGTGTAGAAAATATCACTATTTCTCTACAATTAAAACATTAAATATCAATGAAAGAAAAATCTGAATAGTGTCGAAACCTACATAAAAATCTATCAAGATGTTTAAAACCCTTATGCGCATACACAAATAACGAGCCGGGCGACTTCATTTTATACTATGTAGATATATGGAACTAAAAGTGAGTAACTAAAAATATATGTAAAAATATGAATAATACTAGAATTATTGAAAGGTGGTAACATAAATATTTTACTTCATTCATTTTTTTAATATATTCATCTAAAAAAAAGAAGATTGCGTCTATTTTTATTAACCATTATATTTTTTATAATTTTGTAATAAAAACTTATCCTATCAAATCAGTCATTTGGCAACTAAATGTCATTTTAGGGAAATACGAAACACAAGTTCAATGTACATTAAAAAGCGCGTATTTATATAATAGGGACAGTAAGATCTATAATATTCTGGCAATAATAAGCTTAAGGTTTTCGGAATTCCGATTATAATTTATGGATAATTTATATTACTGATTCTATCCACGGAGTTATAAAGATGCCTTGCAATAATAATTACTCCCCATGTCAATATTAACCTTTAAAAGGTAAAAAGTCAATTGAAATACACAAAAAAATTTCAAAACTAGCTCGGAGCAACTTTTGAATGGAATACTGTTTTAGCGGGAAAAGCGGAAGTCATATTACAGTTCTTCCGGTTTACCACATTAATGAAATTTGTAAATTTGATTTTTTGAATTAAAGTCGAAAATTGGGTACATTTGTAATAAAGTTTAATAATTACCTTATATTGAACAAATTATTGTACTTAGACAATTGATTACCTAATAAGAAGTAAATAAACCGGAGAAATCAATTCAAACGAGTTTAAATCAATTAAATAATCTTGAAATTATTTGAATTTTATGTGTATTTACCCAAGATTTTAACCTATACTCGTACATACATTAAATAAACTTATTTCTACATAAAACCAATATAGTGCGTGTCAGCCCAGAGTATAGTTCTATGGTTATCTACACGTCTTAATATGTTTCATTCAAGTTAACCGAAATAATTCCCTCCTATTTCTAAATTGGTCTGTTTCCAGGTTTTTAAAACTAAAATTAAACAATGAGAGGGGTAAGTTACACACTGCCCATCATTTTGACGCTTAATATTTTACAAGTAAAGCTTCGAAAAAAAGTTAAAATGGCCGTTACTCACATTTTTAAAGGCCTATTTATTGATACCCCACTCGATTGAACGTGCAAACAAAATGTTTTTCACGTTCAAATCACATGTATTAGAAGGTTCATGCAAATTTGAAACAACTTGTCTTTGTTTATATAGGCATGAAACTGTAGAAACTGTAGAGCTATAGCCGACGGATGATCATAATGAAATTATGTGTTCATTGTTTTACTACGAATTCTTTCTAAACAATATCTTACATTTAATAAAAATATTACGAGAATGTTAGGAACAATTGAACAAAAAATCATTAATATACGCGAAAACCATTTATGATATTGTTTTGAATAATTCTTCATTATTCCACTTCGTTCATATATTCCAAGAAAGCATAGATAACAGTTTGCGTGACTTAATTTTTTTACCGTATTTATTAATATTTTTGATTTGAAAAATCAGGGAAAATAATCACATAAGTTTTCAGGATACCGGGTCTTTAAGATACCGGGATTTGATCTAAAATTTTAAATAAGCCTGCACATCAAATCTAATCAATTGTTATATCACATGGTAATATTAAAGAAGTAATGTAAATTGTATTTAAGATTATAAGCTTTCAAAAGTTTCTTTAATTAACTATATGACATTTTTGGAAATAAATTACATAATATGTAAATGTGATGATTAGTAAATCAATGTGTTTATATAATTTCAACACTTATGCGAATTAAAATATTTAATTGTTGCCGTAACTTTCAAATTTATGATTTATTTAATATTAAAATACTTGAATGTTAGTTTCAATGGTAAATCGTTATTAATTTAAATTCTTAAAACCCTTTAGTAAGTAAAATAATTCAATACATGCCTTCCCTCCGCCCTACTTCAATAAGGAACATTTTTAGTGACAATAAATAATGATATTAGAGGAAATCTCCTCACAATAAAGACTCCAAGAAATATGACTGTTCAATATTTATTCGAGAAAAAACTGCAAAATTACAATGCTGAAGGTAGCATAATAAATTAAAAAATGTGTTGAGTGAAATATGAACATCAAAATGATTGAAATTCAATATATTTTTAACTCAAATTATTAAAATTAACAAACTTAAGAAATGAATGAAACTTAAGAGCGAATTGCATTTTGTAAAGAAACTTTCTATGGCAATTTTTTAAACAAAGCTATTAAATGATACGCGAAACAAAAAATATTTTGGCAGTTTAATTACTGTAGCAACATGAATCAATAAATCAGAAATTTGTTCAGTCTGCAAAATGAAAAGTTTATATCTAACAAAAGAACGCCAATCCACAATGATCGACTGAGTAGTTTCAACTCACACAATAAAAGTAAAATTTAATAAGCATCTGTACCTTAATAGAAATACCAAACTTCCGAATTTATTAGTTCGAAATCCAAACATAACATATAAAGTTCAAACTAAGACCAATATTTGATTTGAATAATTAAGCAAACGCCTCTGATTAAAACATTTATTTCCTGAAAGTGTTCTTTGGGGACGATTTAAATCCATTAAATAAAAAACAATACTGCGATAAGGGTATTTGATTAAAGGAAATTAAAACTTATGTTTTGCTTCGTTACACTACGATTATAAATACAAAATAACTATGTACATATTGAACGTTACTTATCTATTTATGCATACGGAAGATTTTCTATCGCAATTATGTTAGTAAAAATTAAAAAAAAAACATCTTGACCTTAATTGAATTATATGGTATTAAGCTACAATACCATGGTATATGTTGCGGTCAGATTTTCAACTCATTTTTATTTATTTTTATCAGTACCATCATGGCAATAATAACCAGTCCCGTACGAACAGGCTTCAAGAAGAGCAAAGTTCACGGATTCAAAAATCATAGCTATCTTTTAATAATGTATAGGATAGCTTGTGAATATAAAATAATTGCGATTGAAAATAGTTAACAGAAAATTAATTGAAAGTTGGTAGATTTTATTACCAAATATCGAGTAGAAGGAAACAAGATATAAAGTAATGTAAAACATTGAATACACGCTGCTGATAGAATTAATGGAGTAAATATGAAATTAAAGAAACATGAAAGATTACAAAAATCATGTATAAACCTATAATTATTATAAAAAGTGAACTTTAAACAATACTTTGAAAATATTTTGGAGTTTTCATTACGGAATAAATAGTGGAAGAATTTATACGACAGAATTATAAATCTGGAAGATTATAAATTATAAATCTGCATTTAGAAAGATGAGAAATTAGTAAGACTAAGATATGTAATTGAATTTAAGGCAGTAATTTTTTTACGTGTAACTGATTGTATATCTACTATTATAGCAAGTCAAAATATATCATACTCATCAAAATCACTTTTGTCTTTGAAGGATTATACATTGTTGCCTAGAGGAATAAACGCGTAAGACTTCCTTTTCGACTTCACTTTGATAGTATTCATACAAATACTTTTGGATAAATATAGACAAACTATGAATTAACACATATGTTTATATAAAATATATTTACCTAAAAATATGCAGGGAATAAAGCATAAGGCAAAGGCAAAATGCATACACCAATTTTAATAGTTCCCGAAGTATTTTCCTCCACATATCGCTATTCTTGACACTAACTGACTTAATTATCAAGAGCTTAAATTATTTCTAGTTGATTCAGAAACTAGAAATATGGCATGAAGTTAGGGGTGTACATAAAAAAACGATCATAAATTATTTCTAGTTGATTGTCTTTGTACAATATATAGAACAGAGTTTTGGTGATTATGTGGTTGCTCAAAAGAAATTCATTGTAAAAAATATGATAAAGTTTAAAAATACCGAATGCTATGAGAGATCACACCGGGTACGATGTGGTGTTAAGTAGAATGTAACTACTGTACTCAATTAAAATGTAGCTTTATAAAAAGTATAGATATTCCACCAAAAACATAGTCGAAAAACTAGCCAAGTTTGACATAAAGAAAAAGAGAGTTTGTCGATTTCGTCGTTAAAAGAATTGAGATTTAAGAGGATGCCAATTTACATTAGGTAAATAACCTATAAAAATGCCGACAAATATATAATATTGTTTAAAAATAATTCTGCTTATTAGGAGATAATTTTGAAGAAAGAAAATCAAAGAAAAAATTCATTGGATTACAGGCTTAAAAATAAATTTTAAATGGTACCTATCTATTAGTTTTCTCATCTGTGTTGCTTTTTCCATCACGTATTTCTATTTTAATTGAGGAAAATTATTATTAATAAAACTCCTTAACTAGTTTGACATCTAATAGGTATTTGATGTTTATAATAAATTATTTTAAGTAAATTTGACAAATTTGGGCATTAATAAACATCCGAACTCTTCATAATGAGACTTAAATGTAATAAACTGTACTTAAACTATATTTAAAATGATTTGATAACCTATTTTTATCAGATCATTTTAAATATAGTTTAAGTAATTTGCCATTGCTTCTGTCTGACATGATCTGCAAGATTACTTAATTGTATTTTAGATGAACCTTTGACATGATAAGGCTGATTGGTCGTTACTCGCCTTTTCTATAAATTTTTTTTCGGAAAAATTCAGATATCATGGTAGATTATCAAATTACAGCATATGATATTTATTTAAAACGTTTTCAAAATTTGGAGGGCTATTTCTAAACCACTCGCTAAAATTTAACACAATTTACTCTATTACCTCTGTTTATGTATACTTACTTCCAATAAGTGACTTAATCTTTCTAAACTCGCATGTCAGTCTCACACACTTACGAAATCGAATTCCATTGAATTCTTCGAAACCTATCTTTTTTACCTCGCTCTGCTCCATATACTTTTCAAACATTCTGCTGCATGAAACTTGCCCAACTGTTTTTGATCTGAGAGATCGACGAGGTGAATATTGGACGTATTCAGATTATTTACCTTTGGTTTTATTTTAATATGTGAAATTTTGTTCTATTTCCAGTGCAGTCAAATAGTTGTTTAGATTCAAATAGTTTTCTTTATTTTGGCTTAAAATTAATTGACTCAATAAAGAAAACCATTGCAAGAAAATGAAGGCTCAAATATGGAAATTCGAGGTGAAGAAAACAGTGGGGAGAAAGAATCAAAGAAAGATGTGAAAACTGGCGTCACTGACGTTGCTTCATTCCTGGAAAGAAATAAAAAATAAAATGCTACGTGACGATAACGTACCCTACGTTATCATCGCGTAGCAATATTTCACTAGAGCACCTAATATTGCCACATACCCTATATTGTATGATCTATGATAAGGTCGCGGATAATCCTGAATTAAATTCTGTAATTTTGGGAGTGTATAGCCAAACGGGAAATCGTTTGGTAATACCTGTAACATCTAATGGGTGTGTGGTAATATATCAATACTTTGTATAAAACTACATTTTACTTGAGTTATAAAACTACATTTTACATATCATACCCGGTGTAATCTCTCATAGCATTTCGTATTTTCAAACTTTATCATATTTTTTACAATGAATTTGTTTTGAGCAACCACATAATCACCAAAACGCGACTGCTTTTTTTAATGGAACATATTCTATATGTAGTACAAAGACAAAGTTTTAAATGAACGTTTTTTATACTTTATGTATAAAAATGAACACACCGATTATTCTTGAGAAATTATTGATTGTTTTCCCACATAACACCGAATGATCTAACTTGTTACACACCCAATGACCTAACTTCGTGCCATATTTCTAGTTTCTAAATTAACTGGAAGTATTTTAGCTTTTGATGCTTGAGTCAATCAGGGTCAAGAATAATGATATGTGGAAGAAAATAATTCGGGAAATATTAAGAGATTTTTATAAAATTTGGAATTCTGCATAAATGGTGTGAGGAAGCAAACGGGTTTTTATATGATAAGAATAGTTTGCATTTTGCTTTTGCCTTATCCTTTATTCCCTGCATATTTTTTAGTTGGGGACATTTTATATAAATATATGTGTTAATTCATAGTTTATCTATATTTATCCAAATTTTTTTGTGTAAATACTATCAAAGTGAAGCCGAAAAAGAAGTCTTACGCATTTATTATTCTAGGCAACCATTTGTAATCTTTCAAAGAAAAAACTGATTTTGATGAGTATGATATGTTTTAATTTGCTATAATAGTAGATGTACTATCAGTTACACGTAAAAAAATAACTGCCTTAAATTCAATTACATATCTTAGTCTTACCAATTTCTCATCTTTGTAAGTTGAAGATTGTAAAAAAACCCGAGAACCATTTTCTTTGCTGAATATCCAGATTTATAATTCTATCGTATAGATTATTCTTTCTTTCGTAATGAAAACTCAGCAACTTCCAAAATATTTTAAAAGTATTGTTTAAAGTTCACTTTTTTAAGTAACTATAGGTTTATAGATTTTTTGTAATCTTTTATGTTTCTTTAATTTCATATCAACTCCATTAATTCTATCAGCAGCGTGTATTCAATGTTTTGCATTACATTGTCTCTTTTCTCCTTCTATCTCGATATTTGGTAATAAAATTAACAACTTTTAAATAATTTTCTATTAGCTATTTTCAATCGCAATTACTTTACATTCACAAGCTATCCTATACATTATGAAAAATACCTATGATTTTTGGATCTATAAACTTTGCTCTTCTTGAAGCCTGTTCGTACGGGATTGGTTATTATTGCCATGATGGTACTAATAAAAATAAATAAAAATGACTTAAAAATCTGACCGCAACATTTATCATGGTAGTGCAGTTTAATATCATATAATTTCATTAAAGTCAAGATGGAGCTTTTTAATTTTTCAACCTTAATATTTATATTATTGTTTTCAAAACAAATTGATCTAAAAATGCAGAAACTAAATATAATTTTGACCTAGAATACTGCCAAAGATTTGATTAATGAGAAACTTTGACTAGAAAAATTACTTAAATATTCACAGATTCTCACTTGAAAAGAAAATCTCGAGCCTGAATGTATTCTAACGTTTATTAAAATTGACTAAAAAATAAAAATTTAACATAATGATGCAGCTATCTTAGGTTTTGTTTTTGCACAATCACCCATCATATTGAAATGTCTTGTGTATTTCTAAAAAAAATATCGTTTAGATAAATATGCTGATAATTGTTAATACCACAAAAAATAATTTGGTTTAGATTATGTTATAATGTTGTGGAATGTTATGTCATATAGTTGCATTTGAAAAAGGAAATGTCTCTGTATTCTTTTCTTGTATAATTATTATATTTCTCATATTTTTTTTTAAAAAGTTACCTTTCGAAATAATTTTGTTTGTTTTCATACCTGCTGAGATTCTTGGATAACTTTATTTTTTTGTGAAATCCAACACTTAGTTGTTGCGCACATGCGGTATTCCTAGTTGAAATGCCAAATTTTGAGTTGATATTTTTAAAGGAACAAAAAACAATGTTTAAAAATGGATTCCGTTATTGAAAATAAATGTTTGCAAAAATATTTATTAGCATTAAAAAGTTTAAATCAACTTTACTAGCAAGTTTTTGAAAAATTTGGGTTAATGTTTTATGAGGTTTATACGAATTTTATATATGTTGCATACATTTTTATATTTTCATCTTTATAGCGATATTCAAAACCCCTTCGTTTTTTAAAAACACGAGCATGACTCTGCTTTCATCAATAAAAGGTTTTTAAAAATACTGGTAAAGCAGCATTTATATCCCATGTTAATTCCGCTGCTATGGTATTTATTCTGAGAGAATAAGAGAAATAAGAGTAATAAGAATAAGAGAATTTAGTTTCATTTCCTAAAAAATATGCCTTTAATATGTTTGACCCATTTTCTTTATTTCAGCAATTAAAATAAAACAATTGATTGCCACCACGGACTGGGGAAAAAAACCGGCTTAAATCACTATTCAATCAGTCAAATCAATTTATAATATTTTTTTTATAATAGATAGAGATGAAATTATGCGATAATTAAATGTATTTACGGCAATAACTTTTTTAAACAAAAACAAATATTTCTCTGTTCGATTTCGAATATTTTCGGTGAAAAGTAAAAAGTAAATCATTATAAATAAAAACCTATATTATTTCAAATCTGAAATGATGCTCCTTAGATACGTCTACAGTACGCGACGTTACCAAAATACCAATAAGACCATGAAAAAATGCGCGGAGATAACTATCCGAAAGGCGAAATCTTTACGTAACAAAATATTTATTTTGAGGGTGTGTAATAAAACACCCTCAAAATAATTTTTTGCTGGAGTTTTGAAATGAAAATGGTAGAGAGTTTCTTTTGCACAGCTGATGGTTAATACCTAAACATAAATTCCTGTTTTGGTTTTACATATTCAACTATAATTATACCATAAAATTAAATAATGTGATAAAACACTTCTTAAAATACAAAACTTTTGAATTTAAACTATCAGCGTCACATTAACGTGAGTTACATGGCATACAAATCTTTCACAAAAAAACTATTCATGTACTTAATAATGAAAGAAAAAATATTAGACATTAAAATAGACTACAGCTGGGTTTAATTAATTTCACTATTTAAAATACGATTTTTTGGAAATAAAATGTTAGCTAAATGTATAAAAAATGTTTGATTAAAATCGTCGTCCATAAAATACTTCTTTTTTTTTTTTGGTGTTCCAAATGATACAAATAATTTTTTATCAACTCGTTTAAGTAATATTGTTAAATTATTCTTGCTCTGGTGAAATCGCGTGGGTCATTGTTGAGATAATTCTAAACGAGGAATCCGAACAAATAGCCACAACAGGGGAATTACAACAGAGGAAATAAAAAGTGCAATGTCAGAGCTGTAAATTATGTATCCTCTACCATAGTCTATGCAAGAACAGACTTTGACCTTACCCCAATCAAAAATATTCAACTCTTTCCCTTAATTAAAACCTTACTAGTAAATGAAAATTTATGTTTTAGTCACTTTGTAAACTTTATTCTAAAAACATTCATATTGATTCTAATCTTTCTTTGACTGGTCTTTCATATTTCATGTGTTTTGCATATCAATGAAGATCTTTAAACATAATTGTATAACTCACAATCATATGCAATCATCTTTACACCAATATTTCACAACTTTTCTAAAGTTAGACATTACATTTTATATTTCACCTTTTACTTTACCTAAGCTTGAACTCGATACATATGGTTTTACATTTTACATTTTTGTCTTACATTTTACATTTGACATTACCTAAGCTTTAATAATAGGACTTTACACTTTATATTTTTGTCTTACATTTTATATTCTACATTATCTAGCTTCTAGCTTTACGTGATTTTTACACCTAGAGTTTTACACCTCACATTTTTAATTTTATATTTTACCTTTTACATTAATTAAGCTTTTAGTTTTACATTTTGGGTTTAACCTTTACATTTTTCATTTTACCTTTTAAATTTTACATTTCGTGTTAAAGTTTTATCACTTTACATTTTAAATTTTATATTTTAAAATTGTTCAATATGATTCTTACCCTCTTCTTACATAGATACATTTTTAACCGCATTTGACGTGATTGGTATTGATTAATAATAAAATTCAAATAAATAACTATGTAGTGTACATTTGAGAATGGCAAGTAGTTAACATTATTTTAGCTAATACTGTACTAATAAAATTACTCTAACATTCCAATTCCTTTTTCCTTTGATATAAATTTTATTGTGGACAAAGCTTTTTAAGCACGTCTGGATATAATAATTTCTACTTATATAGTCAATTCTATTAGTATTTTCATGTAATTGCTCAGTTAAATATTTGTGTGTAATATCTATATATTTACATCTTTTATAAAATCATCATTTTTATCACTTTTGTTATCTATACTTAAATACACTCTTTTGAGTGAACTCACTAAGGTGACACAATAACTGCTTCCTGACAATTAATTTCCTACAAACTTATAGAAATATTTTCATCGAATTTTCCACATTTCTTATACTTTACAAATAGACATGACCTGAATTTCTATTGAAAAATTAATCTCTAAAATGAAACTTTATGAATCGAGTAACACTGATACTTTACATGTTTAATATCAAAATTACATAATAAAACGTTATTTTGAGTTTAAAAATTATATATACAGATTTACCGTTCGTCAGAAACTGTCGGATGCGCTTTCATGCCATTTATTTATTTTTTCAATTATCGTGTGTTTAATCTACATCAACAATTCCAACAATTTTCAGTATTAAAATTGTGCACTAAAATATAATATTTCTGTTTTAACGTACAGATATTTTATAAAAAACAAGCTCCAAATATAGGAAAAATCATTAAATTCCAAAAGTATTTTTCTTTAATAATAAGGTAATCATTTCAAATAAAAACGTAACGATTTGTTTTAAACTGTTATACATGTAGAATTATTATCATATATCATAATTAGTAATATATTCATAGAAAACAAATTTTAAATTTATTAATTAAATTTAGGTTAATATGTGAATAAATAAAAAATACTTAGCAATTTAAAATCAGGAGTAAAGCAGAATAAAATATATTAATTTAATCAAAACCAGTAAGATAATAGAAGATAAGAGATTAAAGGAGTCTTGTTCTAAAGAAATGACTTAAAACATGAAATCCAAAATAAAGACTTCTTTGTGTTACCACAAAAGGCCCGAGACTATGTAATTATTAAATAGTTGAATACATTGAGTGCATCTAATATTTTAAATTCTTGGTTGGATACAAACTACGAATTGAAAGAAGCGTTTGGTGTGTGTGCGTGTATTGAAATGGATGCGGTTTTTTATTTCGGTGTAGTAATATATAAATAAATAATTTTGTATTTTTAACAATATGTACGACTACATGATACGTATAATAACATAAACATCAATATTTATTTAACCTTTACATTTCAAATTCATGCTTCCTAAACATATGATTGTGTTTTTGCTGGTTTTTCTAAAGTAAAAAAGCTAGTTTCAAGTCTGTAAGGATTCTGGTAAATATATCAAGGAAATTTTTAAATAGAATGTAAGTGAACCGTGAGTTGCATAGAAAGTAAAATAGAAACGAGATTGTCAAAATTTGACTCAAACAGGTTAAAATATAAAATATGAAGTTGAAAAATAATAAAGCGGATGAAAAATATTTATTGTGGACTAAAATTAACGGCAAGTAATTGAATCGTAGTAATATTCATATGAATAGATTGTTCCAAATGTACGTCGAATACTTCCTTAATTTATCCGATTCAACATTTGTTAAAATGAAGATATTTCAAAAATGAAAAAATATTTCTTAAAAACTGAAATCACACTCTATTCGTTTATACTACTATCGGCAAAATAATAGAAAGGGAGGAAAGCAACTAAGACTTATAATTACCGGAAAAGGTGATGTTTTGTTACAGCTAAGTTCACCTCCTTCTGGGAGATGGAAAAATAATGTACAATGAAATATATTATACTATAGAAGAACATTACGATACTACGTACGTTCATTATTTGTTATCCGTTGATAGCTACTAAAATGGTGTGTTACATATATGATATTATCATATGTATTTTATTTAGCGATATAAGCTTTATTAGCACCACATATGTTGGTAATTTGTTTGAATGTATACTTTATATGTACAAAACACAAATTAAATTAGTATATATGATCACCGCGAAATAATGAAATAGTAATTTATTTTGAGGAGCGGTATCCACTGTTATACGGGGAATGGTATTCGTAGTTTTACGCATATGCTGAAACTAAAACCTTTTTTTTTTAATTTCAATTGCTTACTGTAAAAATTAAAAAAGAAAGAAAAAAATTATATAAATATATATATATATATATATATATATATATATATATATATATATGTATATTTATATATATATATATATATATATATATATATGTAGAAAAGCATCCCAAAATTTAATCGAGTAATTGAATAAATTTCGAGTTTATTTACTGATATGTCTTTCGTGAAAAGAACTTGATTTGAGTTTTAATTTTTTGTTTTAATGTTTAAATTTGTATTAATATCTTGTTTAAAACAATATCGATATCTCAATGGATTCCTTCTGAAACCAAAACGAAATGAGTTGCAGTATAAAGTAACAGCAAATGATATATTTTTTAAAATTAAAATATTAGCTTAATAAAGATTGAATAAAGCAATAAGGGGTAACCTCGTATAAAATCATAAAAATATTATTATCACATTTCATCTCAAGATATGTTTTTCTAAATGATTAATTAGAAATAGCATTTAGAACTCGTTTCTGAGACTAATAAGCACGAAACCCGAAGCTTTAAAATGTTTTGTGACTCTATTTCCAGGTTCGATTCGATCACCGAAATACCGGTAATACCGATAATTATCATATATTAATGTTTATTGAACGTCGTTTCCACGGTAGGCAAGAAAATGGTCTCGGAACTTAAACATGTCAATGGGTTGCTAGAATTATATGATGAGTCATATAATGTCTGAGCTGTAGATTCACTATATAGCAGTATTTTGAAATTATTTCATTTGTTTTATACGTTTGCATTTTCCAAAAACTTTAAGTACTGGCCACATTTATTACTCATCATAAATTATAATATTTCTAATAAACTAGAAATTCACGTTTCGTAATTTTTTCTGACACCAATATTTCAGGCATACTGATACATATTGTCTATTTTCCAAAATTGTATTTTTTTAAATTTTAGCTTCAAAAAAGAAGAAATCTCTCATTTCGACGAGTATTTTTTTTTACAAGTATGAACGATTATGACTCGAAGACGCATTGACCAATTTTCATTATTATTTTTGTTTGAAGGGAAAGAATTTCTGAGGGATCTTATTTAAATATGGCCAAGACTTGATAATGGTCCCCGAAGATATCTTAACGATCCCTTCATAAGGTTCCTCCAAGGAAATTAATATCAAGTTTGAACTCATATGATATGCCAAGAGAAGACGACCAGTGTCTCATAATGGAGTCGGAAATTAGTGACCGATCTCCCCAAGTAAAAAAAAGAATTAATCGAATTTGGGCTCATTTAAGTTATCTTGATGAGTCAGTTGGTCAGAAGTTGTGACAAGAGAAGATTATTCACGCTAGTGCTTTTTTTAATTAATGGGCAAGTTTTTTGGTCACAAGTAATGTTCAGAATCTGTTGATGAAGCCAAAAGGTGATGACAATACTTCTCGATGACGAGAAGTAGTTTTATCGAGTATAACTTTCATTTGAATTATCTTGACTAGTCTTTTCGTCACAAATGGTAATGGACTAGTCTTTTCGTCACCAAGTTCTGATGATGGAATCGGGATGTGGTGACGAGAATTATTAAGCAGTACGCCGTAGACTCATTTGACTTGTGGTAACGAGTCCATTGCTGACAAATTATGACAAGGATATGATGATGGAAACGGAAAGTAGTGACAGGAAATCCTTAATGTGGAGGAGTTAATCCATGATACATGCATTCGTTAGGATTTTTTTGACAAGACTTTTGCTTTAAAGTTGTTGTTGGAGTCGAACGATGCGTCCAAAATACGATTAAAACATACTTAACATATAAAATAGTTAAGGTTAATTTTTTTATGAAATCAAAATTATGCGTAAATTAACACCCTGCGAATAAAGCACGAAATGACTGGGAATATGGAACATTCCCATTGTAAATATTTAAGTGTCAAAATGAATTGTCAGTATAAATGCACTATACAACCAGGAACATTTCCACATTTTTTTTGAAATCATATGAAAGTATACACATTAAAAACTTTGGAAACTACTTTGGAAAGAAATTCTGCAGCAGATGGTTATTTATTATAAAAAACAATTTGAAAATTTTTGTACCTGACGATTTTGTTTGCGGGGTAATGTGTTTTAAACTTTATTTTTTCCACTTACTTTATATTTTTTTACCACTAAGCACTTATTACACATTTGAAAGCAAAACTTAATTATAAATTATCATTTATAATAAATATAAATAAGTAAATTTAGTTATTTAATTAGAATATTTTTTTAACCTGTCACTTTCACCACTACATTTTCTTTTTTACCAACATTCAGAAAACGATAAAGTCTTTTTGTCTATGGTTTATATTTCGAATCATAACATCTTTATTTTTATTTTTAATTATATGGCGTTTGTTCTCTCCAGAAGGAACTTTTGCCAATATCAAGTGTGGAAAAAAGGCTAAGTAACACTGATTAAGCCATATTTCGTATATTTGTTATTGTTGCTTGTTAAGAAAAGAATGAACAATATAATAAAAATTAAATAAGAAGTTGGCTACAATTAAACAAAAAGAAGAAAATAAAATTATAATATTAAGATAGTATAAAAGAAGTATATACAAATAAATATAAAAATTTTTCATCAATCGTAGTTATACGCAATTATTTCAAAATATTTATAATTTATTATTTCAAAATATTTTTAATTATTATTTCATCAATCATAACTATACGCAATTATTTCAAGATATTTATAATTTAATATTTCAAAATATTTTTAATAAATTTTTTTTAAAATTATATATTCGTTATGAAAATTATTTTTTAAACAATTTTTTAATACATCAGCCACGACTAGAAATTATTTTAGTTACAGTTGGGTTGGGTTGTGTTAATTTAAGTTAGGTTAGTGTTGTTTGGTTGGGTTGGGCTGGGCTGCGCTGGGCTGGGCAGGGCTGGGCTGGGCTGGACAGGGCTGGGCTGGGCTAGGCTAGGTTAGGTTATGGCATATATCTTTTTTGAATAGTTTATGGTATTCATTTCATATTATAGTTATCTAAACATTAAATATATTTTAAATTATTAATATTGACAATATTTATTATTGATTATTTAAATTCAGCTCAGGCCTGGCTGGAATTTTATTTATACTTTCAAAATATTTATAAAAATTGTTTTTAATACAATAGCCACGGCCGGTAATTATTTTAGTTACATTTTTATGTATATATAAATAAATGTATATATATATATATATATATATATATATATATATATATATATATATATATATATATATATATTTATATACATATGTATATATGTATACATATACATATATACATGTATACATATGTACATATATATGTAATAGAATGTAATTAATTATTCTCAAGTTTAGTAATTTACCAGAGCGCAAGCTCTTGTACTTGAACGTGGCTCCCGTCTAAAATAACTCAGTATTTTTCTATATTCATAGATATTGCTGGAGTCCACTCACTCAAGAATTTCACTAATTCCAGTTATTCAAGAAAATATTACAAAAATTAAGCAATAAGAATTAATATAGTTCTGTCATTTCGAGAACAGTGTGTCACTTTGAAAAGATTCAAACGTTCTGATTGGTCATAGACATTTGTGAGTGTTGCCATATTAAATAATAAATAATCCATGGATATTTACTTTGAAATCGTAATGAAAATAAGAATAATATTATTGATAAGAGGCAAATAATACTTTATCTAAATGGAAAATGAATAAATACGGTCTTTGCTTAATATTTATTATGATAAATTTATTTTAAATATCGATGATAGTATTTTTAATAATCTTAAAAATTATGGATGTTAAATATTATGAGCAAATTATGGATATTAAAGATTTTTAAATGACAACAATTTTGATTAACGAATTGTAAACTAGACCTTGGAATTTGATTCTTTTATTCTTTTCTTTTTTAATCTCTTTGTGTAAAACTACGCAAATGAAATGGATAGTTGAAAAGTCAAATGTACCACCGATCGCTAAGAAGGATAATTATGCAATATTACCACATTTATTATGTTGATGCATTTGAATATTGATGACTTTGACAAATTTTAAATTTGAGAAGAACAGTGACGTAATTTTTTTTTTTAAATAAAGTGTATTTCAATCTGCCCATGATGTACTATTACGGACTAAAGTGACCACCACCACCACCAAATGCCCTACTGAAGATGCGCCTAAATATTATTACATCGATGCCTTATTTACTTAAAGGAGATTTAAAACTATGATATGCTTTTAGCCAACCACTTTTTTTTCAAATAATTACGGAATTCGTCTAGTCATTTTACATAACAAATGTCGACTTTACGTTTCATTGACACTTCTGAAATCATAGATTTTAAGTAAATATAAACCCAACCAGTGTATAAGATAATATGGACAATAAGAAGACATATTACATGTATGTTAAACAAGCTGTGTTAGCTAGGTTTTTTAAAACTTTTATGAAATTCGATTTAAATATTATGTTATGATTTTAAACATTGGAGAATCATTTATCCCCTGACAAATGTGATACCCATGATGACCGGGTTTAGCGGTTGAGTGAGTGGGGAAAGAGGAGAACCACTGTTTGTAAACTGTACTTGATAAAAGTAATACACTTGATCAAAAAAGTATTGTGTTAAATAACAATGTAACCCAAAATAACTTCACCCAACCCATCAAAATCTAATAAAAACCCAATATAACCCGACCTAACCTAACCCTACACAAACATTACCCTAATACCCATTATAAGTACATGTCGATTTCTCTGTATTCTTGTAATATTTGATGTATCTGGCTTTGTAATAATTATTTTGCACATGAGCTATTACATACATATGTTTGTGGGCACATAATATATTTTTGCATTATAATTTTCTTTCCAAAGGTAATTCAAATATTGTAAATTTTTAAACTGTCAATGGGAGATCCAATTGAAATGACTTAAAAACCATGGAATTAAAATTTGCTCTTATAATGACTAGAACATGTTGATAAAATCTTTTACTATCACATAAAAATGATTTTTGTTGTTTTAGCGAGTTTATAAATCAACCTAATACGTTATTAGCTTGGTGTTTGGTACAGTTCTTACTGGGCTGGTTTTGTTGATTTGGACTTTGAAAGGGCGAAATAAAGATTAAAATATTTGGTCCCGCCAAAGAATTCGGTTACCTCATATTTATCGTCAAAAGTATCTATTGCTCCTTGGTTTAATTAGTTTCAGGCTTAAATCTTTATGAATAGGCAAAGTCTAATGCATAGTAAAATTATTTCTAAATTTTAAATTCCGGTTTATCTCGCGCACGTATTCCATGTTTTGATCAAGGTGTTTATGGACAGATGGTGCCTTACATTTTATAATCTCCTAAAACAGCACGCTCCTTACTCAGATTTTTGAAGCGATTCGCGATATAATTAAGTTACAATCCGTATTATAACTATTTTCAAAACTCTTGTTCATAATAAATTGGAAACGAACTTAATTATTCTGTTTCCAACTGAGATAAATATAAGAATATGGGGGAAACTACAAAAATAATTCGTTCATTTATATGAAAAATATGAGTAAGATAATTAAAGGAAAGATTATTAAATTAAGATGTTACATTAAAAGTTCTGAAAGAAAATATTTCCTTTTCTATTAATAATAAAATTTAATATATATTTATAGAAATGTTGTAAGCACCGAATTTCAAATAAAAAGGAAAATCAGAAAAACGTTTATTTTTATATATGATGTGTGTACTAGGTACTATAACATCATTTCACAAAGCATCGAAATAAATATCCACCACCAGCAACGTGACTAATGTTCAGTTTTCTTCTTTTGGGATTTTCCTCGCTTCTTTAATTGCGTAAATATATTATTGCACCTCTTCTTTTTTGTTTATGGTGAATAATTTTATTTTTTTTTAGATATAATTTATTTTGTAAGTCTCTTATTATGAATTATACTGTTCAAATGATCTCATGATACGTTGATTTTTGAGAACAACGTTTTTTTTTCCGTAGATCGGGTTCTACTCGTGTTAGACTTGTTTATTGATTGCTAGATTATGCACATCTTTTTTTATTTATTTGCCTTGTCCTTGGAAAATACGTTGGTGGTATTCTTTTGTATTTTTGACTATTTATATTGCACAACCCACAGATGGGTGTTTCATTAGAATCCAGCACGTGAACGAGAGAAGAAATTATAATGCGGGTAATTTAACATGTAATCGCCTACTAATATAGCATATTAAATGAATAGATTCTCGTTTATAAAATGATGTCATTTTTAAATATATATTATAATATAAAATAGCCTTTAAACATAATAGCCGTCACCATTAGTTGATCCGTACATATATAGATATATATAAGGACACATTATGTATCGTATTTCTTGACCGATTCTAATGATTTTTATTTTGTCAGCTAATTAATAAACAGAATAAGTTCTATTGATTTTGAACATGTCCTGTTTTTTTTTTTTTTTTATTTGCTTGCCCCTTGTTAGTTTTCTCTTCTGTTTTTTATTTCTTCTTACAATTTTTAATTTAATAAATAAAAACGCGTGGTGCGCATTTTGGTTTCATTAACGATCACCACTTTCAATTATCGAACGGAATTTTACATGTATCGGCAATAGATAAAATAATTTTCATATTATCAGTATTTTATAGGTGCATAACTTCTGATATGATATATTGTTTAATTGTAAAATTATTAGGTAGCAAAGAAACCAACAAGAGGAAATTTTATATCTGTAATAAGCGGTATATTTTTCTTTTACTTGTCTATCAATTTAAATTCAACGAAAATAATAAATTTTTTAAAAAAGGTTTAGCTTTATGATTCGGCAACAAATTGAGAGAAACACCAAACAAACGATCCCTTAAAGAGGTAATACGCTACAATATATAACTTTCAAAAATATAAGGTGAAATAACCTATAACATTTTTTAACCACATAAAAATAAATCTTTATCTCAAAATAACCTGCTAACAATATTAAGAGTGTTATCAAGTTTGAGGATATTAAATACCAAATAAAATGGTTTTATTTTAGAAGTGCATCGTTGATTATTTAGGTTTATTTAATTTCATTAATTAGTAGGTATTATAAATACACCCATAAAGAGTATATAACAGCAATAGTTTTGCTCTGTCTCTAGTGGTGTGAATTACTTACATCCGTATACACCACACACGGTCAGGACTCTTAGTCGTTTTTTTGACAGCTAAATACATATTATATGTGGATACTTTAGCGATTGGATTGTGCAATAGGGCACGATCGATAAAGTAGATTATTGTTCTGACTTAACTGACAGTTAATGAGAAACAAAATTATTTTTTTAACTTTCAGTAAGTCGCGGTTTTTATTGTTCATTAACTGAAAAATTGTAAGAAGAAATTAAAAACAGTAGAGGGGAGTAAGAAGGGGCAACCAAATCCGCACTATGTCGAAGACGAAAGCAGTTACGAAGCACGAAAAAAGGATGTTTTGAAGAAAATTATATTTATAAAATAAATTATTTTGTAAATTACTGTCAAAATCAATAGAATTCTATTTTGTTTATTAATTAGTCGACAAAATAATAATCATTAAAATCGGTCAAGAACTACGACCCATAATGAATCCATATATGTATATATGTACAGATCAAACAATGGCGATGGCTATTATTTTTTAAAGGAAAATTTATATAGTAATATCTATTTAAAAAGTACATCATTTTATAAACACGAATCTGCTTTTTTAATATACTATATTAATAGGTGATTGCATGTGAAATTACCTGCATTGTAATTAATTTTCTGGAACAAACACAACATTCACGCGCTGGCTTCTAATGAAACAACCATCTGCGAGTTGTGCAATATAAATAGACAAAAATTCAAAAGACGAGTACATAAATAGGTACACCACCAACATATTTTCGAAGATTAAGGCAAATAAATAAAAAAAGATGTGCATAAACTAACAATCAATAAACAAGGCTAATACGAGTAGAACCCGATCTACTGACAAACCGATAAACCGATCTAGGGATTCCAGATGTCATCCAAAAAAAAACGTTATTCTCCAAAATCAACGTGTCTTGAGATCATTTGAATAGCATAATTCATAATAAGTGACCTACAAAATAAATTATATCTAAAAAAAGTAAAATTATTCACCACAAATAAAAAAGAAGAGTGGCAATAATATATTTAAGCAAATAAAAAAGCGAAAGAAATTGCAGAAGAAGAAAACTGAACATTAGTCACATTGCTGGTTGTGGATATATATTTCGATGCTGTGAAAAATGATGTGATAACCACTATGGCCAGAACATGGAGTACATGGGCGAGACAAAACCAATACTTTAAATTGAGAAATAATTGTACTATGCATTAAACTTCGCCTATTCACAAAGATTTAAGCCTAAAACTAATTTAGTCAAGGAGCAATAGATAATTTTGAGAATAAATACTAGGTAACCGAGGTCTTTCGCGGGACCAAATGTTTTAATCTTTATTTCGTCCTTTCAAAATAGTCCTAAAATCAATAAAACCAGCCCAGTAAGAACTGTACCAAACACCAAGCTAATAACGTATTAGGTTGATTTATAAACTCGCTAAAACAAAACAAAATCAATTTTATGTGATAGTAAAATATTTTATCAACATGTCCTAGTCATTATAAGAGCAAAATTTAATTCCATGGTTTTTAAGTCATTTCAATTGAATCTTCCAATAATTTACAATAATTAAAAATTTACAATTTTTGAAGTACCTTTTGAAAGAAAATTATAATGTAAAAATATATTATGGGCCCACAGACATATGTCTGTAATTGTTCATGTGCGTGAATGTGCAAAATAATTATTGAAGAACCAAATACTATCAAATATTATAATATGTATATCGATTTCTCTGTATACTTATAAGTATACAGAGAAACCGATATGTACTTATAATGATTATTTATAATTTTGCTCTTCGTTCGTTATTTTTCCTAAAACTAATATTTCCACAATCCGTGGCTTTTTTGTTATAGAATTTTGATTTGAGCAATTGTATTAGTGAAAAGACATTGAAGGTAAGTCCATGTAAAACAAGCCTAATACACCTTTGCTTTGAGTAACTTTGCAATCGCCGAAGCTATGCAGTCTATAAAATAACTTTATAATGCCCGAAGCTATACAGTATATATAATAACTTTCAATTCGCCGAAGTTATACAGTACACAAATAGGTAAAACTTTTTTTTAATTATTTTAACTCAAGGATAAGATTGAATAAATGTCTGTGCATATGTGACAAGACAGAAAATTATGCTAATATTGAAAGTGATTCCAACAATACTTCATAAGAAAAGGGCTTCTTTGAAGATTTACTTTTGTCAAGATTTAATTCAAATAATTGATTAAAACATTTATACCAATAGCATAAGGGTCAATTATTTCTAACATAAGTCTCTCTTTGATTTGTTTATTTGGAAAAATTCATTTTTCTCGGACAATTTTTTCAAAATAATGAATAATAAAATAACCAGTTAGTTGTATGCTGACATCGGGACTAAGAATATTTTAATCTTAGTCTAAAAATTAAGGTGTGTAATTTAAATGGTTTACAGGGACAAAAGTGAAACGTATGCGCTAAAAATTATTACATAACGTATATGAATTATATTTAAGTTTTATTGATTGGAAATACCTCCCCTATAATTAATGTGAAATAAATTTTAATAATATAGGCGAATCCATTTTAGAACAATAAAGTTTCTAGATCTAACAACGTGATTTAAGTGATAAAAAATTTCATATTGGAAGAAAAAAAAATTAAAAGATGGGTAGTTTTTTACACATTGATGGGACATGGTCGTATGGTCGTTAAGGGACATATATTTCCCATAAATTTATAAAACATTTTGCTTGAAATAAATGGTAGAGTTTTCGTAAAATATTTTTATTTTAGCTAGTGTTACAGTTTTTTTCATATTATCTAAAAAAAACATATATTACCTATAACATATTGCCAAACAAATTACAAAAATTAACATCGTAAATCTATGTGGTCATCCGTGGTACTCAGCAAAACAATTACTTTGATTATATATATATGTATATATATATATATATATATATATATATATATATATATATATATATATATATATATATATTATAACATTGGTGAACCTTAACATATTCGGCCAGTGCTATTTGTGCGATTTTCTTGTTTCTTTTTCGCGCAGTGTACGCACCTTTTTCTGACATTGGTTTTTTCCATGAGGTGTCCCTTCAAAAACTTTCGTAATACATTTGTTGATGTAGTGGTTTGAACTTACTTGTTTGAACTGAAGGCTAGTCAACATGGTACATTCCGTGTGTTCAGTAGTATGCATTTTTGTATAAATTTTTTTTTTTTTTTTCTCTTTGTATCCTGCGATCAGTCATTAGAACTATAAGCAGGTAGGTTGTGGTATGTATCTTGTTTGGGCGAATATAGGGCCAGTGCCCTTAATCGCTCTAATTATGAAGCACGTCAGCTCTCTTGAGTCTCTTTATCGAGTTGGGCTGCAACAGCATGTGCGAAAGTGGGTTAGGATGGAATGTCAGACGATCTTGGTACGTGGCTGTGTAGCGTTTTGCTTCGTCTACGATGGTTGAAATTTGTAGGTATTCGTGGATTTCCGAATTGCGGGAGTACCATGGTGCACCTGATATGACCCTAAGTATATTGTTTTGGGCTCTTTGTAGGCAGAGTATATTCGAATTACTGGCCGATGACCACAGTTGAATCCCATATGTCCAAATGGGTTTTATTACGGAGCAGTACAGTCTTAGTTTGTTGCTTAGGGATAGTGCTGACTGTCTTCCTAGAAGCCATAGCAAATTTCTAAATCGAAAATTGATTTCGTTACGCTTATTTTTGATGTGGTCTTTCCATGTCATCCTTCGGTCCAGATGAAACCCCAGGTATTTGACGCAGGACGATTGCGGTAAGGTGTTGGTACCTAAGTTGACAGCAGGACAAGTTGCACGTCTCAGAGTGAACGTGATGTGGTGAGATTTTTGGGCACTAGCTCTTATACGCCATTTGTTCAACCATTTATTTGTGTCATCGAGTTGTGCCTGCAGCAATTTACTTGCCTCTTCTGGACTGCTATTACATGCGAGAAATGCAGCATCGTCAGCATAGGTTGCTACTATAATATTAGGTGTCTGGGGTAAGTCATTCGTGAAGATGTTGTAAAGCACCGGACCGAGTACCGATCCCTGGGGTACTCCTGCGTGGCAACTATACAAGGAAGACCTGGCGTCACGGTGTTTTATTCGAAACATTCTGTCTCTAAGGTAAGAATCCATCAAGGGGTAGAAAGAGTGTGGAAGTGCTTGCTTTATTTTGCATAGTAACCCTTTGTGCCAGACCCGATCGAATGCCTGTTGGATATCCAGGAAAGCAGCAGAACAATATTCTTTCCTTTCCAAACAGTCTCGTATAGTACGATAGACTCTGTGTACTTGTTCTAGGGTCGAATGTTGCTTGCGAAACCCGAACTGATGATCTGGTATGACGTGATTGATATCTAGGTATGCATGTATCCTAGTAAGGATTATTTTTTCCCACAATTTGCTTAGAACTGGAGTTAAGCTGACAGGACGGTGTGAGGATGCATCGTTGACTGGTTTACCGGGTTTATGGATCATAACTACCTCGGATATTTTCCAAATAGCAGGGACATGTTTTGTTCTGAAGGTTGCATTAACGAGGGTTACCAGGAAGACAATACATTTTCTAGGAAGCTCTTTGAGTACCTTCGGGGTGATCAGGTCAAATCCTGGAGCTTTCTTCGAGTCCAAGCTGGCTATTTCTTTGGACAGCTCCTTTGGGGAAGTAGGTCTTATCGGCAGACACAGCTGCAGGTCCTGATTTAGGATCAGATCTATTTCAGGGTCCTCAGGGTTGTCAGATCCGTTAGGTTTGAAGACATTAGCAAGATAACTGGCGAAGGTCTCAGCTTTTTCTGGGTCTGTCCGTGCCCATGTATTGCCATTCCAGATTGGCGGTGAACATTGTTGGGGCTGTGGCATATTCCTGGTAGCTTTCCATAAAGAATGGGTCCCATGGCCATTGGGTGACATCTTTTCCAGTCTTTGTTTAACTGCAGCGTTAGTGACATCAGCAAGAAGAATCTTTAGCTCTTTTATTGCTTTGTTCAGTCGCGTTTTGTCTTCGCTGTTACGGAAAAGTTGCCAAACTCTACGAAGGCGGCGTTTTTCATAAATTTTTTGACGGATTTCAAACGGGAGCGGTGTATTCGCAAATGAATGCTTCAGTGTGGGTGTGCTTGTCCACGCTGCCACTTGGATCAGGTTTGTAATGTATAGACATGCATCGTCTACATCTTCAGCAGTTTTTAACGGAAGTTTGAGAGTGATATTTTCGTCGAGACATTCTCGGAAACCATTCCAATCGGTTTTAGCGTTAGTTAGATAGGAGCTATGGGTATCACGGGGTATCGCAATAGGGCTTACAGTAAGAAGTATTGGTGTGTGATCAGAAGATCCATCTAGGTTTGACTCGATTAGGAGATTTTGATGACAAATGCCTTTTGTGATAAAAAAGTCTATAAGATCAGGAGTTCTCTCGGTATCTGTAGGCCAATATGTAGGTTCTGATGAAATGGTCGCTAGATTGTTGATCTCAGAACTACATTTTAATTCTCTACCTCTCGTAGTTGTTAACCTAGATCCCCAATGTGTGTGCTTAGCGTTCCAATCACCACCGGTTATGAATCGGTTTCCTAAAGCTTTGAAAAACTCCGTAAACATATTCTCCTTAATGGTGTGACGCGGTGGACAGTATATTGCTGAGAGGATGAGGGGTCCGGCACGATCATCGATCCGTACAGTTGTAGCTTGCAGGTACTTGGTTTCCCAAGACTCGAGTAGGCAATGCTTAATGTTCTCCTTAATTACTATTGCCGCACCACCATGAGCTTCCCCTTCGGGGTGTGAAGTTGTGTAAACGCAGAATCCACGAATGCATATGCGTGATCTTGATGTAGTGTGAGATTCTGATATAAGGCAGGCGTTAAGCTTATTGGTTCTCAAAAACATCTCGAGTTCTTTAGTGTTGGGAGCAAGTCCGTTTATGTTCCACGTGGCGATGTGTAGAGAAGTCATTTTGTCAGATTAGATATAAGTCCCAGTAGGTCCCCTATTTGTTGAATTAAGAGATCAATTTTCTCACTTTATTTGGCAAGTATATCTTCTAATTTATTAGATTGTTGGTGAGTAGATTGCTGTGTTGTTGGTTGCCTACCTTTGGCAATATCGGCATAAGATGTTTTGTGGGTGTTACTATGACCCTTAGTGTCAAAGTTGGTGGTAGTTGGTATGTTGATAACAGGTGTTTGAGAGGGTAGTCTAGCGCGAGAGGCGAGATTCTTGGTCCTTCGAGCTAGTATTTCTTTGTATATTTGGCATCCTTTATAATTAGCAGGGTGGTCGCAGCAGCATAAAGCACACTTGGCTGGAGTTGTCCTATTCTTTTTGCACTCTGAGGTTTTATGGTCTTCACCGCATTTCACGCATCTAAATGGTCTCATGCAGTTATTTTTGGTATGACCATATTGTTGACAGCGTTGGCATTGTACAATGAACTTTGATTTCCGGGGATCCTCAATCTTAATTTTTTGCTGTGCGATAAATGCAATGTTTTTAACGTCAGGATTGTTAATGCTAGGCTCGATATTGACGAAGAACGTTGAAGTCGGTTTCTTTTCGGGGCCGTATCGTGCATTAATTATTTCACCTCTGACTTTGTTGTTGGTCGCTTGAACTGCCTCAACAATAGCTTCATGATGTGTGAGGTGATGCAAATTCTTAATGACAATTCGGTAGCATTTGGAGTCCTTAGGCGTAAAAGTATACCCTATAAGCCCGTTATCTCTGAGGAGATTGATAATTTTCTTATATTCTTCTGGAGTTTTCATTAGCACGTGAAGGATATTTTTGGTAATCATTTTGAGCTTATAATTATCTTTTTGGCTAACAGTTTCAATTAGTTTTATTAACTCGTTGACGTCTTCTATACCACTCAGAACTATTGGTGGTGGTTTGTTGGGTTTCTGAGTTTTTGAAAGGGCAATGTCATCATTTGGATCAAGCGGTAAGTTGCTAAACCGGTTCTTATTTACAATTCCATCAGACGGTGGTGGAGAATCGTACATTTTCCTCTTCTTATTGCCACGAGGAAGTGGTACATGTTGCCATATGGGTGGGGCAGGATGTTGAGAGATATATTTTATTGCTGTAGTTTCAAAAGGCAACAGGTCTGATTCAGGTTGTTTTTTTGAAGTTGTTGACTGTCCTCTGCTTATATCAGAGAGGGATGATGATCTTTGCCTAGAGAAGTAGTTTTGATGAAGTACTTGTTGTTTAAGTAATTTCTGTTGTGGTTGTGATATTGTTTCTTGTTTGGAATTCATATTGTTCCCCCGAGTAGGGTCGATATAATAGGTCACTCACAGGGTAACGCCCATTTCTGTGAGAGGGCACTTTTCAACGATGTGAGCCAGTTTCATCGAGGTTTGCGCTAGAGACTGACTACCTGCAGCCATTTATCCTATCGGTACGGTCACACCTTAGGATTAGGGTTATTTTTTCAGGTTAAGAGGTTGTCTTCCTCGCGACCCAGGCGACCAAGCCCAGGTCTCCGTTCTTGCGAGACATGACCACAAGATTACGGGTGTGGAGATCATTTCCTACCTCCAACATAAGAAGCTGTTAGGCTTGCTTAGTAGGTAAGTTGACCGCCGCCTACGACTCGGCGTTTGTATAAATAGTATAAGAATTATTTACCGCGAAGAGATCAAAAACAATCAGTCGCAGATAATATTTGATTCTTGACTGTCAATCAAGTTTGTAACACGCCTTTCGCTGATCCATGGAATCCACGCAAGCCATATATTTATTGTAGTCTATTACATTTTTAGGGCACACGACATCAATATTTTCTGCAGAACCTACCTTATGACGCTTTACGCTGTCAGTATCAGTTAGACAGAGGTAAAAAGTTTGTCAATAAATGAACTGGTTTATTATCCATACATTTCATAAATTATATATATAGACGTTTACGATTAGTACGAACAGTTCCACAAACTTTTATATTTTTATCAATAAGATTGTATTGCAACATAGGTGAATTGAAAAAGTTTTCCAAGTAAATTTCACAGTTCAGTCCTACCAATTTTCTAGTTAGTTGCAATACTACAAACTCGCTCAATCCATATTCAGTCCCACCACTTCGTTTACCCGTATATAAATAGAATTCATACAAATAACCTGTCGCCGCAACACATCTCCACAATAACTTGAACCCCCATTTTACAGGCTTGTTTCTAACGTACTGTTTCATTGCATTATGACCCCTGAATTTTATCATATGCTCGCCAATGGATCGCGTTTTCGTATTGTTAAGGGCATTTTGGAATGATATATTTAGGTGATTCATTTTGAGTCGAATTTTATATGCTTTGTCATATTCCGGGCTATTGATTTCAGTTTTGTCGTCATTATTACAAAAATGCAAGTTTCTAAGTATGACTTCAAAAATGTGTCTTGGCTCTATATTTGATATTAAGGGTATTACCATGTCAGGTTCCGTAGGCCAATAATCCCTTAGCGATGGTAGAACATGACGGCCCATCACTACGTTCATGTCAAGAAACGATTTCATTTCTTCATGTCCAACAGAAAATTCTCGTCCGTTTTCCGTCATAAGCATATCTTATCGACTGTGATGTAATACCTTCAAATAAAATGTCAGTTAGTTAGATTTGTAAATTTTAAAGGGAATAATTGAAGCAGTACCGTCTTTTGGCAAGATTCGTACTTTACCGTACTCATACTCCACATCAGGAAACACGTTTGGGATGTAATTCTGATTCCATTTGAAAACTGGTTGCCAAGTGCGGTATTCTTCTCTGACGAGTCCTGCTCTTGACGTTGAAGGTTCTGATGACTGCTCTCGTGCCCGAGGTCTTGAATTCTCAATCTCCACTAACTGCAGCCGTAGATCATCGTCTTGCGTCAAAAATATTTGATCTTCTTCGTCAAATTGTAACCCATCATCCTCATCACTCAGCCATCAAAATATAATGAGTTTCATCTGAAATGAGTTCAAAAACTCCTGTAGGGTACAGTAAGTCTTATTATTTTAGTAGTCCGTAACATACTAAAATAATAAGAATACAACATAAAATAATAAGTATTTATATACAGTTTCATTGATTAATGCTTCTCATGCTTTGTTTCTCTTTACAACCATAGGGACACCGGTGTTCCTCTATTATAATTGGTAAAATCGTAGAGTACATAAATGTAAAATGTTAGTATATAAAAGTTATTCACTTACCAGATAATGATTATCATACAATGAAATGACTTTTCAAGTTCGTTTCCAAATTTACACAATACTGTAAAATTGTCAAATAGGACGTGTAAATTTCTCAAATTTCCAAGGGCAATTTGATTTGACAAAGGACAGTTTTTCAGTGTGACCCTTATGAGAACAATAAAATATATTATAAAAAACAAAATAGTTCAACCTTTTTTATTTTATTCGTTGTCAATTTGGGACGCATATGCCCTGTGATCCTAAAAGAGTTAAAAAGTCATGTAGTACAAATTATTAGAAAAGAGATCGGTGCCCGATAGGAAATCTGTTTCCTCGGCTTTATGTTAATTTCATTCATAAACTCTTTTCAAGGCCATTATTTTTAAACCCAAATTATCTATTCATTGGTGATATGTGTAAGTAAAAGTATAAATATTTTACGGAGGATATAATTTCAGGTTCAATTGTGCCTAAAAAATACGTCATTCAATTTTAACGGGATACATAAGAATAAAAAACTAAATTGTTATCTACTTTTGATAATTTTTTTACCCCGGGTATGATTTAAACATTTGAATAATTTAAAAACCGTAAGCTGCGGATCATATTTATAGATTTACCGTTTCCAAAATAACAGAAAATACTTGGACTAAAATTCGTATTTCGTTTCACCGCGATATCTCAAAAAATCATCGATGTCTTCTCAAAAATGTGATTAACATTAATATAAAATGGAACCCGATTTTTTTAAATTGAATTTGAACAATGTAGACTAAATGTAAACATGTGGTATAATTTAGAATAATAAATAATATAAATGACAATCATATTGTTATTAAACATTCGGCTTTCATAAGATTTATCTGCTACATCAGATAATCGCACATTTTGTATTTAGACAACATGGGTTAAACCAAATAATATTAAAGTTTATCCAATTCGTCTGAGAAATACTTAAAACAAACATTTGTATGATTATCTTTTTAGTTTCAATTTGGTATTACAATCAATGTAATACCAAAATAAATCGTGAAAAAATTGTCAAATTGAAAATACCGATTAATTATTCACAAATAATTTTGATGATGATTTATCAAAAAATAAGATCAATTTCGCAAGACCTGTTTGAAAAAGTGAAATAAAGTTATATGCAAATTACCATAAACACTGCTAAGCATAGTGATTTATAATCTAGGAAAGTTTTAAATACATCTGAATGGGAACGCTACAAGAAATTACGTTTTAGGAAGATAATCAAAAATAAATAAAAATATTAGGCTCTTTTTCTTTCTGTTTGGCCATTTATGGTGGTACCAGTGTTAGAGGATTCTACGTTAATGAATTTCACTAATAAATTGAATGTTTGAAAATCTTTATTTCAAAAATACAATGATTTATTTACATCAAAACCAGAAGGGAAATAGAGTTTAGATCACCTCGGAAAATTATGCTGCAAGCAAATGGAAACTCTTGTCCGATATTTTTAATTGTAGTTCGGATTTTCATTGAAAGTGGAACTGATCTTCTTGAGAGGGACTATATATTTAAAGTCGCTCAAATTAAAAGAAACAAAACAATCGGATTTAAATCCAGAGAGCACGCTGGTCATCTGGTCGTACCACTGTGACGAATCCGCCGATGTGGAAAAACTTGGTTTAAGTATTATTATACGCTTTGTGCGTAGTGACATGATATGCAATTTTGTCAGTACCACTTTGTCCAGCGGGCATCTAATAGGACATATGTTGGTAAGTTTATCAATTTACTTTGTAGATACTGAAAATATCGTACTCCGTTTAAATTTAAGGACAGATCAACGGAAATAATTCCACTTCACAAATTCACTAATAGTGGATGTTGAAAACTGGATTATCTTCTGCAGTGGGATTTTATGATCCCTTATTAATGTGTATTTTACATGTTAAATATTCCGAAACACGTAAATTTTGTTTTTTCTCTCGAAATTGTATTTTTTTAAAAAGTTTCGGTCTTCCATATCTGTCCTTAATATCTCCCGACAAAATTGTACCCTAGTTGCAAAATCTGTTGATAATAAGCTCAGCGTTCATTAAAGATCATATGAATGAATATATTCCCTTCATAGTACATGATTAATAACATAACGTGGTTCAGTTAATATTGGATCATTTTCAATGTCAGTCAGTGTTTGTTCCCTTCTTTTACGAACATTCAAAGTTTTGAATGCTTCTAAAGCCAGTTCACGCTATTCTGCATTTAAAATACGATAAGTATAGTATGTTAAAGATACGATGTTTAGGAAATCTTTGCACCGTTTTTCCGCCATGTTGGTTGGTGCGGGTACTATGTAGCCTAGAAACTTCCCGCGCAACAATGCATCATCGTGTACTTACGTGACAAATTAGTAAGTAAGACGTTTGCCATTTTGAGTCATGGCGCTTAAAGCAGTCCAAATAGCTTTGCAATAATCCAGATAAAAATCCAAATCGTTATTTTCTAATCTGAAGAATAAAAAATCAGAAGCATAAAAAGAGGCATATAGGAACCAAAGTCAAAACCATAGAAGCTCGTAAATCCGAAAATAGTAATTTATGGAAATAATACAGTACGGGCCAAAGACAAACACCGGTCTGAACAAATGAACGATAACAAAAATTAAAATATTTATTTCTTTCACCACTTCAAATAAGATTTCTCTAAAGAATAAAAAATTAAAATAGTTATTATAACACATTATTATTTATGATTATTATTGCTTCTTTAACAAATCACATTTTTTTAATTACTATTATTAATTTTACTTCAAAACATCTGTGATCGATATAGGTACCTAGGTTATTACCGGCTATAGTTTTAATAATTTCGAGAACACCAAGTCTATAATTACATGTGTCTCCTTTCATTTCTTGAACACGAAATTCCGTCTAAATTAGACTAAGACTGAGAAAATCATAAAACGTGAAACCAAAAAGGAACCGAAATGTTTTTATTTCCCGATGACGTATTAAATATAAGTTTTCAGAATATTCCCATGCACATTATTTCTTTTAATTTTTCAAGTTTATAAACCATTAATCATAACTGATTAAAATAATGTGCATGTCGTACTTATTAAATTTTTTTCACAAAGCGGAAAAGCGAGAGTTAAAAACTGTAACAAATTTTTTTCGAGTTTTTTCTAAGTTTTTGATACAGAAGAGTGTCATAGCCATGATTCGATACGGCATAGCTACGCTTTCTAGACATTATTAAAATAATAAATGGCGCCTATACTGACACTTATACAGTATTTTTGCAAAAAAAAATATTTTTAAACAATGATTAGTAGGTAAAAGTATTTGTAAATTAATGAATCGCCTCGATAGAAAACTGGAGTGATCATAATAGGTTCATTTTTCTATTTTAGTTATAGATAAATTTAGAGCCTCAAAAATACGATATAGTCTCATCTGTATTTATAATCTTACCCAGATAATAAATAAATCGAAAAAAAATAGTATAAGTTAATAGAACCTCGAATTATTCGATTTCAGAGCAATAGCTGTTTCATTCAAGTTCGTTCTTTCAACCGAGTTACAATATATAACAAAATTATTCAGCAGCCGCTAGTTGTGTCGTTAACCGCGAGTGACGTTAAACTGTCAAATTTAAGGTATCGCGGCCGGTTAGAGCTATTAAATTGGAGCTCACTGTTAAGGTTGAATGAGCACTAAGTGGCATAGAGAATATTAAGAGGTAAATATTGATTTTCTTCATGTTTTTATAATCATATTGTTCCTGAGTGTATTGTTTATTTCACTAACATATATGTTTCCTTTTACTAAGATCAATTGGTGTTATAATGTATTCAGTTAACACGCAAAACGAAAACAATATATTTAAAACATAATATTTCACACAATATAACTTTATTTATGAGCAAAAAACAAACAGTACAGTGGCTTTATATAAACCATGTAATTATCTCTATCTTTAAGGCTATTAAGCTTGATATCATGTACGTTTATTAGTTGTCTAGCTCTTATCAATTCAGCTTATAAGGCACCTTCTGAAAATCACAGTTATTTGGTGTGATAAGTCAACAAAAAAAAATTGTATGATATTCAGTAATTATAAGTGTCGTAAAATGTATGTTTATGCCACACAAAACACTTTAAAACATCTAATGAGAGTTGTTTCAAAAATGTATCTTTACGCACAAGAAAAATTCATAATAAAAATATAGAAAACTAGGTTTTCTCGAAATAAATGTTTGAAGATCTAAATAAACACTACGACTAAAAAGCTCTGAGTGAATAAATCGATTGAAAATGGATGATCACAACCGTTGTGTTTCTGTTTTGAAAATTTTTAAGACGTGGATTGTAAATTTTTACGAAGTCTCTTTTATTGTTTATTAGAAATATCATGTACTTTCAACACTTTTACTTATTCCTAAATATATATATATATAAAACCCTCACATGGTGAATTCTAAATGTACTTGACAAGTTTTATTTAAATATGGACAATAACGAATTTTTGTAAAAGTATACTTTTCATCTTTAATTATACTTTGGTTATGACAGGGCTGCGTCCTCTGGTAAGCAATAAAAAAACAATTCGTATTATCAAATTAAAATGATTTAGTTCTTTGTCATGATGTAGGCCTTCGCCTTATCTAAAGACCACTTATAACTTTACAGTTTTAGGTTCGTGAAAGTCTGAATAAATGTTCTGCACTAATAACTCAAATACAAAATAAGAGTAAAACGTGTGGTAAGAATCTACGGAGAGGGTAAAGTTGTGTAAAGGAATTCGTAATACAAACATTTTAACAATGTAATATCCAGTTGAGTAAGAAAGATGCCCATATAATATTTTGTGGCGTATGAGCAATCATCTATTGTTTTTTAATTTTGTGATTTTCTTCAATATATTACCAAGGCAAATTGTAAAATGTTTAATTTTACGATATTTAATTAATATCAATATTTTTTAAATACAGTACCTCGTGAACAAAAGTGGCTGCGCCCTTTACGAATTTGAAATGCTTATGTAGAGTGAAGTGAGAAGTTTATGTGCGATTTGCTAAAATTATCATGAATTTTATGAAATAATTGTATTTGGTTTTATCAGAAACATGCCAAATGTTACATTAAATTTAATTCTGTGCTATTGCATACGTTGAATGTCATGTGGTCATGTAATTTGCTATCGGAATAATTCTACCGATTTTCTTAAATAAACACCTTATTTTTTCATCTTCCACATTTTTTCAAAAATATGAGAAGCGGACATGTAAGTATATGATTCCATCTATCCTAATTATTGAAAAGGTAAACAGATTTTATTATAGGGTTAAAATATTTTAAAATTATAAAAAGGCATTTTGTGCAATTTGGGATACATTAAGTATATTAAAAAGAGACTAAATTGTATTTAGATTACATCAATACAAGCATTTTAGAGGCGTTCACAAAATATTTCAATATTGGATAGAGTAATTATATTTAAATTTTGCTATGGCAAAAAACAATTTAATTTTTATTAACACAAATGTACAGATATTTGTCGTTTATATATTCATCGAAACAATATGCATATAGATAGCCCCCATCCAACTATTTGCCTGTTAATCTTCGCCATCTGTTATAAAATAACCTAAATGTAAATAGAGTATGCTACTGAATTCTCTGTACAGATGTTTGTAATAGAAATACAATTTTTTGTATATATATATATATATATATATGTATATATATATATATATATATATATATATATATATATATATATATATATATATATATATATGTATATATAGAAAATACCTTAGAAAATGTGGAAATATCAATGTAATTGGTATAATAAAAGGAAACTAATTTGATGCCAAAGTTGTGAAAAAAATTAGAGATTAAAATTAACAATCATAAAAACAAAATACAGCGATAGCCTGGTATAACTTGAAATTTTTTTGTACATTTTTTAAAATTGTCTGCAAAATTTTAGGAAGATTACCGGAAAATTTAAACAGGCAATAAAAGGCATCATTTGTAACACAATATAATCCAAAATGTCATTATTATCGGGATATTTACGATTTTCCCTAGTTTTATTTTTTCGGAGTTTTTCATTGTGTAATTAATAACAACAGCTAAATAATTCATTTCTTGTTCAGAAGATCTATGCTTCTTGGCATCGCTTCTACACGGTTGTAAAAAAAGTAAGAAGGCTGCTTAGTTAATACGAAACTTCAGTATAATTTTTAAAAACGTTGTAAAAATTCTAAAAAAAAATTCGATGCGTAAATTCAAGCAGGTATGAAAAAAGACATGGATTCTCTAACGGAATTAGAACTACCTTGAAAGCTTGACTATGATATTCCTGTTCGGTTGACACTCGACAAAATTTTGAGTTTAAAAAATATCATCAGAAGTCGATAAGGCCAAAGCGATTCTTTTTAATGACCTGACGCACTTAAAGCGTGCTCTGGAAATTATTCAGCAAAATATGATCGGTAATAAGTTGTCTCAGCTAACTCAATTATATCAAAATTTAAACTAAAATCGATTACATAAGGAAACGAAAAAAGGGAAAAAGCTGGGTAATAGTGTACCTGTAAATATAATATAAATATATATAATATAAGGTAAAGTATAGGAATATTTTTTAAACTTATTTTTGAATGAGTAAAATTGCAATAATGACGACATGTATGTCAGATTACAGCTAATTTTTGAGGTTCGACAGTAAAAAAAATCTCTGAAATAGGTTGTCATAGATTTTATTAACTAGGATCAGTTTTGATATATGTAATAAAATTGCCGTTAAAAACGGCCGTATAGTATAGTTTTTGGAAGGGTATAACGAAATGTAAGTCAAATTGAACACAATTATATACTATATATTTGAAATTGATGCAAAAAGCGAAATGATAAATTTGAATACACACGTAAAACTTAAAAAAGGCACAGTTTAATTCAAAAGAATTACGAAGTAATTAATTATGATGAACGGCAGATGTGATATTAGTAAACGACAAACCTATAAATAATAACAAACCCAACAGAAACAGTCACTAAATACAAATTTGAAATAGCAAAAAGATTTGTTTGAGTGAAATATAAAAATTTTGAGGCAATGTATATTAATGAGAATTAAGCATACTAAATAATTTAAAACAATGGAAAAAGCGAGTGAAATATTCAAGAACAATATAACACATTACACTCTATAATTTCTTTGTTTTTCCGCTTTGTTCACAAATTGCATGGAAGCGTAGACCAAATGGTATTTGAATATTTAATTGATTAGTTTTGCTGTGAAATATAAGAAGTAATTTAAAATAAGTAAATTAATTCTCATAATTTACTTATATCTTAGAAGTACTTTAAATTCTCTACCAATATCTTCAAAATAGCAAGTTTTTCTAAAATTTTGAATAAACCTACATATAACATGCAATCGATTGACCTTATAATACGAGAATATTGATAAAGTAATGTAAATGACCATTATATTATTTTTCCAAATTCCCGTAAGATAGCTAAATACAATTAAAGTTGTAATCTTTCAAATAATTCTTCAATTCACTATACTAGTTTTACAAAATAAATCAGATGAAATATAAAAGTAAGGCTAATATCAACATTCATATGAATAAAAATGTGTAATTTATTACATTATTATTTATTATTTTACATTGAAAAAAATTGTATGTAAGTTTAAATGGAAAATGGTTTGTAATGGTTATGTAAACGTTAAAACAATTTATTACAGTAAAACGTTGTATGTCGGTATCGTTGGTCGATCAGAGTCTATTATGGAATAAACATGAAATTAAGAAACTTTTTAAACTCCTGAAAAACAAAAAATTTAATTTTTTAAGTGGCAGAATAAATTATATAAAATCCTGAGTAATATTTAAACATCAAACATATTAAAGTGCAAAATACTTTCAATTCAAATCATTAAAATTATCCACTGTTTCGACTGCCACATTATTAAAAATTGTTATTAGACTTATATGAATAAAACATTTAATAATACTCGAAAACAAATATTTTGTTTTTCAATTGGTGTTGGCATTATAAAGTCAGCAATTTCTGTAACCTAAAATTCGAACAGCCGAGAGCTAACAAAATTCCTTAGTACATGTAGTATTCATATATAAAATAAATAATATTGATATAAATACTTATATCTATAAACAAATACGACTATATTAGTTCCGACTCCATACATAATATGCAAAGGTTGAACTAAGATGTAACAATTATCAATATTTACTTTGAATCATTAGGTAAATACTTGTGATTTAAACGTTCATTTCCCAAAAGTTTTTGTTTAGAGAGGGTTCAATCCCTTCAAATTTTAAACGAAATATTACTACAATAAGGGGATGAAATTATCAAAGTACATCATAATTTTACGTTCACTTCATTATAATTATAAACGATAAATTAACAGTCTTCATATTGATAGTTACATATTTGTTTATATCTTGACTACAGCTTCCATCACATTAATGTTAGTAAAAATAAAACACGTTGACCTTATCAAGAATATATGGTGTAAAATCAGAATACTATGCCACATGTCATGGCCAGATTTTATATAACTGCACAAAGATCAGCTATTTATTTTTCTATAACTTCTCGATAATTGTAACCAATCTGGCAAGATCAAGCTTCGCAAAGTGCAAATTCTCTGATACGAAAATTTAGAGTATATTTAATAATCAATAGGACAGTTTTCAAATAATGACAAACAAAAATAGTAAAGGGGGAATAAAGTGGGAATAAATTAAGTTCATTTGAAAATTTTATTGGCGAATAATGACAGATAGAATGTGATGTGAAAAATTGAATACGAAAGCAAAGCCGATAGAATAAAAAATTACGAAAAGCATTTATAAATCAATAGTTATTTATAAAAGTGACTCTTAAATAATACAAAAAATAATTTATAGATGTCATTGCAATATTGACACGGAATAATAGATGGAAAAATTTATGCAGTATAATTATTAATACGGACATTCGACTAGAACGCAACTTCAAAAGAAGTAAGTCATAACTTATAATATATGAAACAAATAAAATTGTATTGACCTGAGTTATAGTATTCATCTTATAAAAAAAGAATTTGCAAAATATGTACGAATGTACACAAAACATATAGGTTGCAGGATATCGCACTCCATATTTTAGCAGTGCTATAAATGAGAACAGAATTGGTTAGAAGCAAAAAATTTTTAAATATTGGTTATCTATCGCATGCTGAATTTTACAACGATTATGTTGTTAAATGAATAAATTTATAATATTAAATATTTACACAACTCTGTCAATCAAATCACATGATACTCAACAAACTTTAAAAGTAAGTACTGGTTTAACCTGAAAAGGAAGGAGATTGTTCATTTGTTTATTCCACAGAAACATGCAGGAATCGTTTATAGAACATGTTCCATTAAAATAGGTACTTGTGTCATGCTAGTGGTTGATTAAAAGATATTCTAAAAAATGTTATTTTAAAAAATTTTGATAAATTATAAAAATATGATGTATTCCGATCATCAGGAATCTTTTAGCCCCGTCACATCCTATTAAATCGTCTTATCGAGTCTTGTTTCTGTCTTCAATTTTCATGTTCATCCTCTTCATATCTCGCGGACAACAATAAGTACGAGAAGGTAATTTTATACCTAATTATAGTAATTATTTGGCAGATATACCGAGAAATATTTAGAAAGCTATATTTAGAAAGTTTTGGATTGAAGGTGTGTAATTCTAGGAAATCCTATTTTTTCCTTCGATTAATCTATTATATATAACTAGTAGATCTGTTAGTTTTTTTGCTTAATTATTAGAAGTAAGTTAGAAGTCAGCTCTATTATTTAGAGCCAATACGAAATCGAATAGAGCCTGGTGATTACGTGTATCCGAAAATTGTTGCTTCGATATTTTTGCATGTAAAGATACTTACTTTTCCTTTCCATTTCCTGTCAATTTTTTTTCAGTTACCCTGAAGTATAAGTGTGTGAAGTCGGTATCGATCACGGATTTTTAGCCACTTGAGAAGTGACCTGTATTCAGAAATATGATCATATTTTCTGAGGCCGAAGACGTACCGTGATAAGATTTATGTGGTTTATAAAACATATAACTTGCCGCTGAATCTCGGAAACCGAAATATGATACCCGCCGCGTACTGTTAACCCTCAAAACAGTTAACAATTTTGCTCTATGTATTTTGGTGTCACTCCGCGAGGCATGGCTGGGCTGCAAAATTTAATAAAAGTATATGTGGCCATCGCAGGTTTATTCTCGATAAAAATAAATCAGTATTTGTTTGATTTTTTATGAAATTTTTGTCCTATTTTAATTGTAATTATATTAAAATCAGTGTAAATAATATAATCTTTGTATATTTGATTAAAAAAATGTTTGTCTTAAAATTAACCGACTCAAAGAAAGTCTGCAAGAAAGTGAAGAGTCGAATAAGTTCCATACAAAAAGAAAATAAAAACTAATTCATCAGTTACTGTAAAAGAAGATAATGTCAGAATTTGCGGTGAAAGAAGCAGTGGCGAAGAAGAAGTCAATAAAGACATTATTGTTTTTAATAATTATATCAATTGCTAAAAATTATAAACTTAGCTCCTCCACTGAATCAACAGGTATAAAAGAAATCCAAGCTTTTTAGAGTTGCCACTTTTTGCTGGGGTGCAAAAGACGAGTCGTTTTCTCTTGTGTCTTTCATCACTTTCCTTGAGCATTTTCACAAACTTTGAATTTTACATTTGTTGTATACATTTCTGCCTTTCCAATCTTTGGGACATAAAATCATTGAGTGACCAAGACCTTCGTCCTTTATTAACACGAGCAGAGCTCGCATTTTAATCTACAAAGGCAAAGCAACCTTTATATTCCGCCGCAAATTCGGCAGTTCCATTTTTTTTTCTAATAAGACTCAATCCTATTTCGTTAAAAAATTGCTGTTATTATGTTATTTTCTTTATTATAATTATTGTATAATATTTGTAGTTATATTTTTTATTACTCTTTTGATTTCTTAGTAATTATTATACAATATAATAAAAAATTATAAAAAAACCCTTCAAAATATAATACTTATAAATTTTAATTGTCGGTTTTTGTGAGATAAAATTTGTGCCATTTGAGGAAGTTTACATACATCTT
The DNA here is from genome assembly GCA_039881145.1 of Druceiella hillmani. Lineage (NCBI taxonomy): Eukaryota > Metazoa > Arthropoda > Insecta > Lepidoptera > Hepialidae > Druceiella > Druceiella hillmani. Next base: position 42,573,717 of record JAYKKI010000004.1, on the reverse strand, counting down.
GGAGTATTATTTTCGGAGATTAATATATACATTTCCAAAAATAAATTTTTCAGGTACTTGATATTAAAAAAAAATTGTTGAAACAATAAATATTTAATTGGCTTCACGATTTTTAAAAAAAATTTTTTCGATGTTACAAATAAATTTCTAAACAGTTAATGGCACACTTACTTCGATATTTTTGAGGTTCCTCACACTTCATTTTTTATGATGCTAACACATGAACAGACGTACAAACAAGGTGTATACACACATTCTATCAACTTTTTTTTAACTATACAATTTGATTAATTCGCCAAACATATTTGATTCAATCATCGCTAAAATTTTGTTATACAAGCATATGTATACGAGCAGATGTTTTATTATTTCACAGGAACCCTTAGAAAAATTTTATTAGTATTGTATTATGTTATTTTATTCCCTACTTATTAATTGTTACGTATATCTTTGTTCATAAAAAGAAGGAAAAGAGTGGAATAAATCTGCCCTTTAGCAAAATCAGGATACAGTGGTGAAGCGACAAGGTGCAACAACTTTTCAATGGTGCGGAGTAAATTCATCTAGTATAAACTCGAACCATTAACCGAATATCGAATATAAAAAAATGAAATATGTACATAAAATATTTTCGGTGTCACGTGAAATGTAGCAATAGTCTGTTTATGAGCCACATACATGTATGTACTTTAGAGAGGCGAGGAGCTTGAAATCGGTACCGATTCTAAAAATCCTAGAGATTTTCAGAAGCTATATTTTTAAAATTTATTTAACGTCTAAAACATATTGTACCGCAAAAAATACATTTCAGTACTTGTATTTTCATTATTTTATACATTTAATGCACTTTCTAAGAGATGTCAGAAACATTTTTTTGTGCATTTTTTTTCTAAAAATGTTTTATATTATATTTAAGCAAAAAAATATAATTAAACTTTTTATAAACTGTCGTGCAAAAAATCCACAAAAATTGGATAATAAAGATTTCTTTATGATTTTTAGTTAATTGTGTAATATGAAAGAAGAAAATATTATAATAAAAAAATAAAAATTGAGATTTTGGCGAAAATAGATTCTTTAATTTCCATTCGAATTGATCCCTAAAACCATTGTTTTTAATGTAATTTAGAATTTTAAATTTCAATTATTCGCCAAAGGAAAAAATATATAATTACCTATTTTCCTAAAAACGTCTCGTAAGGTTCTCAATTTTTTCTGTGTTTTACAGTCGACATACCATTAACTGAATTTCTCCTGAAAAAATCTGATTAGGTTCCTATTCTATGAAACGGCAAAAAATTTCACACTTTCGGACAGCGAGTGCGCGGCGATACAATGTTGATATTTGATTACCTGCATAATACACACTCAATAATTAAATGAAATAAAAAATAAATGATTGGCAATTTGAAAATTACATTTTCAGATTTCGATTTCACAAAAAACTACTTCTAGCGTGGTTGCACAATAAATTTTTTTAACAATATTTTTTTTACTCCACCTCAACATTTAATATTATAATCAACAAACTAATAATAATTAAAATTAAATGGAACTACGTGATGTAGTATTATTTCTACTTTCTTTCATTTCTTTACCACGACCTAGGTTTCGTTGTATTACAACATCTTCAGGTGGGATATTAGCAAAGATAATCTTTGCTCAGTCTACTGCTGGACTAGAACCTTTCATATGCATGCTATTCTCTTCTGTTCTCTCTGTTCTCAGATCCTTCACCTTATCATTGGGCATTCTGGCCTATAGTCGGCCAACGTTTTGGTGTCCACGCAGCAGATGGACACCAAAGAGCCTTGGTTACCACTCCAGCAGAAATTGGCTCCATTGTCTATCCTCCTTGTAACACAAATGAACCGCTCATAGTAATGGCTCGCCAATTGATAGTAGTTACTCAAGTTCACCTCTTAATTTCATTGTTTCATTTTCACTTACTTAGTGGTTGAAAGTTGTCTAAGAATCGTCTTCCTTGTCGCTTTGTGTGCTACTTATAGCTTATGTACAATTATTTAGTCAGAATCCACATTTTAGCTCCATAAAACAATGCATTTGTCGGACAATTCTCTCTTTGATTATACTGAAATATTCACTTTTAATTCTTAAGAGCTTTTGAAAAACAACCCGATTTTTAAAGCCGTATAAGACATGGTAATTTTTTTTGACACCTAGTTTGATGTATATTAAATTAATCCCACCGCTTTAAACACAAAATGGAAGAAATCTGGAAGAGTAAAGGTTACCCAACCACGACATACCGTGCGACCAAATAGTTTAATTTAATTAAATGGCACACTATCTTCATAAACGTAATAAGAGAAAAAAGGAAATAGTTGACAAAATTGAACTCAGATAAATATTATTTATAAACCCTATTAGATTTGGCATTTATGTGGCCTTAGTCGTCAGTTATAGACATACAAATTAGCATCCTAAAGGGTATGGCGATAGATTCTTTGACGGGTAAGGCATGCTGATCTATGTACCTATAACTGACGACTATGGCTATACAAATACCGTATCAAATAGGGTTATTTTTGCCACATTTGACTAAACCAATACTATTCAATGAAAGTATTCTGAGGTTATGCTTCTACGTATTTAAGTCCTCATGAAAAATTTTAATTTTTCTACAAAGACCTATATAAAACATGGTGTAAAATTTGCAGTTTCTACTGAATTTTAATGAGCGAAAGATTCTAACAAGAAACAAAATTAGAACACAGAAAGGTCGAGAAATTTTCACCGGCAAGTTTATGTGAGCCAGAGAAACATTCAAGATTACAGATTGGTGATCTTTTTGAAACAAAGGATGTTAGTTGCTCTAAAATATTTTTTTTATCTAATCAGAATAGGAGTTTTATACTATGGTTTAAGTGTACTCGTACATAATACATCGTTGCATTCGTAAACAATAAACAAATTTAAAAGTGAATTTCTTCATTTCCTTTTATTATTTTTCATGCTGACGTTATAATAAACGTATACCATAATGAAATTAAATATATTGATATGAAAACCCGTCAAGTATGAATGGAACTCGCACTACGAGGGTTTTGTCTACAATCAGGCACTTGCAAACTATTAAGAGTAAAAGGCATTTCAATTAAATTATTTAAAAATATAAATGTTATTTATCACCTTGTAAATTCATCAATAACTCTTTCACAGAGATAACAAAGCTAAATCTTGAAACAGAAGTTATTTTACAGCTGATTTGAGTAATTTATTCAACTTTGACTCGTCGACTAGCAAAACCTACTTATGCGTGATAATTTTTCATTTTTTTCTTAAACTTTTGTCGATAAGTTTCAGATTGATCCTCAATACATATATATTGCCAACTACATCTGTCACAGTTATAAGATATGGTACGCATTTCAATAATATTATTTCTCATCACGTAAGTACATAAATATTTTCCCACAATATATTTCAAAAACATAATGAATACACAATTAAAAATAAAAGTTATAATTGCTATTGATTTAAGTCACTTATACAAAGGTTTTACAATTTTTTTACAAATTTGCATGTGAAAATTTTCTTTTAATTTTGTTATATATTCTACTACTGCCTTTCACATGACTTTAGTTATAATTTTTAAAGAACAGTCAAAACATGCAACGTAATCTAGGATCAGTGATTTCTCCCTAAATTAAGGATTTAAGGGAGTGATTTCTTTGCTCCTTGCATATGCAGCTCAAAAATCACGTGATTCGTTCTTGCGTTGCGACGTTTTTTGCCCACTTTTCAGTTTAAATTAAAAATATTTCCGTAGAAATAACATTTCCCAGGATAAGAAGTGGCCTATGCTCTTTGCCAACCTGCCAACTAAATCTGTGTAAAAAAGTCACTTCCATTGTGCTACGAAAAAAGAAAGAAAAACACATTTTTGCATGTATGAAATTCATTACGATAAGAAATATGTAAAAAGTGTCTTAAGTCATTTCTCGATCCAAAAAAATATCTTTGTGCAAAAAATGCTGTTGTTTTGTAACTCTATTGCACTGTGAAAGAGACAAACACAATTTCACATTTGTAATATTACTTAGGATACAATTTTGCATTTGATTTAAACTATTACTTAGGTTAAGACCTCCGGGAAAAATGTAGTCTAAATTATTTTCCGGTCAGCTGACAATGTCATTGGAAAAATCACGTCAACCCGTTGCTCTTTTGTGCCGTGAAAGAATTACAAAGTAACACACTTTTATGCTTATAATATTAATCAGAATCAGATTTCTCTGGATAACAGTAAGCTATAATATTTCTTCGCTCGCCATCTGTCCCTGGGCAAACAATCAGGTCAAAAGTTCCGCCCTTGTGGCTTTAGTAACGTTGAGATTTTCCAGCATAAAATGTAGGTTATATCGTTTTTCCTTCTACCAAATATCTCCGTACAAAAACACGTCGATCCATTGGCTTGACATTTTTATAATAATGGTTGAGTTGGTTGCCGCGCGGGTCAGAGACGTGTCTCTAGCCATTAAATGAATGAAACATGTCGGATCTAAACAACGTATGTAAGGAAGTAAATCGGTGTGTATATGGAAGCATGTGTATGCATGTGCAAGTCTGTGAGTGTACGCGTATGAGCGCTGTCGTGTTATTTCCGTGTAGTAACTTATAAATAAATATTAGTTGTACATACGAACTTGAAAATATGTAGAATGAAATAACGCAAGATGCAATTGACAAGATATGGCTACAGCATGATGGTGCACCGGCCCACTTTTCGCGACAAGTAACTTAATATTTAAATGCAATTTACCCAAATCGATGGATAGGACGTGGCGGTACAATTGCATGGCCACCACGTTCACAAGACCTCAATTCATTGCACTATTTTCTATGGGGATATTTCAAGGAGGCAATCTATGAGACTAGTAAAGATAATGAACAACAATTACGACAAAAATTATATCATTTATCTGAAGTGGTAAAAAAGAACGATAGGGGCTTACGAAGTTTAAGAAGAAATTTTGTAATTAGATGCTGGTTATGCATTAGAGTCAGGGGAAGACATTTTGAACATTTACTGTAATAAAAGAAACATCATAAATCCGGTATGATCATAAATACTATATTTGTTTTATTTTACTATAACCGCAAAAATTATCAGTGGTATGAGCTTAGGATATAAAGAAGTTATAAAATGACTTAGTACCAGAAAATCATACCTTTTTGGAATCTGTGTGAATTGTAGATGTTTTCAGAATCCCTTATCATGTTTTGTAACTAAAAAAGTGCACATGTTTCAGTGTTTAATTTGTGTGTTGTCAGTAATATCTTATGAATAATATTTTAAATAGGTAGATGAATATTCTTTTAAAGATCTTGGACAAAAAAAAGGAGAAATAGTAATAACGCCTAATAACAATTTTGTTTTCATGCCCAGTAATAAAAATTTCAAAAATCATATCTCCTAAACTATTAGGACTAGGATAATAAAATGTATTGTTTCGTATGTGTAATAATCCCCTCTATCACCGACATTTCGTTGGTCCATTCCTCATGGGACACTTTATATCGTGTATAAATTGCATTAAATGAAACACACATAATCTTTGCACAACCTACTCATGATAATTATTTAGTGCGTAGAACATTATTCCACACAATATTTAAACGCTCACTGGTCTCGAAATAATTATTTGTATCATATATATTCTAAGGATCATTATGTTATTGAATTAAAAAATTGTTTGCACTTACATTCGTTATTATTTGCCATTATTTAATATTATTCATGCTTAAATTTTTGTTCTTACAATTTAAAAAGATGTATTGCGATCTAATTTTAAATTTATTAAACAGAATACTGAATTCAAGAATTATAGTCTCTTCTAAATATGTAGAACTTATATAAGAAGATCACTCGAGAGATTGTTGAAATTAATTTAATATTACTATTGAATATATTTGGCGTTAATTTTGTAGAAATTCATTATTCGCAATTAAATGAAACTACGTGATGTAGTATTATTTCTACTATCTTTAATTTCTTTACCACGACCTAGGTTTCGTTGTATTACAACATCTTCAGGTGGGATATTAGCAAAGATTAACTCATAGGAACAACCAACAGCATTTATATGTTTCAAACACAATAGCGGAAGACTACTTTGTGCGGATTTTTCCATTGTTTATGTTAGTGAGTTTATTGCAGGGGCGCAGACTAGGTTTTATTATATTACAGAAAGTTATACAATATACCAGTATTCTAGTTGGGGTAATAAATTCAATTGTTGTTATTATGTGAAATTATACAATGCAAACTTTAGGGTGTATGTAATAAAATTAAATGGAAGTTATTGTCGGTAATATATTGCAAAGGCAAGGGTATTTGAAAGTAAGGCCAAGGTAATATACTAATTATACATATCTTATTATCGGTAATATATTTATACAAAAGCAAGGGTATTTGAAAGTAAGGACAAGGTAATACACTAATTCTACATATCTCCGGTATAAAGAAATAAAAACTATGAAACTAATCGCAACAAATAATAATTATGACCCATCAATTGTCACAAAACTGTACCATAATAAATTAAGAAAAATACTAATACAAGAAATATACCCGGTCGCACCAAATAAGAATAATATTTACTATAAATCTATCCCATACATAGGTAATGTATCACTCAAATTAGGAAAACTCTTAACTAATAATAAAAATATAAATAATATAACATGTACGTATAGTACCTTAAATAACTTGGGTAAAACCCTTATTAATAATAAAGAAAAAATAGATAAACTTAAAAAGAGTGGTATCTATAAACTTAAATGTAACGATTGTAATAGTGTATACATAGGTCAAACAGGAAGAGATTTTAATACAAGATATAAAGAACACATCGCCAGCTGGCGTAATAATAAACCAGATACATCTCACTTTGCTAAACATCTCATTGAAAATAACCATCACCCCCATACTGATAATGCACCCTATATATTACAAATAAATACAAAAGGCAATAAACTTAATATCCTAGAAACATTAGAAATAAACAGACATAAAAAAGATATCAAGGTCAATATATTAAATGAACAACTAAATATAATATCATCACCCATTCTTAATATCTTCTAGATATAATATAAATATAAAACATTGACACTACAGTACCCTGGAAATTGTTTCAGCATTAATACACATATAAATATACGTATATATAATAAAAACAAAAAAAAAAATTAAAAGAAATAAATAAATAAATATATGAATACACAAAACCGGAGATATGTAGAATTAGTGTATTACCTTGTCCTTACTTTCAAATACCCTTGCTTTTGTATAAATATATTACCGATAATAAGATATGTATAATTAGTATATTACCTTGGCCTTACTTTCAAATACCCTTGCCTTTGCAATATATTACCGACAATAACTTCCATTTAATTTTATTACATACACCCTAAAGTTTGCATTGTATAATTTCACATAATAACAACAATTGAATTTATTACCCCAACTAGAATACTGGTATATTGTATAACTTTCTGTAATATAATAAAACCTAGTCTGCGCCCCTGCAATAAACTCACTAACATAAACAATGGAAAAATCCGCACAAAGTAGTCTTCCGCTATTGTGTTTGAAACATATAAATGCTGTTGGTTGTTCCTATGAGTTAATCTTTGCTAATATCCCACCTGAAGATGTTGTAATACAACGAAACCTAGGTCGTGGTAAAGAAATTAAAGATAGTAGAAATAATACTACATCACGTAGTTTCATTTAATTGCGATTAATATTACTATTAAACTATTCATTATTTTTTTATTTTACATTATTTATTTATTCATTAATATGTTTTTTATTTATTAATATGACTTAACGATTAAATTTCATTTTACAATAATTTTATACCATAGACTGGTTTAATATTTTTTACAAAATGCAAGCCAGTGAAATCAGCTCATCTGTTGCTCTTTAATTAGATGAATAAACCTAGAAGTTTAACATTATATACTCATTATATTGCGTCGAGATATTGATTTTTTTCTTAATGTAATAATAATGCTAAAAAGATTTGAAATTATATAGTTAAATTAATTTTATATTAACTTGTTAAAATTTCAAAACTTTATAACAAAATGTACACATGAACAAGATCTAGTATACCGAAAAATTCCACTGAGACACTAAGACTCAACGCCCTCCTAACAACACAAAAAACACGTAATTAGCGGCATGTTTGTGGTTAGTAATTCGCGTGAAAATAATTAGTTTTTGCGTTATCGCGCTACTGTAAACTAGCGAAGATATAGCATCATGTTGACGTCAGCTACCGGGAAACAGGCAAGTGGCTTAATGAAGATTAATTACGTGATAAATTTATACTTTGGTTTCATACTGCCAGTAGACAATTTTGTGAAGCTATAGAACTTTAATAATATAAGTGAAACTGGATCCGTGAAAATAGAGGTAAAACTATTAGGATAACATTTTCTAGAATTTCCCGAAGAACATAATTTACATTGGGATTTCACAAAAGAATTATGACCTTATAAATACAGTAGAATTGAGTTTAAAATATCGTCTTTTCAATTGAAATCGTCAAAAGGATATGAATAGAATTTTGTTGTATTGCATTGGCATTTTGAATAAAACTTCACTTAATAGATACGTATAAAATAGCCTGTAAATATTTTAAATATTGGTTGATAAATACTGTGTATAGTAAATACAATAATGTGAAGAGCTGCGGATGACATTTTACCTCAACGTAATACTTTATTCGCGATAGAAAATTATTAATATTTAGCGATAAAAACTAACTATAGCAAAATATATAAAAAACTTAGGAGAGGAGAGATTGTTTATATACAACATAAGTCATAGTTCAAGTACATTTGTTTATCGAGTCGCACTAAGAGTTATGTGTAAAAAATGGTTTTATGATAAAAACCTGAAACAAAAAAAAAATGTCTTACGTTTATAAAATCAATTTTTGCTATGATGAAGTTTACAAAAAAGTAATTCTATGGATATTAACACGTACTGTAAAATAAAAAAATAATAAAATTGAATCAATTGTCTTGTTATGTTCATTAGAGCTAAAGAAATACCCGCTATGGTCGCACAATGAAATATCAACTCTTGGTACAAATTAAATCAAGAATTAAAACTTTCTATTAACACAGCGGAAAAGACCCAAAATTTAATTTTAAATTGAAAACAGAATGTAGATCCTCTCCTTTCTTTCAGTACGTTTTGATTGCCAGATGATGTGAAATTAATTTGGAAAGTTTAAATATAAAAACTAAACAAAAGCAACTAGAAGAAATATAACGAAATATGACACGCCTAACGAAAATATGTCAATATTAGTTAACTAAAATTCTAATAATTTTATATTCAAAATACTTAATTCCATAAAATTAATAAATTCATTATTAAGAATAAATTGCAAGAAAAATAGACTTTATTACAATTTTTCACTTTCTTAAGAAAATTGGGATGTGATAGAAATAAATGAGCTGAGAAATAATAATCAGTTGATATAAAATTTGTATATATAAACATAAAATTAGAATCATTTTATATTAAATTAAAAACTGCCATTTAGGAGTGATTCTTATTAAAATTTGATCCTTCATTCTCTTATCTGAAAATTGAAAAGTATCATATAAATCCCTCAACGGAGTAAACCTAAAAATGCTAGTTTTAATAGTATTGACATTTCAATTATACCGCGTTCTTTTCTTTATTAGTATTTTAAAATTCAGTTAAAATAAAAAGTATTAGAACTGAATATCGTAATTTATGTACAAGCTGCCAAAGTAAGTAAGCATTGCTTTGTGCCACCTTTCTTTTGTCGTTCTCAGTGGTTCGTTGTTCATTCTAACACAGATTTTGTAAATTGTTGGAAATTTTACGATTGCTTTCTCAGCGTACGCATTTTATTACTTTTTGAAGTGAAATTTGTTTAGAGTTGTTGTGATTTAAAACTCGATGAAACGAAAATGCGTTACGACAAAGAAACAATCTTCTTTAGAATTGTTGTGATTTGAAACTCTGTGAAATGAAAATGCGTCACAACAAAGAAACAAGTGAAGCTTCTTTAGAATCGTTGTGATTTGAATTTTAGGTCTCCTATTTCTGCCATGCTTCGTAGTATTGCCCTCTCGCCTACTAAGCCTCGTACATATGTATGAGCCTGTATATGGCCGAGCTAAAGTGAGAGAGCAAGCATCGGTGTGTATATATATTGCACGCTGTCTAATACTTGCTCTGGACTGAGCGTTCTACGTGTGTATATTAGTATGTGTGTTAATACGTGTGTATGCGCCTGCGTATTACAAGGTTTTAGTAAACAACCAGCGCGGTTTATTATTTATATGTATTTTTATTTGTGTGAATAAGTAAGCACTTGAATACTGTAGTTTCACTTCTACCGTATGTGAATTGTACACACAATTTCATTTATTTTATTAGCTTTGAGGTGATTGTAAGCATGTATTTTGAAAATTCTCTGATACAAATTTAATATTATATTTATATGTATATATATATATATATATATATATATATATATATATATATATATATATATATATATTCTCCTATAAAACGTTATACAATTAAGCATTACACATTGAATTATTAATTACTGAATGGGGTTATTTACCTATTCTAATACGAAGAACGTACCACGACAGAGAGAAAAGTCATTCTGGGTGGAAATCACTAAGGTTTATGAAATGGCGGAACACCCAATGAAACACCATTACTTAGGGCAGGCTACCTACAAATTATTTCTTTACCTACAAAAAAATGTGTTTATCTACATTTATTGTTTTGGATATAGCTACGCTAAACCTTTTTCATTCCATTTTTTAATTTTCATATTTTTCAGTCCATTCACACTAGTTCCCATTTTATTTAAATTAGTGACGTATTCGTGTCAAAAAGTTAAAACTCTAATCAGTTTTAGATATATTAGTATACAATTTAAGACAAAGAAAGTAATTTTTAATTTCTTTTACACAGTGTATCATTTAATACGTAATTATGGAATTAAATGGGAAAGATTCAGGTGAGGGAGAATTTTTTCCGTTTTGTGAAAAAAATGATTGAAATTAAGTTAGAGTTAACATATTTAGTTTTTTTTGCGGTTATTGTAGGAACTTGAAAAATAGGGCTTTAACAATTTATTCCACAAGAAATTGTTTTCACCTACATTAATAATATTTTGATTTTATATTTAGTATTGAATATTAAGCAAAACATTTTAAATAATTCGTAAATTTAATCAATAGCTAGGCTGAGAAGTTTGACATGTTCTATAATATACTATTTAGTGCAATAGTATCATGAAATTGGTGAATCCATTATAAAATGTCTTTTTTCATTCACTTATACCATTTTTCGTAATTTTGTAAACATAATTTCAACAATCCGGACTTGTCAAACATTTGTGAGCAACGCAACCTCCTGCGAAATTACGATTTTAGTCGTTTATGTCTGATATGAAAGTTCTTTAACTTTAACTGTTAAATAAACTTATAAGAAACAATCAATGTGAACGAAGAGAGCAAAATGATTTATATTTCAATCGGGCGATTCACAGCACCGTTATTTTTACTCGTTGTGTGACAATGAAAGATGATATAATGTTATATTTCTCGAGAATAGTGCAATACGTATATTACTTGTGTGTAAAAAAATATTTCAACGGAACAATATTTCAAGGTAGGTTCAGAAAAGCTGCATTACATAAATAGGAACCGTAAGTTTGAAATATTTTGGCAATGATACAAGAACACTGATTGTTTGTGAAAATATTAATCCATTAATTTCAATCTATTTAATTTGAAGTAAAATTTTTAAGTGATTCATAAATTTAGTCATAGGGTTGGAAAAATGTAATGTGTCACTAATCACTTTCCATCAGTATTAACTAAAGAGATTTGAACAGTGAATTTAGACCTATTCATTATAAATGTTCATTATAATTCTCTATATAATGTCGACCACAAGAAATAATGGCTGTTCATTATATATTCATGAAAAGCAAAATATGCAGTGCTTGAGATAGGGGAATAAATTAAATAATGTGTTAAATAGAAAAACGACCAAGCGAATGTGGGAACAATGGATAGTTCTCTAGTAGCTTTTATCACTTGAAATTGTTTATGTAAGCAAAGGAAAATAACTTCCATCCATTTATAATCCAGTTTAGAATTTTTCATATTTGTAAAACTTACTCTTATAATTTGAAAAGGCAAGATAGACATTGCATTTTATTTAAAAGCTTAATATTTCATAGGCTAAGCTTGAATAATTTCACACGGAAAGCTTAAAAAAATTTAAAGAAAATTTAAATTTTATTTTTATGCAAAAAAGTTTCTCTCTTTTACATTAATGAGAAGGTACATACCGTCTTAAAAAGATACTTTTAATTGGGATCTCAATATGATACATCTATTTACACTTTTAATATAGGTGGAGAAAGTAAAATTATGACCGACGGTTAGACATGATTGAAATCCTTAAAAAGAATCTTTGCTTATCAAGAAAAATTTTATGAAAAATTTTAGGATTATTGCCGGAAAAATTTAAACGGGCAATAAAGAACATCATTAATAATACGATATAATCCAAAGTGTCATCATTATCGAGATATTGATGATTTTCCCTAGCTTTATTTGTACAGCGTGTTTAATCACGTAATTAATAACAACATGCTTCATGGTATCGCTTCTACAAGGTCAGCTTTCTTAGTTAACACGAAATTACAGTATAATTTTTAAAACTCACTGCATAATTTCGAGCAGGTATGAAAAAAGATATGGATTCCCTAATGAGATTCGAACTACCTTGAATGCTTTTCTATTATGTTCTTAAAAAAAGTATTTTAAAGAAGTGATCATAGCTTTTATTAACTAGAATCTATCTTGATATACGTACTCAAATCGCTGTTAAAAACAGTCATATACTATATATTTCAGAAGAGTGTAAGGAAGTTCACATCAGATGGAACACAATTATAACTATATATTTGAAACTGATGCAAAAAGCTAAATGATAAATTTGAATATACAAATAAAACTTTAAAAAGGCACAGTTTAATTCAAAAGAATTATGAAGTAAATAATTATGATGAATCGCAGATGTGATATTAGAAAACGATAAACCTATAATTACTAACAAAACCAGCAGAAATTTTCACTAAATACAAATTTTAAATAGCAAAAAGATATGTTTGAGTGAAATAAAAATATTTTAAGGCAGTGTGCATAAATAAGAATTAAGCATACTAAATAATTTAAAGCGATGGAGAAAACGAGTGAACTATGCAAGAACAATATAACTCATTATACTCTACATTTTTTTTATTTTCCGATATGTGAAATATTACATGAAAGCATAGATCAAACGATATTTAAATATTTAATTGATTAGTTTTACTGTGAAATATCAGGCGAAGTAATTTAAAAACAATTCTCTACCAATGTCTTTAAAATAGCAAATTTTTCTAAAATTTTAAATAACCCATATGAAATCGATTGACCTTACCATACGAGAATATTGATAAAGTAATGTAAATGACCATTATATTATTTTTCCAGATTCCCGTAAGATAGCTAAATACAATTAAAATTTTCAATTTCAATCAATTAACTATACTATTTTTACAAAATATATTAGGTAATATAAAAAATAATACGCTAATATCAACATTCATTTGAATAAAAATGTGTAATTAATGACATTATTTATTTTGTAATTACTTTTATATTGAAAAAACTTAGATATAAGTTTAAATGGAAAATGGTTTGTATTGTAAATTATAAAAACAATTTATTACAGTAAAACGTAATATGTCGGTATCATCGATCACCCGGAGTCCATTATGGAATAAACATTATGCAATTAAGAAAATTACAATTCTTTTTAAGACCCTAAGCAAAAATTACTTCTCACTTCTGAAAAAAACCAAAAATTTAATGCTTTAAGTGGCAGAATAAATTAAATGAAGTCCTGAATAATATTTAGACATCAAAAATATTACAGTGCAAAATACTTTAAATTCAAATAATTAAAATTATCCACTGTTTGGATTTCCATATTATTAAAAATTGTTATTGACTTAGAGGAAAAATGTGTAATAATATACGAAACAAATTTTTTTTTTTTCAATTGATGCTGGAATATAAAGTCATGAATTTTTGTAGCCTAAAATTCGAGCAGCTGAGATCTAACAAGATTTGACAACGGTTGACTATGTAGCTTTAATTTATCAAATAAATTATATTTATATAAATATTTACATCTTTAAACAAATAAATAGTTTTTGCGAATTTATCAGTTCCGACTCCATACTTAATATGCAAAGGTTGAACTAAGATATGATAATTATCGACAAGACAAGATATCGACTTTGAAGAATTAGGTAAATGCATGTTATTTAAACGTTCATTTCCTAAGAATTTATGTTTAGAGAGGGTTCAAATCCTTCAAATTGTAATCATTATATTTCTGCAGTAAGGAGATCAAATGATCAAAGTACATCATGATTTTACTTTTACTTCATTATAGTTATAAAGGCTAAATTAACAATCCCCATATTGAATATATTTGGCGTTAATTTTGTAGAAATTCATTACTCACAAATAAATGAAACTAGTGATTTAGTATTATTTCTACTTTCTTTAAAGTCTTTAGCACGACCTAGGTTTCGTTGTATTACAACATCTTCAGGTGGGCTATTAGCAAAGATCTTTGCATTTAATTGTGAATCCCCATATTGATAGTTAATTATCTATTTACATCTTCACTACGATTTCAATCACATTGACGTTAGTAAAATAAAAAAAAATCATCACTTTGACCTTATCGTAAATATATGTTATAAATTCTTTATTACCTTATATTACAAAAAATATATTAGCTTATTATTAATTACCTTATAGTACACGTACCGTTTCGAGCTGCTTTGGACCTCTCTGTAACTTGAAAGTTTTTGACATGCATTTTATACTTGTACACACTTTTACATTTATATTCCAAGCTGCCTCCCTCTTGCCATTTCAAATAGTACCGAAATATTAATGTTCGTATATTGCTAATTTTAATATTGACTTTTCCACTCACCCTTCATAAACCCAGACCACTTCCAGTCGACTAAGAAATTTTAAATTAGCCCAAAGAGCTAACTTTATGCCAGATTTCAAATATAGTCCAATTTCAATAATAGTCAAAATTTAAGACCGAATCACCTGTTAATTTTATACATTAAGTAAGAAACTAGATGCATATTATACTTTACTTTGAATTTTATAAGTTATAAAAACATTATACATTTCGACTACCGAAACCGTCTACTGAAAAATCCGGAACTACTGAAACCGTCTTGTCGAATTCTTTTGCTCTCGTCAATTTTTATGTTCCTCCTCTTCATATTTTGTGGATATTAATAAGTACATGAAGGTAATTTTATACCTGATTCTTATTTTTCACAATCAAGGATTAGCCAGGGTACGAAGCTCAGGTGTTTACTTAATTATCAGTAACGTAATGCATATTACCTAAAGTAAAACTGCAGATCGCCTTCTCTTTATGGATGATATGAAATTTTTTCCAGCTATTAAAATTATAACTGGTTACAAATTGCTGTGCTGTGATATCAATGCTGTTATAGAGTGGTGCGAAGCGAGCGGTCTGCCACTCAATTCCAGCAAATTATTCTTTTTACGCTTCTAATTTGTTAAAGTAATTGATGTAGAAGTTCAACTGATTTCCCACCTATTTCTTCATAATTATTTTGCAGATATACCGTAAAAGTAATTTAGAAAGTTTGGATTTATGTTGTGTAATTCTAGGAACTTCTAATTTTTTCCTTTGATTATAATATATATATATATATATATATATATATATATATATATGTGTGTGTGTGTGTGTGTGTGTGTGTGTGTGTGTGTATAAGTAGTATAAAATAAGTTACAAGCCAGCTCTATTATTTAGAGAACACATGAAACGGAATAGAGCCTGGTAATTGCGCGTGTCCAAAAATCGTTGCTTCGATATTTGTACATGAAAGATATGGTTACTTTTCTTTCCCATTTTGCACTAGGTCCATGCATCGTAATAAAGAAGAGACATTTCTTAAATGAAATTTATTTTATTATTGTTGAATGGAAAGATTTGATGTCCGAATATATTGAGCAAAAAACCATCATTCTTTGTACTTAATTACTACCAATTTTCACGTAGTCATCATCTTTTTATTATATCGTTATCTAAAATGGGCATTCTTCACTTTTTCATGGTATATAATGACTAAATAACATAATCGCACTTGCAGTAGAGTGTAACCTGTTTGGAATGAGTAAGTGTAAATTTGTCGAAGTGTGTCACTTTCATGTGTTGTAATGTTACTGAATTTCATTAATTATTGAATCACGCATAGGTGTTAAAATTGCAATGATTCCATAACTGCATGCAAATAAAAAAAAAAAAATAAAGTTAAAATTACAAATGCCGTAAAATATCGAATCTGGTGTGGTGTCGTATTAAATAAAATACAACTCTCAATTTTAAGTTAACTATAACTTATAGAAAATATTTGTGTTCCAACAAAAAAAAAATGTAGAAGAAAAGTCAAGTATGGCACAGAAATTAGTGGATTTGTTGATTTTTCCAATTAAATAATTGAGATTTAACTGGTCCAACTTCGTTAATGTTCCTTGAAACTTACATAAAGAAATAAACAACAATTATTCAACAAATATTACTCAGTAAATAAGAATTTTAAAATAAATGACATAAACTGTATTTAAGACTTTACCTAGAATAATTTAATAAAACGACTCGCATCGTATTGTTCCTATCTGCCATATAGCCTGCTAGTTTTACTTGGGTTTAGATGCGTTTTTAGCATAAAAACACTGATTGATGCGAATTTACCCTTTCTTATAATTTCTAGTCTTAAAAATAAAAGTGTAGTGTGACAAAACTGGCAACAAGAATAAATGTTAAAAAATAATAACTTGTTGACATTTAAAACAGAAAAAAATAGAAAAGTTCATGTGTCAGAATAATTAAAAACTTACACTTATCTAAATAACTAAGATATACAAAATAATATTAGTTAGGAGTCAGAGTAGTGTGTGTGATTTATAGAAAACTAGACAACATACTTTAAAAGTAATGAGATAGATTTCTCACATTTTTTACGTAATATTCATAATTTTTTTTTGAAAATGCAGATATTTAAAATACTGTGTCTGAAATACTTGGTAAAATCTATTAATATTTATTCTACGTTTTAGGCCATCACTTATATTAATGTTTGTTATCTCCTAATAAGTAGTTTAACTTCACACACCGATGATATCGAATTCCGCTGGAATCTCGTAAATCAATTTGTGAAACCCGCTGCGCACCCTTAACCCTCCAAACAGTTAACAATTTCGTTTTATTTATTTTGGTGTTGCTCCGCGAGGTATGACTGGCTGCAAAACTTTCAGTGTAAGTGGCCGCCGCAAGTTTATTCTCGATAAAAATAAATGAGTATTTATTTGTGTTTTGTGTTTATTTGATTAAAACAATTTTGGACTTGAAATTAACTGATTCGAAGAAAGTCTGCAAGAAATTAAGAGTCAAATAAGTTCCTTACAAAAAAAACCAATTCATTAGTTACTGTAGGAGGAGAGAATGTTAGAATTTCCGGTAAAAGAGGCAGCGGTGAAGATGATAATAAAGATGTGGAAGTAGCGGATATTAACATCGTTTTCTTTAGGAAGAAACATAAAAAGACCAAATAGTATGTGTCTCTGTTACGTAGCAATATTCAAATTAGATCACTTAATATTATCACAAACCGCGAGGTACAGTTAAAAAAATATTCCTACAGTTGTCACATATTCAATGGGAAGAGGGGAACAAATAAGGTCATCTTGTTATTAACATTATTGTTTTCAATACTTATATCAATCGCTAATAATTATAAACTTGATGGAGACCCTAAGTCAACAGATATAACAGAAATCGAAGTTTTTAGGGTTGCGACTTTTTGTTGGGGTGTAAAAGAGGAATCATTCTCTCTCGTGTTTTTCGTTCTTGAAAAGGGGAAAATTCCCTTATTATTTCCATAATGTGTCAAGGTGTAATTATTAACCAGGAACGCAGAAACTTGGTATAATTATGAATCACGATGCTACCAAAGTGCTACCACATGACCTACCACAATGCTCCCACATGAGCTGTGAAAAATGTAAATTAAATTAAAACATCAGCGAAATGAAGATTTCGATTTGATTTCTAATTTCGATCAATTGTTGAATTTTGAAGTTGGCAGTTAACTGTTTAAGAGCGACTCTTAAGGAAAATGGAATAAAGAGTTGCTGCTTCTTAATTACTATATCGAGACTAGGAGATTTCTAATGATCTAAAATAGTTAGTTTCCATAATATAAATAAGGATGGAATCAACATTTCGAAACGTTGTCTTATGTATATATTCTGTGGGATGTGCACAAACGACGTTGTGAAAAGTAATTCTTCGGCCTTATGTAATTCTAAACAATTATAATAAGAAAATAACATAATAACAGCAATTTTTTAAGGAAATAGGATTGAGTTTTATTGCGTCTCGTTAGAAAAAAAAAATGGAACTACCGAATTTGCGGCGGAACATAAAGGTCGCTTTGTCTTTGTACATTAAAAATCAAGCTCTGTTCGTGTTAATAAAGGACGAAGGTCTCGGTCTCTCAATGATTATATGCCCCAAAGATTGGAAAGGCAGAAATGTATACAACAAATGTAAAATTCAAAGTTTGTGAAAATGCTCGAGCAACGTTGATTTTAAATATATGTCTCTTATTTCTTAGTATTGTTTATTTTTAATAATGAAATCGATTTTAAATCATCGGTTTTCTAAAATTAAAAAGAGATGTGTCAAAACTTGGGAAATTGATGTTTCAATTAAAAATAATGCACGTGCAACAAATATTAGAATTTAGGAAAACTGCCTAGTATATTTTTGAAATAATGAAAAATATTTACATTGGAAATAAAAATAATATGAAAATATCAATTTTCAAATGAATCAGCAGAATATTTAACATATCCGAATCCATGTGATTTGGTGTTTTTGACAATTACGAATATAATTGGGTTTGCGATATTATTTTAAGAAGTATACAAGAAATATAGGTTTGATTTATGATTATGCGCAGAAACAATATCCAAGTCAATTACACAGTTCAGGTGAATTAACAAAATTTTGATAATTTTAGTATGTATTCAAAATATATTCAGGCAGGTAGCTCTCTGTTTTTAACTGCATTTTTTAAGAAAATAATCTGACTTAAAACCAAACCAAATATTTTGGCATTCAATTTCTAAAATTTTTGGGATAAAATTTAGTAATTACGGCTACAGTTTGCGATCATCGTGCCACCGCATAACAAATGTGGCTATGAGGGAAAGCGGGTTGATGGTTACATTATTAAAAAATTATAAGTAAATAGCCCACGAATTTTTGTTTTTAAAAATGAAAATGTGTACTTACAACAAAACTTAATGGAGAGTCATGTCATGGATTGATACTATTTTAATATCTTAGTAATTATTATACAATAAAATAAAAAAATGATAAAAACCACTTTCAAAATGTAATACTTACGAATTTCAATTTTCGATTTTGTAAGATAACATTTGTGGATATTAATACGCACATTAGGTTTCGGATGTTAATACGCACATTTCTAAAAATAAATTGTTCAGGTACTTGACATTAAAAAAGTCTTTGAAACAATAAATATTTAATTGGCTTCATGATTTTAAAAAAAATGTTTATCAAAATATCAAGTAAACTTCTAAACGTCTGATTTAAATTGCACACTCACTTCGACTTTTTTGACGTGCCTCACGACTCAAATAATTTTTGTATTACTTTCAAATAATAAAAATTCTTTTTTATGATACTAACACATAAACAGGCGTACAAACAAGGTGTATACACACATTCTATCAACTTTTTAAAAATTTACTTATTTACTTTGAGTAATTGTGTAAACAGGCAGAAATTGTATTATATGACTATATGCTATTATTTCAGAGGAACCGTTAGAAACATTTTATTAGTATTATATTCTGTTATTATATTACATACTTATTAATTTTTACGTATTTCTTCGTTCATGTATTCCATCCTGAATATTTATAACTTTAGTCCCCTAATTAATCATTTAATTAACAAATCTTAATTACACATTTAATAACAATTAAAGAATAGTAATGAACTGGTACGACTAAAAATAATTGTTTCAAATTAGGTTTCACCGAACGCCGCAGTCTCATTAAATAACCAATAAATCATCGATGGGATAACTAATTATATCTTAGTAAATACTGTCGTGAGAGATATATTTATTGAGGTTTATGAGCTAGTTGTAGAGAAATCACTAAATTTAACGTTGTTAACCGAATTCATAAAAGAAGAAGTTCTTATTTCCAAGGTATTTTTTTAAACTTTTTAATCTTGACGCTGTGAAGATACTGCTTACTACTGATACTTAAATTGTGAGACTTGAGGATCGGCTGTATTAAATTAGTATGATGGGACTCATGCAGAATCTTTGATATTAAACTCATTGACTAAGGGCGGGATAAATTTGTCCTTTAGCATAATCTGTATACAATGGTGAAGAGGTAAGGTGGTCATAGAAATTTATCAGCGATGCGGAGTAAATTCATAGAGTACATTTGTGTTGACGTAAGAAAGAATATAAAAAAATTAAAAAGTAAAAATTAGAAATGTAGCAATAGTGTTTATGACCCACACACTTGTATGTACTTGAGAGAGGCGAGGAGCTTCAAATCGGTACCGATTCTAAAAAAATTTTAGCAGTAGCTGTACTTTCAAAGTATATTTAAGTTCCAGAATTATTTAAAAATGTAAATGCTATTCATCACCATGTAAATACGTGAATATCTCTTTCAAAGAGATAAAGATAAATTTTGAAATAGAAGATATTATACAGCCGATTTGAGTCTTTGCTCAACTTTTACTCGTCGACTAGTAAAACCTACTTATGCGTCGAAAATTTCATTTTTTCTTAAACTTTTGTAGATAACCGAATTCACTATATGTGTTACAACTATATCTGTCACAGGTATAAGACATGGTACGCATTTGAATAATATTGTTTCTCACTATACAGTACACAAATATTTTGCGTATTTTGGCATATACTTATATATTACATAAATATTTCACAAACATAATGAATACACATTTAAAAATGAAAGTTATTCTTGCTATTGATTATATCCCTTATACAAAGGTTCTACAATTTTTTCCACAGATCTGCGTGTGACAATTTCCTTTTCATTTTGTTATATATTCTACTATTACATTTAACCTGCTTCTCATGTGACTTTAATTATAAACTTTTAGGATTTAGGATCAATGATTTCTCTCTAAATTAAAGATTAAAGGGAGTGATTCCTTTGCTCTTTGCATATGTACAATAAAAATCACGTGATTTGTTTGTAAAATTTCCCAGGATGAGAAGTGGCCTAAGTTCTTTGCTGGCCCGTTGACTAAATCTGTGTAAAAAATCAATTCCATTCACTGCTCCATTGTGCCACGAAAAAAGAAAAAAAACACATTTTGCATATATGAAATTCATTACGATAACAATTCTCATGTAAAAAGTATCTTATATCATTTCTCAATCCAAAAAATATCTTTGTGCAAAAAATGTTGTTATTTTGTAACTCTGTTTCACGGTGAAAGAAAGACAAACAAACACATTTTCACATTTATAATATTATTTAGGTTAAGATTTCCTCGACTTTATATTTATTTAGGTTAAGATTTCCTCAAATTTAAACCAGATTAAAAAGCCACGCTGCTCCTTTGCGCCCTGAAAGAAATAAAAGCAAACGAATTTATATATATGTAACGTTAGTTATGATGAGATTTCACTTGATAAGAGTAAGTGACATGTGTTATTTCCCGATCTGTAAAAGTTCTTTGCAAAAAATCATGTCTATCCATTGCTCCGTTGCATCATGACAGAGAGGTAAAAAAATAAGTTAAGTTATAGGATTTGTTAAGTTAAGACTTCCGGAGAAAAAGGTAGTATATATTATTTTCCAGCCAGCTGTGAAAGCTATACAAAGTAACACACTTTAATGCTTATTGTATTAGTCAGGATCATATTTCCCTGGAAAAAGTAGCCTATGATATTTCCGGCCCGCTATCTATCTCTGAGCAAAAAAACACGTCGATCCATTGCTCCATTGCGATGAGAAAAAAAGCCAAACTAACATAGTTCCGCCCTTTTGCCATTAGTAAAGGTAAGATTGTCCAGCATAAAGCTTATATCGTTTTTCCTTCTACCAAATACATTCGTACAAAAAACACGTCGATCCATTGACTTGACATTTTTAAAAGGATAGGTATGAGCTGGTTGCCGCGCGGGTTAGAGACGTGTCTCTAATCATTAAATGAATGAAACATGTCGGATCCAAACAACGTATGTAAGGAAGTAAATTGGTGTGTATGCAAGCATGTGTATGCTTGTGTAAGTCCATGAGTATGCGGGTATGGGTGCTTTTGTGTTATTTTCGTATAGTAGCTTAATAATAAATATTAGTTGCATGTGACAAAATGTTAATGATATTAATGTTAGTATGCCCATGCGTATATATATATATATATATATATATATATATATATATATATATATATATATATATATGTGTGTGTGTGTGTGTGTGTGTGTGTGTTTGTGTGTGTGTGTTATGTGTTTGTGTTAATATTAATATATTATGTTGTACTTTGGATTGTTTAAATGGATAAATAAAATAGGTTGTTTTATTTTATTGATGTGTTGAATCGGTAATCAATCGTTTTACCTGGTTTCTTTTTTAGATACGCAATGTAACACGCCAGATGTCAGTGAGTTATCGTGGAAACAAATTAATATAATTAGTTATATTCTCTTATTTCCTGAATATTATATAATCATTTTAATGATTTTGTCATTCAAATATTTTCGCGTTTGATATGCCAAAAAAACATCATGTCTTTATTTATATTAATATAGATTAAGCAGAAACTGTTGTTTCTTAAAAAAAATATTTCCAATAACAAGTTTCGAGCCTGAGGACTTATATTTGTATTTTATCTTGTATTTGACTAAATATAATTATTCTAAATTCAAGCTTCATAATTGATGCCAAAGCAAAAAAAAAACTTGTTTAAAGTCTGCAGGAGTACTGGCTGTTACATTGACGTCATCCATAAAAACAAGAAGTAAAACAAGTTTTTAAGGAATGTTTGCCTTATTATTTTTAAATTAATGTGTAAGCAAATGGATCATGAGCTAGATATAAACTGAGAACAATTACAATAGATATGAGATGACAGAGAAATATATATTAATCCGATTAAAGTGTATAGTAAGAAGTAAAAACCTAAGAAATTGTGATCAATCAACATAATATCATGTGTTAAAATTGTTACAAATATGTATGAAAAGCTTCCTGTTTTTATTCTATTCAATATTTTCTAAAATGGAGGTATACAAAACCAAATTATGGACCATTCGTTTGTACGATGTAAATTTCGGTAAAGTAAGAATGTTAGTTGAGAAAACAAATGGGGCTTGTTAATATTGTAAGATATTATACACTCCATTCTTACTAAGTTCACCCCACCCCTAGTTGGAGATGGAGAAATGATTTAAAATTAAATATATGAGTATAGTGTCCTAAAAATTCAGTAATATTATACGTACATCTTACAAATCCCTATGCGTGGACATGGAAGACATTTCCATGTAAATCTTATATATGTTAAGACATGAGTTCTACTAAAGTCATATAAGGTCCAGTGTCCCTTTCTCGTTCGGAAATAGTTACAGCAAAAATACAGCTATTTAGAGTACAATCATATATTTCAAGCAGCAATAAACACGATGTGTAGGATAATATGGATAATAAGAAGACATATTGCAGAGAAGGAAGCTATACATTTGTTCTCATGTAAACATCGAAGAAGGTAGATAATGAGAGTGTCATTATCTACCTTCTTCTTTTTTAGGTTCCCTAATTTGTTTTACTTATGTCTGGGCTTTCAAGTAGTTTGAAGTTGACTTTTCGGGCAAAAAAACGATGAAAAATTCAGAATTTAATTGAAACGATTTTTAGCGATGATGTACTCTTTTGGAAGAGCGGCTTTACTAACAGGCAGAAGAGTCATCGGATCTTAATTTTTGACACTCTTGAGGAATATTAATCTGCAAAAAAGAAAATGATTGAATAAGATAATTTTTTACAGCAAATAAATAATCAACCCGATTTGCTTGAGATGGATTTTTAAGATAATTTTTTTGACCAAAAACTTGTATCTTGCAAATTTGTAGTAAAATAATTGCTGATTCTCCTAAAAATCTTTCGAGACGCGTAGTCTTATGTCAAGGCAATGCATACTGTCCACCTATTCGTTTCATTACATGTCAACACTCGACGAAATTCCAATTCCTTACATTTTATTCAAAAATTTAGATTCAAATTGTGATATCTTCAACAGTTACATATTTTTTACAGAATAGTTTCTCAGATAATAAAATCAGGATTACAAATTTTTGCTTCGATTTTTCCTACTTTAATGGATTATATTTGGAATATATCCAAGAAAAAAATTATTAATATTTTATTACTAGAAATTTATAGGACAATTTTTTGCAATCATAACTGATTTGTTATTCGAAATAAAATCTCATTTTTAGGCTAAACACATTATAAAGTAAAAGTTTCTATTTTAGGAAGAAAGATCGCTAATGCTAATAAATTATGGAAATGCTTTAATGTTAAAACGACGAATACCTTAATTCGCAGTCAATTATTCAAATAAGTATTTGTGAAATTTACGTATTTATTTGGAAATTGAAAAAATAATTAAAATAGTCATATTAACAAATAAATCCAATTTTAACAACAAATTTAAGTTTTGAAGTGTGAATCTCGAGTAATTTAAGGAAATGTCATTTATACATAACAAAAAGAAAACGTAGAGTTAAACTTATAACCCAAATGCTTTCAGCTTCTATAAAACGATTAGTTAATACTTCAAAGGAGACGAAATTAATTTTATTTAATATACTTGTTAGACGCGGTGTGCTTGTTTAAGCGCGGTGTTATATGAGCATATATATATATATATATATATATATATATATATATATATATATATATATATATATATATAGCCTTTAATTGTCAACCTTTAATTACAATATTTTAATTTCTTAGAACGAAATCGTATTGCTTACCATATCTTTCACAGGTGTAATTTGAAAAATATATTTTTACATAAAAGTACAAATTAACGATTTTCCGATTTTTTCTTCACTTGTGCTCTGCGACTTTGCTTCTTA
This sequence comes from Druceiella hillmani, assembly GCA_039881145.1. Taxonomy (NCBI): domain Eukaryota; kingdom Metazoa; phylum Arthropoda; class Insecta; order Lepidoptera; family Hepialidae; genus Druceiella; species Druceiella hillmani. The sequence goes on along the minus strand of JAYKKI010000004.1, from coordinate 42,548,281 downwards.
TACAAATTTCATGAATCTAAGTCAACGGGAAGCAAAATATTCGGCATACAGTTCTGTTCTTTTAGCCTTTAAATTGCTGTACTTTTATGTATAAAAAAAAGAAATAATGTTACAAGCATTACAAAAAAAAAGGAAAGGAGTACATTATATTATGTTAATAATAACTGGTAGGTTTTTAATAAAGTTACAATAAAGGAGCAGTAAAAAAAGTGTTCATTATGTAGGACTTTTTTGATATATTTTCACACGACTGGCTCCCGTCATGATCCTAAACGTAAAATATTTCAGGGGGAGTGGGAAAAATGCAATTGTTTCTCGCGTTCAAACTTTAGAAATAAGGAGAAAAAACATTTCGATATGTTTATTTCATTATATTCTACTATTTCCTGATAAATAAAAATTTAAAAACTATCAGAAAATAATATTTTCAAATTAAAATATTACTAATATGATCTCTAAGCTGGCGATTCGCATTCACGTCACGTTTTTTTCATAATTTTAGTTTTAGGTGTAGTTGGACATCAAATATTGCTCTGAATAGGAAAAGCTAAAAAATTACTTGATTAAAAAATTAATTACATTAATTTAGTTTTTTCTTTTTTTACTTATCAGAATAAAATACCAAATCAGAATATGAAAATGTGTCTTGTGACATAATACAGTCTGCATAAGTTCAGGTATTAAAATAAACGCATGAATACATTCGCAATTGGGATATTCTTTTACCTTATTGCGAGTTTACAGGCAGCAATTTAAATGTGATTCGAGTTTAAAATTTGACTAGTGGGACAGCGCGACGGTTGAAATTAATTCTGGTTTTCTTTTTCAATTAAACACGATTCTGCGATTTGATATATTAATAATTAGTGACCCGCTCCGGCTTCGCACAGGCACAATATAAGTAGTAATATGGTGTAATTGCGGAACGGTTAATAATATTACTGTCATTCGCGCGCCGCCGCTCCATGCCGCCGCTGCCGTCCGTGCACTGCATTAGCATTGCGAATACTGATTTTTGGTAATTTTAAATTTGTTATATCTTGTAAAATATTAATGATAATGATTTACTGCAAAGAGAAAATTTTATCTACATTAAATGCCCAACGAAACCAACTTATTTAATGAAATAAAGATTAATATAATATTGATCAAAATTACTTCAAATTATAACACACAAAAAAATTAATAAAAATGGACACCGTGGGTTATCCGTAGGATATATATATATATATATATATATATATATATATATATATATATATATATATATACGCCATCTTGCTTAGATGGCGTATATCCTATAGATATACGCCATCTCGCTGACTTTTTTTTAGATATTTTTAAAATACACAATTCCATAGTACAACATTTTGATATATCTCGTAAAGTTTAGTCAGCGTTAGCAATGATAGCGCCCAAAATTCTACTTTTTTACGAAATAATGACTTTTTTATATTTCCTGTAATTATAACATGCATACATTATATCTATAAACCTTCCGGAAGAAATTATATGAATGATAACGAAAACCGCATCAAAATCCGTTGCGTAGTTTATAATATCTAAGCTTACAGAGGGACAGACAGACGCGGGAAGCAACTTTGTTTTATATCACGTAATAATGTATTAGAATAAAGACAGATTGAAATTCGCTGACTAAAAATACGCGTCTGCAGAAGTGTTTACGCATGTAGCCCTCTACAGAATTTCTACTGAATAAAATTTTTTCTGTCCTTTTATGAACTTTTATATTGATAGAAACTTGCGATTCTTTATATGCATATTTACCTTTTAAAATGACAGGTGTATTACATAATTCAATGCTAAATTAGTGTAAAATCAAAAACTAATCAATGGAAATTATACGAATTGAAATTGATATTTTTGTAATATTTTCCTTATTCGTATAATTTAAAATGTATGTTAATAGATAAATCTTTTATAAAATTATGAACCATAAATTCCACGAATTGCATATCCAGTGAACCTTTTTGTCTAGGTTTGAAGAATTGCATAAAATTATGTTAATTTTAGATAGAAAATTACTTACACCTACTTTAATTGATCGTTATTAACAAACTTCCATAACTTTTGCCAACGAAAATAATGAATTTTCCACTTTTTTAAATTTTCGTTGATAATTCCGTTAAGAATACGAACATATGTAATGAACTATTAATTGTTAAATATGTATTAATGTGGCTAAAATCATATAGGAGGTATATCGAACAATTTTATTACCAAAGTCTCAGAGTAAAAAATTATTTCGTTGTTACAGTGCAAAGATTCCATTTCATAATGCGTGTAGTTCCGAGTATATAACATTTAATTGGCGTTAAATGGCGAATAATTTGAGTATGGAAAAAATATATAATTAAAAAAAAACCTTTTTAAAAGTTGTATAAAAGCTTTATTTGTCAAATGTAAGTCATGCTTTGAGGTAAATATAGCAACTATGCTAAAAAATAAGAAGACTTTTGGAAACTATGTCATTTATTATTTTTGTGTTCAGGCTGCGAACTTTTGAATCTATTCTAGTGGTGTAATAAACCTTCAGGCATAATCTGAATGCGAAGTTATTGAAATTCTTTTAATCGCAATATCAACAGTTAGAAAATAGACAGTTCGGTGTGTATATTTAATACATTTTTCAACACCATAAAATTTTGACAAGTGAAATAAATTTTTCTTCAATTAAAACATTTATTATATGTGTTTTTAAACACTTTAGGATTTTTTAATATTAACTTATTCAATATGAAGGGATTTGGCCTTATATTCTTATTGTGTAACTTAAGAAATTAGCCAATAATAATACAATTTAAAAAAGCAATTACAATCTGCTCTCCCTTAATTTAAGTTTCCTTGTAAAATAAGTATTTTTAGTTTTAGTAATGGCAAGGATTAAGAATTACTACATATTTTCTTTTATTTTATGTTTTGTTCCCACTATGTTTAAGTGTATGCCAGGGAAAATGCTACAATTTATTGTCATTAACAGTTTGCCTTATTCTTAGTTGCAGCTAGTTTAGGTTCATGTTATATTTACTGGTGTAATAAAAAGATTGAACATAATTTTTTAAATCTGTTCTGTAATCATTTCAGGCGAATTTCACGTTTTATAGAAATAATGGTTACGTTCAATTATTTTGACAGGCCATTAAACAATGTTGAACATAATAAAGAATTATTTTAAATTTCCTTTTATTGTACTGATGTACTCAATAAAATAAATTTGGTTCTAAATAGTACTTATTCCATTATATCGATGTGAGAATATTATTGAAAAGATTCAGTAAAACCGTCAGGTGTACTGCATCATTTTTTAAATATAATTTAGTTTTGCATAATTTAATATATAACATTTATTTTAAAATAGGGTTACAAATGCTTTGTTATAATGATGTAACATATTGTTAATTTTAGCCAGGCAGATTGGTGGAATAGGTATTGTTAAAAGTGAGTGTGTTTCTTACATCATCTCAAAAATAATTGTACTGAATATTACTTAACTTCAAGCGCCAATCCCCGAAATTAACTTTCAATGACTAATGACTAATTTTTTTTTAAAGCCAAACTAATACCTGGATATATTTCCTAACGGCACTTGCACATCTTTTTCCGTTCCATGTCAATAGTTACTTTTTTACATATGTAGCTATTGATACACATATTATAAAGTAAGTTTTCCATACTTTTTAATAAACAAATGAAACTATTTATAATCGTGTTCCATTTTCCTTTTTGTATCAGACATCTGCGATAATTTTTACATATTAAACCGAAGTGTAATGACATACTTTGCATTCTTAATGGAATTCGTCGGTAGAATTTTTGGAGAAATAGATTTTCTTTTTCTCATAATTGTCCTCCCTTTTCGTAATACTTAAGTAACAGAGCAAGGAAATTGCTAGTATTTTAAATTTTTCTTCACATCTAAATAGTATTAAAATACGTCGATATTCGCGAGAGTATATATTGGCTATACACAGACACACAAGCACTAACGCACACGCACGCGTACACTGTGTTTATTGTTTATAAGTAGTATAGTGGATACTTTGTTCAAATAATGTACAAATTAAGAGGTACACATATTTTAAAAGAAGCAATGCATTGCTCTTTCATAAATTACGGTAAATGGAGAAAATTCATTTAAATGGAAAAATCGAGTAGATCTATTTCATAAAACATAAAGGTAAAAAGGGTTCCATGAAATTCGCTGGGCAAATTCAAAACGTCTTTAAATATTTTCTACTTTCGTTTTCCTGAAACTAAATTACTGTTTTACATCATGGGTAATAAAGCGCCAGGAAAATCGGTGTTTTGTCAAGCGTGAAGCAATATTTTACACTGTTACCATGACTGAAAATATTAAACTCTGACAAGACCTTTTTTTTTTAAATATGATTTATATATTTTTGGCAATATCCAATAAACTATTTAAATATTTGTTATAAGCTGATTCTTGTCATGTTTCTGATAGATAATAAAGGCTTTGTAATACCAGTTTATGTTTTTAACTTTTAATATCTTTTAATGAAACGTAGCTCCAATCTATTTCCTCCATGTCTAATTACTAATACTTGCTAGAATATCTAATAATTTTAATTTAAAAGCTTTAAACGATTAATCATTCTTTTGGGTATATAATCCAATTTTTAATTTATTTGCTTATTCTCGTCCAATAATTTTAAAATACGTTTACTATTTAAATAAAAAACTATATTTCTGAAAATTTGCTTAATTTTTTATAGAACAGACTATGATTAAATGCAAAACTAATTAATTGGATCATTAATCTCTCAGTTATGTGAAATGAAGCGGAAGTATTTAAAGCTCTCTATGTGTACCATGACATCCTATAATTGTTACAAAAAATAATAAAAATGAAATGAATTTTAATATTTTGGTATGGTAATTGAAAGCAATTGTCCATACTTTCATAAAGGGCTTGTATTATGCATATTTATTCACGGCTCATCTCCGGAACGTCACTTACTATAATAGTAATTTTTTATCCTAAATTTTATTAGATTACTTTGTGCTGATTATATAAATATGAGTATTCAATTTAATTTCATTAACGAACTAGACAAATATTAAGATTTTCCGTCAATTTACAATACCTGCGTTTACAAAGCAATTATATGAAATTAACATATGAAATGTTTCTCCTGTATACTTTAATGATACTGCTTAAATTTGATAATGGTTAATATAAGTGGAAGTGGCACACAAATCAATAAACTAACAGATCAAAACCTAAAAGCTTACATTGGGTTGGAGGTGTCGTGTTACACGTATGTAACAATTAAGTGTATTAACGTTTGAGTAATATATTGTTAGGTTAATTTTTCAGACATATTTTGTTAGGTTAATTTGCACAAATCCGAAATTTAGATCAGTGATGTTACATAATAAAAATAAGTTACCTGAAGACAATATTGCGATACAAATACAATTTAATTTTTTTCCTTTGACACACATACACTTACTCATTTTTTTTTTAAATTTCCATGTCCTAGTTAAAAGATTTATTTAAAGCGTTGGGTATTTGGAAGAATACAATAAAAAAGAGTTCAATACAATCACATAAAACAACTATTGGGATACAAAAGTGGCAATAACAAGTAAAATTAGTAATTATTCGTGAACCTCCAAATAACTCCATAAATCCTGAAATAATCAGTGGAGTAGAAAAAAGCATCTAGCCTGGGCGCATCTCGCAATACTGCATTAAATAAAATATGTGAGAGTACGAAAAGCGTCGTTCTCTCATTTAGCAATCAGGAGCATTGCGCGCTACTAACTTCAAGATCTAAGGATTCTCAACGTTAAGATTTAATAAAATGCTTGATCAAAAGTAATTCCCTTAGGAGTAGAAGAGAATAACATCCGACCATGCCCATTATAAATTTGAAAGAGGATAAATAAGGCTTATGTCTATACAATTTGTAATAAAAAAACCGATAGAAATTTTTTAAAATTTTTCTAACATAACGATATAAAATAGTGTTATACGGAGATCAGGCGACTGTAACCTTTTTAAGAATACTAGAAAACAAAGAATTAAATAAATTTACGACTTATTCAATATCGTAAAAATCATGAGATACCGTGTGACATATCCTAGTATTTTTTAGGCTTTCTGACAGGTTTCGATGATGTCAGTTTAAAATATGAGCTAATTATCTATAATTTTATCGATATTTCTGACAGACGAAACACTTTCAAGGGTAGTGCCACCAAGTTTATTAACAGATACAAAAGGGAACACGTAAGCGGAAGTTATGTTATAATTGCAGAGTTGCTTATATTAAAATATAGCTTAATTCTCGGACTCAACTGGAATACCGAGTCAATTTCACATTTGCACAGCTCAGTATCGGATCGGCTATTGGTACTTAAGAACAGATTTAAATCCTCGGTGAACAGCAAGCAAGAAGCAGTGATGATAACTGAAAGCAAGTTATTTATCATGATGAGAAACAGATGTATTTATTATATATAGTCTCAATTTTCATGATCAAATATTTTGCCTTACACATATTTAAGTGGACACTTTATTAATTAGGAATATATATTTTATAGAATAAGATATTATATTATTGAAATTTACAGCAATTATCAAACCGTATATGATATAAAAATATTAAAACGACATGTTGAAAGAAGATATTTTATTATTGAAATTTATAGCAATTATTAAACCGTGTATGATATAAAAACCTTAAAATCAGATGTTGAGAGAAGGTATTTTATTATTGAAATTTACAGTCAAACCGTATATGATATAAAAAAGTTAAAACCAAATGTTTTCTTTTCTATGAAATATAAGGGTCGAGATAATAAATTGTTCATGAAATTGCTTTCTCTTATAGAAATATATAGATTTTGCTTTATTTTAATAAAGCTAATTTTTTTTCTTTTGGAAGTACCTTAACCAAATTATAATTTTGCCATGAACTTCACGAGTATTCTAAATATTCGTGAAGTTTCCATCTGTAAATCACAGGCGTTTTACTTGTAAATGTTTGATTCTAAAAACCTAAAATTTGGCATGGTTATACATATTTATAACGCTTACAAAAGTGAGAAATAGAATATCAAAAAAAAATTAGGATAACTCATGCAAATTAGGATAACATGCAAAGTGAGGCCAATTGCTTCGTCGCTTACCCTATCAGGTGGAGTATGGTTGATTAGGTTTTTCAAAAATATTGGGAGTACGTAACTAACACTTTTTTAATATAGAGATCAGTTTAAGAAATATTAAGCTAATAATCAGTAATTTTAATAGACTTAAGTACCCTAGACTACCAGGTAAACTGCTATTTTCGAACATCTGAAAAGTATTCACAATAGTAATATAAATAACGAAATTAAAAGAAAAAAAAATTTCAAAGCTAAATAGGTTCTACTGGTTTACGATTAAAACTCGACCAATTTAATTAAAATTACTTTGTAGGAATAATTTTAATTAACTGTAAAATAACTTTCTAATAAAAATGTCTATTTTTCATGTCGGTGAAAGATATATTTGTGTATTTACATGGCGATAAATAATATTAATATTTGTAAGAAGTTTAATGGAATATTATGATGATGAATATCTAAATACTTGTAGAACCCTCGTAAAGCGGGTTACACTCGTACTTAACAAGTTCATTTTAATTAATATTTCATCGAATAGAACGACCTACTAAGTAAAGTTGATTTTGGTTATTGTTCATCACGGAAAATATCTTGTTTACGTTCAAGCTATAAATTATCGTAATATATACAGATGTAATTAAAGTTCTGCTGGTAAAGACATTTATGAAAATAATTAACTGTTATGTACTGTGCTATTATTATAATAGTGTTTTAGAAAATCAATAAAATACATAAGAAATAGGTACATTTCCATATATTTTATATATCATTTTATTACAGATAATAATGAACTTAATTTTAGATTCATACTTGCATTAATTTTTAATAAATGTTTAATTTTTTTACTGATACAATATACTTCATTGAACGTATTTTCTTTGTTTTAAGGAGTCTTACCGATGACAAAATATTTTATTAAAATAATATTAGTTTCTGAAATAACTGGATCTTTACCACTAAATGAAGGAAATATAAATATTTTATTACACTAATTCCACGTCACCGTGAAATTAATTGGTGTTCTTTGTTCAAAGACACGAACCATGCTTACATTTTCCTTTGAGATCAGAAAAGTTAAACTTAGCAATGAAATTCATAATAATAAGCATTTTTTAAATACATAATAATAAATGCTGAACGTAACATAAATCTACTTTAACATGGTGACAGCAACTTCAATTCATTTGCGTTACATTGCTTGTAAAAAACATCAATATTATGCCATAGATTCCTGCAGCCGGCCACCCAATATACTCTGTCATATAGATGAAAATCAGCTGTGACCGTGTAGCATATCACTTTTATCAATTAGCCAACTTTTGGCCAAGGTAATGGCTCATATTTTATTGCTTTGATCTTGGGAAATACAAATATGAAAATAATTTTTTTAAAGGGACAACTTATGAAAACAAAAACGTTAATAGTATCGACGAGAAATCTGCCTTTATAATCTGACTTAGAAAAATTTCATTCTCGTTACCGTTAACGCTTTTTATCGTCAAATGCGATACATTTTGTAGTTATGACAATCTAATTTCCTCCTCAGTTCCTAACTATATAAGTCATGCTAGCCTCTTTTTAAGTATTGAAGTGAGTAAAGTTTCATTGTTTTATTGATATCAACATGAAATCTGAGATAAAAATTTGTATTTTAGTATTTGGAAATTTGTATGCAAGACTCTATTCAAAAATAAATAGCCTTATTAATCCGTGTATGAAATTGATCTCACAAAATAATGTTCTTAAAGAATAACTGTATTGGGTGATATATCTACAAAGGTTGAGTGAGTAACGCCATATTGCATATTTATGTTGATATAATGCCCGCTTTCACGGGAGCTATTTCGAAATATAGCCAATTTCTACACAAATATTGGGTCACATGCGGGAAATTACTTTTAGTAATAATCCTATTTTAGCGAAAGTAACAATAATAATTGATATCGTCTATCCTTAACCACCGACCATGGACCTTTCCCAAGGTGAACGCTCACACGGAGACATCTGCCTTCCGCAGATATCTCCGTGTTGTCTTGCCGTCGTCAGTCCATCCGGTTCGGAGGCATTTCACACTGCACTTCAAGATTCGTAGTTTCCACTCAAAAACACATCTACTCACAACCGATGTATACGGGTTCTTCAGTGAATATGACCTATCCATTATAACTTGAGTTAGATGTTGTTAAGCTCTAGGTGATATCAATCGTTTCTTGAAGTCAGGTAATGTGATATATCTCGGTTCCTTGGCAACTGTCAACTGTGAATTGGTGACGTAAAGATTTTGTACAATTATTTCTCCCATGTAAATATAATCTTGAAATTCTTCGATGCCAATATCACCGGCGTTCATCAGTCTCAGTACAATTTGTGAATTGAACATATCTATAGCATTTTTCAAGTTCATTCTGATATCCACGTCTAAGCCAAAAACCTACGGTGTGAATGAAATAATTCCTATGTCGCCGATGAACCTCATAATTGAAGAGAAGTTGCCTTTATATTCATGTCCTCTCATTTCCAATAAAAGATCTTGAAGATATCTTTCAACGAACTTAGGAACAGCTTTGGAGATATAACACCTCCCTATAATAATATAAAAAATATTTGTTGGTCTTCTTGCTAATAGTTTCTCCTTATTCAATAATCAATAAGGAGCTTCTAATACACGTAATGCGATATTAAAACAACATTACCTATTGTGGCCGAAATTTACATAAGCTTTTAATCTAATGAATCAAATTTCTATGTAAAGTTGCATAATATCCGTCTTACAAGAAGTTTGTAATTATCTTGCCAAAACTCGAAAATGTGTCATCGGCTTATATTTCACTGAAAAGTCATAAGACAACAGTTATATTAGTGCTCAACCAATCGAGATACGGAGAGTAAGTATAACTCTTGATTAATATATGTCTATTCGTATGTAAAATGATAAATTAAGCAAATCTTAAGTAAAGAAAATTGTTACATTTTATCAACAAAACTTTCTGAATTTTAATTTTCTGATTTTCCCGGAAAAACCGGAAAGTTTTGTGCAATGATTACGATTATCTTATAGACCAATTAACTGCAACAATAATATGGAATATAGAGTAGCCACCGGAATAGAAATCATAAAAGCTTAAATCGAAATTCAAAAGGGAAAACCCGATGCGTTTTCACACACACAGAACTATCAGTTTCTCTTATAAATTCATAAAAAAAGGAGTCAATTTTTTAATCTTATTATTAAAAATGTGACACTTAACTAATCTCTTATGATGTCACAAATATAGTTAGATGATTTCACATCAAAAGTAGCAGACTTATCCAAGCTATAACAAAAAGGAATAACCTCTAGAATCTGAGTTGGCAAACGGCGTAACCATACAAATAATTTTGGTGCAGTAGACATTTTTCTCTAGTGACCGGGTGCGGTCTAAAACGGTTTCTTGCCTTTATCTCTGGAAATACATTTCTGAATATTATTAAATATAATACGTAGCATGTATGGATGAATTGAAATATCACGTCACTTCTACGGTTCCAGTACAATCAATTTCCTTTAATTTTTGGAGGATATAAATTTATAACTTCAGGGCTTGTTGTTTTATTTTCTCCAATAAAATTATAAAATTAAAAAAAACTTTCTAGTTAGTCAGATGCTTCAATGAATTATCATAAACCTGCGTGCGGCTTGCTGTACTTGTATTGCAGGCGTTTATTCTGCTTTCTATATCATTTGCGTGAAATTCACTTCAGAAGATTAACAATAATTTTGCAAACGCTCCTTTGACTGCTTTCTAGCAGATATAATTTGCCATTTTCTTCCAATGAGGCGATAACGCTATGGAAAATATTTCTGGGTTGATATTGGATTGTTAAAAATTAATTAGCTGCAAAATCGTTTCTCATAGTTTTGACCATTTATCTTACGATTTAATTTAAAGAAAGAAATTAATTTAACAGAAACTTAACATTGGTCAAACCGTTTTATATTTTTTTAATTATTCAAAGCAAGAAAAATATTAACTAACTAAGTGATAGTAAAATGTACCTAAGCAAATACTGAAGAATTAATTACTAAGCTAGTGTTCGTAGATATAGTGTTCCGGGAAATGTATTCTTTTGATTAATTTAAGTTTAGCAGATTCGGCGATGGGAATTCCGTATTAAAAATTATGTAATGCTGAAATAATAACATTTATATGACAACTCAATTAATATAATAAAATACTGGAATCTTCATAAAGCACCCATTTGCTTAATATTATTGCAAGTAAAAATATACACATTATTTTCTTACTTATTATCATGAAATATGCGTATTAATATGATCCACAGCCAGGTTAAATTTAAAAATAAAGTTGACATTTTGAACGGTTTCAACAGAGACCGTATGTAACAAATCATTTTAGCCAATAATGCCGAGAAAAGATAAATAAAACTTGAGACAAGTAAAACGTATATTCCAGTGGTCATATACTATATGTGAACAATTCATAACTCAACGTATCGAAGGTTTAGGGGCGTCATCTCATATCGCAGGCTATAATAAAATGTATTATTCACCACGACTTCATTTGGCCTTTCTGCGATTAAGTCGTCCCCGACTTGATTCACCAATTTTCTCAAAAAAATTATTACAAATACTGAAATTAGCTTAGACTATTTTACACTTTAATTGGTAAGTGAGTGATCATTCCCAGCCTTGCCCAGACAGAGAGACCCATGACACAATGGCCACCTTCGCGTCTTAGGAACGGGTTTAGGAAAGGAATCCATCAGTTTCATCGAAACAATCTATCATTAGGATGGTTTCCAAACCATGTCCTCCCTAGAATTTTATCTCAATCAGCCTGAAGGATATTGACAGGCATGCCAAGACCAAGCGCAACTTAGCAGTGACCATTACCAATTGAGTCTCTAACTTCTCTGGCTTCGCGACTACCTTGAGTATAACCTTGCCACAGGCATAATCCCATACATTACTTAACCAAAGCAATGTACCATACTCCTTGACTTTCCGGATCAATTCATATTCCAGCCTTTGCCACGGGAATAAAATGACTGAATAATACAATGGAATTTATTGCGATAATCAGTCATCCCCTGAAAAGGATGAAATTTCCAACGCTCCGGATGGAAAAAATTTAAATACTGTTCTTTTGTTTGAATTATAAAATTGTTCATGTACGTTAAAAGGTTTTTGAATTTTCTTAAATATATAAATTACGTACCATATTCAAATGAAAAAAAAATATTTATACTTTTTATAAACGTAATATACATTAAAACTTTTGATATTCCAAAATATCAAAAACTGTAATATTTAACAGCTTTCATTGATTAAAAAAAATAATATTTACCACCATGTAAGCATTCAAAATCAATAAGTACAAGTCATCAAGAATTAAGCAGAGCTAAGATCAACTTTGCGATTCCAGCGGACAACTAACCGAAAGTGATCACGGTCTCACGTACACACGAACCTTTTATTCAATGCACGAAATCATAACTAAAAAGTGGGTACAATGACAACATAAGTAACTTTTAACATTTTTTTTGGTAAAATAGTGTTTGTATATGAAATCCCATTTTTAGTCAAATTGTAAGACATGAATGGTCATTGAGGGCCAATTGTACAAGATAGACATATGCTATCCTGGGTTTTTATGTAAATAGTTTTGAAATCTATAACTTACTTCAATTTAATACAGCTTGTGTAATGTAAAACGATATGTAAATACCCAAAAATTGCTTCACCAACTTGTTTAGAAACCGTCACTATTTGTCTACTTTTCATACATTAAATATCAATGTATCTTGTATTAAACCTTCATTAAGGAATATAATGAATGAGGCTAAAACCGTAAAAAGATTTATTACGTTGTTTCAAAGCCTTATACGGATACAGCGACAGACGCGCCGGGAAACTTCATTTTATACTATTTAAGAAGAAATTAATTTCCCTTTTACCTTTCCAATTCTGTATTTTGATATTCATAATTTCGTCATTTCTCACTGGCGCGCAGTAGGTTATTAAGTTAATAATGACTAGTAGTACAATAGAATACTATATTAGCCATTGAAGAAACATTTATAATTTTTTTTTCAATCATGTAACGAAGTACGAGTAGCATCGAGAAATCTTGCAAACGTTTTCATTTTCTTTTTCATTTAAGAGAAAAGCATACCAGTATTACTAACCTTCCACCTTGATTTATACACCTATATTAAATCGTGTTTATCCTACGTTACTGCTAGTAACTGTAGTGATACTGCAAGTAAATTCAGTATAAATTAACAGGCGAAGTCAAAGGAAAATATATTTATGAATCCAAAAATTAATTTCAGATCTTTATTTACCTTAAAAAAATTGTCAATTTATTCATTGTCTGCTAGATTGTCACTTATACTGGTACAACGAACCTATAACGAACGTAAAGGTTTAATCAAACTTTATTATTGAATATGACCATTGCATTAAATAGTCGGCCAATGTTATTAAAGAATTATTCTCTTTTAATAATTTCACTTTCTAAGCTGATGATGTGTATATATATATACATCATAGTTTCTTATTTGATGCGAATTCTTGTATTTTATTCAGCATATAAATGTTTAAGTAATATTAAACATATCTTGTAGAGGATAAAAAAAATTGTTATAGATTTACGTACAAGTAAGTTTGAATAATTTAAAAGTATAACTTAGTATACGGAAAAAGTTTTATAAACCGAATTTTTTAGTTTTGAATGCTACCATGTTAAAAATAATAACAATAATATATTCTATGAAAGATTATTCGCCTATTTTCTATTTACGCATAACTAAAGCTTTGTTTAGTGATTCAGGAATTTATTAACGTAAATAAAAAAATTTAATGTTAATAATAAACATATTAATTATATTATGTACTTAACATTTCTGTTACATCTACTCTTCGTTAATAATTATTCCGCTTTTGCCGCCAGATTATCTTCATTTTTTTAATTAAATTTTGCCACAGTATTTCAGTTAAAAATGTATCAGGATCAGTGTTATGAATAAAAAATCTAGTAATTTTGACTAGAGAAGAATGCAAACCATTTTATCCTAAGATAAGTTTGATCACGCTTCTCAATGATGAATTAAAATAACAAAAACGACGTAGGTGAATATCATAATGGGATTATTTTTACGATGCCTTGAAAATGCTACTGCTGAAAACATATAATATCACGCACTGAATTAGTTGAAAGATTTTTTTTTTAAATGATTGAATTTGAATTGATTTCAAAATTTAAATCAGGGTTATTTTTAGTCAAACAAATAAAAATCAATTGAATCACATTAAATCTAAACTATAGAATACGGAAGGGAAGAGATACTTCTTAGATATTGACAAATAAAGTTTTTCAAGATTCTAAAGTAGTTCTCATCTTTTGAGAAATATTTCGAAAATGAGTAAAAACGTACATAATATACTTTCAGATACAACAATGTAAATATTATACAACCCTTCTCTTATCTGAAATATCCTATTGAATATAGTTTACAAAATTCTCGCCTAATTCTAGGACTAACTCTCTTATAATTTCCCAAATATGGGTCGCCTAATGCACCTGGGCCCAAACAATACATATTCCCTGTATAAGTGATTCGGGGCTTGAATACATATTTTTCTCACTAAAACCAACGGGTTTTTTAGTTCCTCGATTTGATATATTCTGGGGAGCAATTCCAATAAAATTTGTAGTTTATTTCGTAATACTAATTTGAATATAGAGATTAATCATAAAACTAGATCAAAATGATATATGTCAGCTTGAATTCGAATAGAATTAGAAATATAGAAAGGTTTACATCTGAATGGCATTAAAGGTTAACTAAATAAATTGTCTTATACATTTTTTTTTATTTTCTGCATTTTTAACTTCAAGAAATATGACTATATTTTAGAACACAAATTTTAGTAGGAAAGAGGTGATTAACATAAAAGTTACGTTTTATCATATAACTTAACTTTATAGCAAGATTTCATTAACTTCACTTCGTATTTCTCTTCGTCTTCGTTGATCAACGTTTAAAGTAGACCTTAAATAGTACTTATTCAGATATATTTGACAGCAAAGATAAATTTCCATATCGAAGGGTAATTACAAATTCTACACAGATATTAATTACTAAAGTAATTCAGAAATTACATCAATTTCTCGAATTGACTAATGTATATTGAACATTTAATTATCACAGATTGCATATAAATATTCATAAAGCAATATATTTTTTCGTAATTTTCTCCGCCACATACTTTTTTGGTTCATATTTTCTCTGTGTTTATATTTTATTCCATGGCTAAATCTTGCTACTCTTTTTTGTATAGATTTTCTTTTAAATATTTTTTAAATTGTCTTTTTTGTATCAAACTAATGTAATAATCCGATACGTGGTCTTCGTTTCCGGTTCATTTTTGTAACTGTCAATATTAAAAATGTTTCGTTATACGCGTAATATGATGTTTAATAAAAAAGATACAGAATGTCCAATAATACTTTATATTCTGTAAAAATATGCATCTCCTTATACCAACATAACCTTGTTTATATGGGTGTACTATTTAAGTATAACATGATTTTAAGATTAAGAGCAAATTTTTCATTAAATTAGTGACAACAAAATCTAGTTTTCAAACCAATTAGCATATTATTGGACCTATCATAATTTACCTTTCTTTTACATACAATAAAATTACTGCACTCGTAATGAAATATCCTAATAAATGAATAACAAATTGACTCATGTACTGGAGAAATTATAATAATAAAAAATTACTAACTTTCACTTCAAAAAACATTAGCAATTCACGAAGAAAGACATCCATTATAAGGTTAACCTTATATTTGAATTGGTATGAAAAACTTTTAAATTTTTTTCTTGGAAATTAATTGGTTCTCTTGATCAAAGCATACCCAGAATTATCGAAATACCTGTGAAAATTTATTTCAAACAACATTAAAATGGGGACCGAATGAAATGTCTGAATAGGAAAATTACAATGATATCAATTATATTTTCCTGGAAATGATTAAAGACTAGTAAATAAAAAAGAATATACTCATTAAAACTGTTTATCTACTAAGTATTTGTATACATTCTTTATGGCTAAATATTCGTAGAAAAGTCCCATTGAATTTTTTTCCTTACCTGACTGTGGCAACACCAAAAGAAAAGTATATGGATTTTAACACTCTATATGTCATCAATACGACTACCCTTAATATAACAACCGTTTTCTAAATAAATAATTTTTTTATCAAAAAAACTATTCACTAAAATGTTTGAAATAAAATAAAAGTGTGTCTACGAAAAACCTTACAACGCAAACTGTGGAAAAAGTTTCAAGCACTTTGACATGTAATAAACTATTTAGAGACACTAAAACAAAAAATTACAAAATTAAAAATTATCAACGTTATTAGCCGGGAGTCGTTGATCGCTGGACATGCACCTCCCCCTCGTAGATTTCTACGAAGATTGGTTCGATGGTACCTTTTTGAAATGTCTTCACATAAGCTTCATCAGGTCATTTGACTTGACTTTAATAATTAAATTAAGACAAGAGTAATCAAGGAAGGTTAATAACTTGCTCAGGACTACGTAAATATTATTTATCTCCTCAAAAATCTCGTTCCTTAGATGGGAAGAAAAAACGAGACGAGTGCCTCCACGATGTATATTTTGAATGGAATTCTCAGGTATACCTTATTCCAATTACATGGTAGATTTTATAGAATAATAACTTAATTTTGCGTAAAGTAAATATGAATAAATTTTAAATTTTGTAACATTAAAAAGGATCCTCGCATTCTATAATTTCTGTGTTCCTGATTCCAACATGGATTCGAATATAATTCCAAAATATATTCTGGAGAAAAGAAGATGTAATTATGGAAAAGAGTATATCCTTTATAGTTTAAACAGTATTCCTTAGACTACAAAGGAAATCTTTATAATCTGCGTCCTTATAGATAATCATCCCAATCATGTTTCAAGATTTATAGTCGAATTTTTATAAATTATTATGTATAATTTTCATTAAAATTTAAGGATTTAATTAATGAGTTGAAATCAGTTTGCTTCAATTATATTAGCCAGTTACATATTTTATAAAAAAATAAATCTGGCAAATTCGAGAAAAACTTGCAGTATGAGGGTTCCGTATACATTTAGATACTTATAAACATGTAACATTACGTAACATTTCTCTTAAATATTCAGAAATAGTAATTAGCCATCAAATAAATATATTACTTGCCATAATTTTCTCGGACATTGCGTGGCAAGCAACTTTTACGTGGGCTTATAAACACTCCATTTTTCTCGTAATTCTACATTAAGTAAGCTCAGTAACATTGGAGGGAGGAAATATTACTTTGCTTTTTGTATACCTCTGAAGAAAAAATATATAAAATTATGGAAATATTGCTTTTTGATCACTTAATTTATTCCCCTTAAAGGGGGGCCTTTTAATCTGTTTTTCCATATAAATATACTTTTGTGGTAGCTATTGAGATATATAACTTTCTATTTTAAGCGATTTCTGAGAAAAAAGGCTGCGACAGGCAGGTAAGCAATTGAATAATGTCATAGGGTGCCGTTTTTTATTTTTAAATACGGAATATTAAAAACATTATTTTGCATAATTAACAATCTTGCTTTAACAAGAAAAAAATCGCAAAATCTATTCGGAAAATCGTACTGATTAATTACAACCATCCAGTTATAACCATTTATTAATCGTGAACAATATCCTGGAAAAGAATTAGTGAATCTCGGTGATTGAACAGAAATATATAATATTTATATACATATCTAGCTTTATATAAAAACATAATACGGAAATTAATCTTAGTTTATCGTCTTTATCAACATCCTGTTCGGATATATACCCTGATTTTAGTAAAATTTTGCATGGGACTTTATCATTTATGTTTCATACTTACGAAAGTAATTAACTATAGTGACGTTCACTCCGTAACTATAGTAAGGTTCATGTTTAACCCTTAGAGTGATGTCATAATATTGCAAGTCATAGTGTTCAAAGATTGTGACATTACATGCTCGGAGGTTAACATTATTCGCTAGAATTTATGATAAAATATTCATTAAAATAAAACTAACTTCTGTTATTTCGTTTCCCAATACAAGTTTAGAGTTGTCTTGTTTTAATAACTGTTAAAGAAAATAAACTAGATGAGGAATTTCATTATATGTTTATAAATCTAATTTAAATAAATGAATTTATTATATGCTTTTTTCTTCGCCAGGTGATAAAGTGGTATAGAGAAATTTCCTTGAGATATTCACGATAATTGTAAGCCTGTAAAAGGCATATCATACTAGGAAATATTTCATGAAAAATAGTATTTATATTTGTGAAAGGTTTAATAGAAATAATACATTACTTTAATAAATGACGCTGAAAATTAGCTGTAAAACATCCTGATAATGATGTTATAAGATATAATTCTAAATATATTTCTACAAAAACCAGAAATTAGATTTGTTTTTTAAATCTCCAAGACTGTGTAAGTTTCTAATGTGTACTTTGATAAAAAATATATCAATGGAGATCCGCAAAATTTATAATAATTTCTAATTACAATAATCTTCTATTTAATTTCAAATTTTCCCCAACTTGAATATATTATTTGCAAGTAGCTACTATAACAGTACACCCAAGTTATTTTTTTGTTCCGAATGGATTTATAATTAGTGGGTAGTAACTAACGAAGAAAAGGTAACTAATTGTTTTTTTTAAAGGAAATGGTATAAAGTTTTATGGTACTTCTCATTTGTTGGTAAAAACAATTTTTATGGTAAATTAAAAGCGGTAAAATTTTCATCTTTCCTTGCTTAATCTTATATCAATCTCATTATAATATCAAAATTGAGATATTCTGTCTTTAGGCGCGCGTTGCACATTTTATAAATATGTGTGAAAAAAGGAAGCTTGTTAAAAAGATTACAATTTCAAGATTAGATGTAATATTTTAAAATCAAAGAGTAAAGAGAAGGTCTTATATAAAATTTTAACATCTGTTTGAATTATTAATTATAGATAAAATAATAATAAGATACACCTAGACATAATAACGGCATATTATCTTTACTTTATATTTGCATTCAATCCTTCGACTCACTTCCATTAGCCTGCATCGCATCCATAGGATGCAATTGAATAATTTATCAAGCATTGAACATAATTAATTTCAATCTTAGATAGTCTATTGTATCAGTTTATTAAACCCTAGTACCCCCACGTCATAATATATTGACATAAGTATGCTGACTTGTACCCTTTCATAATCGGGGTGTTCATTCGTTACCCAAGTCAGTGAAGGAAAACTAATGTTGCAACCAGGGGCGATGGCCACGACAATATTATCGAAACAATATGCAGCAGCTGTAATATGAGGGCATTTAATTATAATCAATAATGGCCAGTCTGCAAAGTTATATTGTATATCTAGAAATTTATTTTACGCCTTTTGATCTAATACATTATTTATTCATTGTGGGTTAATCTTTTAGAAGTCAGATAATAAAAATCTAAATGCAAAAGTTGTCAAGGGCGTGTTCATTTCTCAACTTAACAAAACGGTAAAGTTTATACTATCCTTAAAATATATTCTACAGTTGTATCGTTTTTAACGATCAGTATACAATCTGAGATAGGTAATATGTGTAGCTATTAATCTGAAATAATTGAATGGAGTATTTGAATGTGATATATATTAGTAGTGATAATAATAATAATATAATTTCCATCAAAAATATGACTCAAGTATAGGTTTTCACTTTATTTTACACACTGAGAATTGATATTCCAAGCATGGTTAAAAAGTATCGGAGGAATGAAATAGTAACAATTTCTTTGAATTTTGAAAAATTATGAGTTTAAATTTTTAAATTATTTTTAATTTTATAATAACTCTTGAATGATAATTGAGACTTCCTACTGATTCTGCGTGAAAAAGAAAATAAGTAATTTATTAATGTAAGAAAGAAAACGCAGTACATAGGTGCACTAATTTTTAAAAATAATTTTTTTTAATTTAATTAAATAATTCAATAATTTAATAATTTCCTTAAATTCAGATTCAATTATCCAACAGTTTGTTACGTAACCTTATTGCCCCATCAAGCAACTTTATTTTTTAACTTTATTTTGCAAAACTGAATTATTTTTGATTCGGTTTCGTACTTATGATTTGGACTATTGACCTAGAAACGATCCGACCTGTTTATTACGGTTATATGTGTTACGCTTATGGTTGTAACAAATTCCTTATCCGTAAATATGCACAAATATATTATTAATATTATTATTATGGTACTAGCTGGGTTACCCGACTTTGCTCAGGGAGTTGATATTGATGATTATTGAGTTTGTGTGGTAGTTCGAATAAAAGGAAAAACTTTAAAATATAAGAAGTAAAAATTGTTTATCGGAAAGATATTCTATTTACAATACTTCTTAATAAACAATATTTTTATTTTATTATCCGGGTATAGATTTATAAATTTTTCGAATTTCCTACTCGGGATCAAGCTACGTGTAGTGGAAAACGTGAACGTGAGAAACGATGATTCTTTTAGGTCAATATTTTAAAGCTCGTCCTCGCGCTATGTTAATTTTAAAATTATAGTCCTTTAAATTGGAATGTCAGTTGAGTAGAAATCAGCGGTATCCTGGGGATAAATACTGTATGTCCTTTGTCCTTTCTAGTCATATGTTCGGCTTCGATGATGTTATTCTATAGCTATTTTACCATCATCGTTGTTCCATTAAATAGTTTTGGTGAGTTAAGGTTTCTGAGTATTACGATCGGAGTCCTAATTTTCAGTCGAAGGTAGTGTAATGGCGTTCCTGGTACTTAAAAAGAGTTTAAAAATGATGTAGGTAAGTTGACACTTTCTTCAACCTTTACTATCGTTTCGATCAGTTTATATATTATCTCATCTCCGGGAATTTTCTTTTGAATATTAAAGTTGATATCGTTGACAATATTATTTCTAGTTGCCAAAATTGCCCTTTGAAATAGTCATTCTGGATTAGTATAACTGTGAACATTGTTTGGGTAAATTTGGTCAATGAGTTCGTTCTCAACAGTGACTATATTGCTGAATTTACTGTTGAACTCAACGAGTCCGGTCGTCTGATAAGTAGAATATTTGCCTTCGTCTATTTGCAAAAGTTTTTGAGGAAAATGTGCTGTTGTTTCGTTCTTCGATAGTTTAGTTCGCATATTTTTTGTCAGCATTTCTATGTGTGGCCAGAGATGTGATTTTTGTAAGTGTGCATTGATTCGTCTGCTGGTGTTGACTTGGAGATAACTGGAAGTGTTGAAAATCTCCTGAGAGTATGAATAGAGCTCCTCTCATAACTTTAGAGTTTCCTCGCAAGTCTCGTAATGTTCTGTCCATGGCTTCGAGTGATTTTTTATGTGTGCATTCTTCCCAGAAGATAATTTGAGATAACCTTATTTTAGAAGTTCACCCCGTCCAGATACTCTTGAGATTTTACATGCTGGGGATTGTTCTTCGGCTATATTCAACAGTAGTTGTAAGTGACGACAATGCCGGATGATGCCAGTGCAAGTACGATGTGTCGTTTATCACGTGTTTCTACCAGCAATAGATTTATTAGAAACGTTTTTCCGGTGCAGCCTGGTGTATCCTAGTAAATAATTCCGCCAGTGTTTTTGTTGATCCGGTCCATAATAATGCAATTATTTTTGTGATTGTCATCGAGTAGTTGTTTGTCGTGAGCTATGTATTGAAGTAGTTTGTTGATATTGTAGATTTTTTCCTCTGTAATTTCGAAATTTAGCACACTGTAAGCATTTTGTTGTAGTGCTGGTATCCCAATTTGTACTAAGGTCTGATTTTTTATTGCTAAATATTTATCTCTTAGGCGAATGAGTGTTTCATTGAATATGTCATTGTTGAATTTGATGGCTAATTCTGGATGAGCTTGTCGGTTTTGTAAAGTATATCGTCACATATACTTTCTTTGAAGAAGTCCCATACCTGTTTTATATCCCATTGCTGTTGATAGTATTTTGGCGAATAAGTATGTGAAACTTGTTGGCCACGCATTTCGGGTAGCAATATCCGGGGATAGAAATATTCGGCGCTGTTCGGGTGTACAGTGTATACTCGGCATAGTGAGTTAGTTTTAATGATTCCTTGATGATCCTCTACCAGAATTCCTTATTTTCTTCGTTGAAAGATTTTTCTTGTCGTGTTTTTTCTTGTTGTGTTCCAATAGGTAGGGGCGTATTTAGAGCAATTAGAAAAAACTGTTACTCCTGTCTTCTTAGGTGGTTTGCTTGCAATTTTTCTGGCGTTGTCTTTTGCGAATTGAACTCTCTGTCCATTCTCCAAATGTACTGCTAGATGTTGCACAGTTGGTTCATGTTCGTGTATGGTAAAACTGAAAATCCGTTACGCTAGTTCGTTACTGTTGATGTATTTTCACATTTGGTACATAAGGATCTCGTCGTTTCTGTTTTGTTGTTCGCTATCTTCGTTTATTTAAAATACTGACTACGGTTATTTTAAATCACTGCCTTTATTCACATAGTTACAGATATATTCAATAGATTTAACTGAATTGCAGTATTCTACGTTTTTTGGTACTACCTATTTATTATCTATTTCCAGTTCGCCTCTGCCTCATGTTCGTATTTTTGCTGTGAAGTCACCTTTTTTAGGTGATCGTCTTCTGTATTTGGGATTTGTGTGTCGTTCAAGTATGGTTTTGGGAATTTTTTTGTATATTTCCATCACTGATACATGGCAAATTGGGGTTTAATGGCCCGCATGGTCCGTGAATTATGTTTTTCATAATTATGTCGCATAGCTACGGTTTTCTTGTGGATTGAGAAATTCGACTTGGATGATTTTGTCGATATCCCGTGGGATGAATTATGTCGTGGAGCCATATACAATTGTATGAGTGAAGAAGTCCTCGTTTTTGCCATTCGATTGTGTATATCCAGCATATAACGGTTCCAAAGATGTGGTATTTTGTGATGACATCAATAAACATCATTTGGTTTTGTCGGAGTTTTTGTTGAATTTATGCAATATTAAGCTGGTAACTGTGTGCTTACTGGTATTTCTAATAATATTTAAGTTATTTTAGTAATTTATGGTGACGACACTCTATTAATACATGGTCTTAAACAAGTTTCATCACAAATAATATACACACAACATATTTTTTTAAGTAAGAGTTTGATTGTAATGGTTTTGTTGCGTAAGACATTAAGAAAGAACATAATTTTATATTTATAAGACAGAAACAATTTATTGAGAAAATTGCTAGGTAATTTAATAAGTGTAATGTTAATTTATTTGGCAGATCTAATTATTATTCTTACTAAAAGACACAAATACTATTGTCATTAATTTTTCGTAAATAGAATAGATTGAATATTTGTTATTTTTTACCTTATTATAAGACTAGATATTTCGTTTTTAGTTATTCACTTAGATTGATAGTCAACTCATTTATTAAAGTTTCACTTACTATGGAAAATTTACATATTTTTAGAAAATACTACGCGGACAGTTGAATCACCAATTTATTGGCGGGTATGATCAGTTCAAGGATTAGTTTAGCTAGCTTTTTTTGCTTACGCTATTTTTTTATATTACATCTAATAAATCTATTTGGTTGAAATCAATCAATACTTCTTTTGAAATAATATGTCCAACACGGTCAATCAAAAGTTTTTATTTAGTCTTAGGTTGGGTTCTATTTTATCGGATCTTATGCTATCGGAAAAGTATAGGCTCTATTTCTTTACAAAATTTCGGTTTGTGTGAGGTCGTACCAATAAATTTGATCTTGTTGAATAAGGTATGTGTACATTATTTTTTCCACGTAAGGTCAATTGGAAAATATAGAACGTCCGTCCAGGAGTACTTAACTCAATTTGTACCACATTTACATCTTTTCTTTGTACATTTTTAGTAGCTTGCCATACGTTTCTGTGTATAATTATACAATATATACACATATATATATATATATATATATATATATATATATATATATATATATATGTATATATATATATATATATATTTAAATATATTACAAAAGTAAGTATACAATGTGCGTGCCCCTAAACTCAGAAACGAGTCCTGGTGCGATCAAGGGAGCTATATGATGTAATAGCCCTCTATCCCCCATCAATGAAGAAGGTTCCCGCTGTTACCTGAAGGGCGCGCTCAAGAGCCGGAAATCTCACCCTCTAAGAATTTGCAGAACAGTCCAGAATATTCAAGAGTATTTGAGAGCATTCCACGACATTCCAGAACACACCGGAACATTCTCGAATGTTTTAAAATATTTGGGAATAGTCCGGAACGTTCGGGAATGTCCAGACCATTGTGGAACATTACAGAATACTCTCGAATGTTGTGGAATGTTCTGGAACATTGTGAACCATTAGAAGTATTTCTGTATGGGAGAGGCTACCCATTCGTAGGGGTATTTAAAGCAACATAAGTCGTGGGTTCGTACGTCAGTTTCTTATCAGTGAAATGCAGTGAGTGAATTAAAACAAACAGTGAAGTGTGAGTAATTATAGTGATAGAGTGATTGAATATAAATTTAAAATAAAGTGTGAAAAGTGTACTTAGTGTGTTTCTAAATTTTAAAGTGTATTTCGTGTATTTCTAAATAAAAAGTTGATTGGATTTATATTTTATACAATCCCCACATACAAAAGAGGAAGTAACCTTGCCAGTTCCGAAGCAAAACGGCGAAAATAAAAAGGATTTTTTAAAAGTAAGTAAAGTATTTAGTATTACTTTATGATTTTTTTTTCTTAAATACAGTAAATTCATTTGCATTAATATGTGTATTTCATATCAATCGTTTGACTATTATATTATACTTAGTAAACGAATTGTATGTGTTGTGTTAGTCAAATTTTCGTAATTTGGTTTATATACGAGA
The DNA here is from genome assembly GCA_039881145.1 of Druceiella hillmani. Lineage (NCBI taxonomy): Eukaryota > Metazoa > Arthropoda > Insecta > Lepidoptera > Hepialidae > Druceiella > Druceiella hillmani. The sequence continues at coordinate 42,523,116 of JAYKKI010000004.1, read as the reverse complement.
TTATTAGATACTATTTTCGTGTCGTCAATAGGAAATCATTTATTTATTGAGAAAACTATGAAAGTATAATGGGCTTATAATCAAAATTAATCTTGTAGTTAATACTAATTGAGAATTATAATGCAGACCTATGGAAAATTATATGTACCGATATATTAGTTGTATAATGAGGGTTCGGTATAAAAATCTTTAGTATCGCAAAACCTGTGTGTTAATAAATTTTCACCGGCAAACTTGTAAGCACAGGTGAAATTCGCACGCAACGTTTATTTCTATAGAGTTCTGATATATACTGTTGTATTATTATTTTAACACCTTCATAAAAAAATTAAATATCGATAAAAATAATAGTTGCATATTTTATGTATCTATTTACGAACAATTTACCATAAACCTTTTTGTTGTTGTCATTAATAACTTTTGTTGTAATTAAGATTTAACTTATTAAATTGTTTCTAACAAAAAATTATCGCAGGTAATGCAGCGCTGAAATTTTGAATTCAATCTGTATCCTACTACCGACATTGGCGATTTTATTACATTTTTCTGACCGAAACATTTCGAGGATCTGACTCTTTAAAATTAAATTTCGAACTTTTATATATAATATAGGCAAATTCATGAAAGGAAATTACTTCACCCTAGTCAATATTAACTAGCAAATTTCTCGCAAATTATATAAAATTACTTAACACAGTACTCCTTTCCCCCATTGCATAAAAACAACCTATATTGTAGATAATATTTAAAACCGGTTAAGTGCGTAGTAGTTATTTAAAAATGTCAAAATTGTTGACGCAACCTAACAATAGCAATTTTTGATGAAATTGCTTTGAAATCTTTTTAAATTTCTTTTTAAAATGTGCCCTTAAATTAATGAGAGATTGGAAAAATATTCCGTTACTTAATTCAATTAAATTACCAAATAAATATTTCTCCGAGTTAACTCCTAACATTTATACATTATATTTTCTCCATGTCAAATTTAAAATTTTTATGTTAATGGCTTTCGAAAATATTACAGTAGACCTTTTTACCTATATGTTTACAAAAAAAATACTAAGTAAACACTGAAATTCTAAAGTAGAGTAAAATTTTAAAGTACAGTCATTTTTGAATACTTATAATTTTCTCTTTCGATTGATATGCGATACATAAAATTAAAAAAATTTATGTTGCTTTAATATCGCCCCCCTCCCACTCTAATTTCAATAACATTGTTTTTGGATACTACCCATTGAAAAATATACGGGGCCACAGGTTTAATAAGCTTAGAATCGTCTATGCCACCTATCATGTTTCTACGTCAATCGATTTTTGGGAAAAAAAAAATTATGAATACGTGGATCATTCATTCAAAAACGTTCCGCTTTTTTTTAATTTTCAGGTACAGGACTCTAAAATTGCTATATGACACAACAACTTAATTTTAAAAATCACTCGAGAATATAGCCCATTCGATGATATTCCCGAAATTCAAATATTCAATATTAAAACGATATTAAGGTACATATAATCTTAGTTTTTTAATATTTGAAAAAGATATTCATTGAGATTTTTATATTAAAGCATTTACATGTAAAGTTTGGTATACACAGACCTAAAACTGTAAAAAAAACTGTGGGAATGTGAAAAAAATTCTTATTTTGCTATTTCATGTATCTATTATGAAAAATTATATAAATATAATGAAGAAGGTAATATAAAAATGAAGTCTAATAAAATACCTAAGCAATTGCATCGATTTATAAAGTATTAATATTTATAGTAATCTATTTTGCATTTGTAATATTAAATAAGTAACTCTACATTACTCTGACCGTTTCTAAACACAAACTAAACCATCATGTTTCATATTACATATGAAAGTATACAATCTCACTGTTTAATTTACTAAACAAATATTGTTTAAAGTGACGATTTGTAAACAAAAACTATTATTGGCGCAGATTTTCTTTTCGGTTTAAACTTAGTTCGACGAAAAGATTAATTGTTTCGTAAGGAGATAGAGATATCACCCACTTCTGTGCATTCAGATCGTTTTCGACTCATAATTTTTACGGTGAATTATTATTAATTTAAAAAATCGGGGATGTCAGTATATATCGGCAAAAATAGTTAATAGTACATTATCTCAAGTAGTTTTTTTTAGTTTAAACTATTTAGTACTTACAACTAAATTACAACCAAGGTATTAAAATAGCCAAAGAATAAAGATTTACATAAATTTACTATAATAAATTCCATAAAAAATGTACTATTATCTTTTTCGTGTAATAATAATTTTCGCAACGTTAACGCAATGAGATATTTTAGTAAATAATAATTGGATGACAAAAATTTACACTTGATATGATAATTTAATTTTCATTACAAATAATTTTGTGTATAATTGTGTTTAACTAGGCAATATATAATTTCAAATTAGGTTTTTTACCGATTAAATTCATGTCCTCCTTCTTCGTTGTGCTTTTCATTACTTAAGGTCCTATCTGTTTAGAAAACCATACACAACGTCGTCAGTCTGAAGGTAATACCATGGTTATAGGGAAATTTATGAACGTTTTAACTTGGTCACATCAGTGGTTCTGGGATATATATTTGCTTCCATTTTACTATAACAAGTTTTACAAGAATTGAATTTCTCTGTTCTACATGATCACATTAAGTCAATTTTTTTGGAAGAATGTATAGAATTTTGTTCGCTATAAAGTTTAAAGAGGACAGATGAAGATGAAATGCCTTAATGTTTTTTTCATACGTGATAAATTAAATATTTGTCTCCGGCATCACACCGCGATCTTTTTTTGAATACGTCATCCAGGATTGAGAGCCGTAGAAGAAAATCAATAAGACTAGTGTTTGAAGTAGTTTCTTCTTGGTATAATTGTCGACATTTCCAACCTAACAGATTTTCTTTAACTTTTTCACTGCCGTTTTAACTGTATCTGTTGGTTTCTGTAGTTTGTTTTCGTAGACAACATGGTCAATGAATATTAATCCGAAGTAAACAAATTGTCTGTGAAAATTTTAGATCTTGAAGTTCTCTTATTCTGGTAAGGACCAAGTTTATTCACAATAACGCTTCCTCACTGCACGCAAAAAAAAAACACCTAGCCTAATTCTATTTTTAACTTGGGTGTTATGGCTCCCCCTACCGGCACTGATGGTATCTCTTGACGAAAGCTGATGCTATTTTCTCGTTGGCTCTTTACTTACTTACTTTATTTTACTTCTCGCAATATGCTTTATTTGCATACCTACAAATCATAAAGCTGAATTTACATATTAGGGGCTCACCTTACTATAATGACTCTACCTTGCAGTAGAAACCTCTTCTGGTTCCGTTTACCCTTGAGGCAGATGTTAAATTGGCCACACTAGATTGAAGGTTAGTGTTATTTATTCGTACCATTATTTGTTGTTTAATTGTTTGAAATTAATTTACATTATATAATTTTTCAAAAATTTGAAATTTGTGTTGAAGACTTAACTCGCATAAATAATTTAACAAGTTCCTATTCCGTTGAAAGTAAATAATATGATGGCGTCTAAGTAACTAAAACTGATGATCTTGATCCCTTTAAATGAGATGTCACCTTTTTATTATATGAGATATCACCTTTTTATATATAATACTATCTTTTACAGCATATTCTTCGTATCAATTTTAAATAGGATGAATGATAATATAAAACCTTGCCGGATATCTTCTTTAATTTTAAATATTCCTCAGATAGCTATGGATTTCGCTTTCCGTACATACGTTTGTAATCAATGCTCTTCAAGGTTTGAATGGGCACATTTTAGGAACAGTTTTCCACAGTCAGTACTTTTGTATGCAACCAAATGCTTTCGAACATTCAATAAAGTACATATACATCGGTGTGTTGAACTCTCGACTATTTACGTATTTGCCTTAAGTTCACGACTTGCTTTCTCGTGCCACGACCTTTAACGAAGCCCACTTTTTCGTCTAAAATCCACTTATTAAGGTAGGATATTATCTATTTATGTATTATAAATACCAGGCTTTCGCATACGTAAGATATCATCGCTACTGTTCGATATTTTTCACATATTCCTGTTAATCCATTTTTTGTAGCGGCGCAAGTAGACTCCTGCTAGTTGCTAACTCGCAGGAGTCTACTGGCCTATTTCTTATGACTAGTTACATAAATCCAGGAAGATATAGATCACTATATTATCGAGAATAAAATTTCGACGGATGTCATTATTTGTTTACTTTTTAATTTATATAAAATTCTTTCTATCTCGGGCTAGAGTTTATGGAGCTTCATCAGTTATCGTCGATCTGCATAAAAGTTTTTACGTCATGATAACTGCCTCTCTTTTTTAATATCCTTATATTTCAAAGGTGCTAAAACAGATTTTTAAAATTTATCAAGATCAAGTAATAAGTGAAATGTATAGATATAATTTTGTATAGCTCAGATCAAGAGAATTTCTGAGAAGTGTGATGAATGGAGGAAGTTGTGAATGTATTAGGGATCAAGGGAAAACTTTTGCTTTTATAATTATAAGACATAAGATGAACTGCTAATAAAGTGTATGTCCCACACTTTATTAGCAGACTTCATAAATTTCTGAGCCATCTGTGGAAATTTAGGACTACAAGGGAAAACGATTCCTAATTACGAAAGGCTATTTTGGAATAACCCTTCTGATTTCTGCAACAAAGTTGTAGCTCTAGCATTATATCAATAAAAAGATGATCTATCGAACTTAAGCAAGTTAAAGGCATCGTAACCACCTTGTTTCATAGTTAAATCTCTTTGATGTAGGGAATTTCTTCTATTTTATTTGCCTAATTTTTTAACTTTCGTAGTGTTTCTTATTCATTTATCTATTTATTTGATTTAAAAATAAAAGAAAACAGTTTTGATTTTATAAAGCTTTTTTTTAATTAATAATATTTCTGATAACAAAATAAATATAAGAAACAATAATTATCTAAAAAAGGAATATGCTAACGGCGTGTTTAATAAGCCATAAATGAATCTTTATTACAATGCGCCTTATTATTATGAGGTTAAAACATATATTTTGAGAACATATTTCAAATACTGTGTTTGAGAGATAAAATATAGCTCAAATCTTTACTGTTATAGTTTAAGAGCAAAGATAATAAGCTTCATTTATTTTACAATGCTAAAAAGCGAAGTTTCGCGGAACGAAATATCAATAAAATTGCTAAAGTTAACAAATCGACACCACTTAATGTCATGGTTTTCGTTCTTAATTGTGATTAACTGTGCATATAACTTCATTAGATAGGAAAATTTATTTCTTGTTTTTTTTTCTTAAATATTGCTCCTGGGTGGAATTTTATATCTAAGATATAAAATTTCGTCAAAATCTCTATAATAGATTTTGCATGATATCGCTCAAATTGACATACCGATAAACAAACAAACATTTAAAAAAATTTTCTAGTATTCTTATTCAATACACTAAATCAAATACAATTTTAAAATATTTCCAATATACAAATTTCACTCTTTTACAATTTTATTATATGTATAGATACGACAGAGAAAAGCTAAAACATTTCAAGAATGAAATGTTTTGAATTTATATATTATATAAATCCTATTAGCTCAAAGTTAAAAATATTCACTATGAAATTTTAGAAAGCGCAAACAAATTAGCCAAGACATTTTTTCAACTGATTGTGTCATGTGGAAGACTAGTTAAAATATCAACTTATTGAAATTCCAAAGGTATTTTACGGTAAAAGCAATACGCCGAAAACAAAAAGAACAGTGAAAAAGCGAAACAGTTAAAAAACGCGAAGCACGTTTACGTTTCCAACGAACGATAATGAGCACCGTGAGAAGCAGAGAAACCAAAGAAGAACGAAGTGAACGAATTAAAGAATTAATAATTTACCCAATCTTATAATAAAAGAGCCACTCAGAAAACAACTACACGATTAACATTAATAGCTACACGATCGATATTAACAGAGATGAAATCTATTATGCTTTTTCCAAACAAGGACAAATTTAACACAAAATGGAATTATTACTACCACCACCCAACGAAGACCATACATTCCTGCAAGTATATTTCATCGTAAATGAAGAAATAGAAATTGATCAACGATGCACAGACATCAGTGGATTGAGACGAGAAATAATTCGAAATGTAAAGAGGATCGTACACAAATAAAATCAACTTATTTACATGTTCAAAACGGCACTAGATCGAATGATTTCTGATGACTATAAAATAATTCGAGCCGACAAGGGACCACCTGGAGAACACGAACGTCGATTTAATGCACTTCAGATAGACGAAGTCACCATCGTAATTGTGGACAATTACAACACAAGCCTTGATATAATTGTACAGCAAAGAAGAGAAGGACTAAAACGCATTATAAAGACACATCATTCAAATGATGCCCTCCAATATCCTTCCTTAATAGATTCCTTCAAGGAGATGACAGATATTGTTTTAATGTGGAAGAAATCCAACCTGAAACAGGTGTAGAAACAAACAAAAAAGTGATAATGAAACATACAATAACATTCTCAACCTTCGTCGTTTATTTCAACAATTCCTGGTAGATATGTATGCAAAAATAGAAACGAAACGGATGCTTTACATAAGACTGAATCAGAAGAGACTACGCACGGAAGAATACATCCACCTTTGACACGCAATCAAAAATGACGAAAGCACTGACGACATTGTAACCATGGTAATCTTAATAATAAACTCAAGATGCCATGACTTACGTAACAAAAAAATATGGACGACCTGACCTCTTCATAAGATTCACACGCAACTCATCGTTTCCAGAAATCAAAGAACAACTAAGATAGAGACAAGCTCCCATGGATCGACACAACATAATAGGGACTGCCTCGCTCACCCAATCTCATATGGCTACACGACATAATTCTACCACGGATATAGATAAAATCATCCAAGCTGAATTTCCCATTGCACAAGAAGATCCGGAGCTGTACGACATAGTTATAAAAACATGATTCACAGACCATGCGGGCCATTAAACCCATTAGTGACGGAAAATGCACAAAAAATACCCAAAGCCATACTTGGGCGACACACAAACCGGAGATGATGGCTATTCCAAATACAAAAAAAGATGGCTTCACAGCGCAAATACGGAGCAAAGATCTTTGCTGATAGCCCACTTGAAGATGTTTTAATGCAACGAAACCTAGGTCGTGGTAAATAACATAAAGAGAGTGGAAATAATACTACATCACGTAGTTTCATTTAATTGTTTCTAAAATTATATTCTAGCACGAATGCACAATGGCACATATAAAATCACTTAAAGCCATGGATGAAACATTACAAAACTTGCGAGGAAACTCTGAAGTGATCGGAGAAGCTCTACTTATACTTTAAGGAGATTTTCGACAAACGCTTTCAGTTATCCCCAAATCAACACCAGCAGACGAAATCAATGCATGCTTACAAAAATCACGTTTCTGGCTACACATACAAATACTGCGACTAACAAAAATATAAGAGTTGGGCTATAAAAAAATAAAAAATAGCATATTTTGCTCAAAAAATTTCACAAATAGGTGAAGGCACATATCCTACTGACCAGACGACCGGCCTCATTGCACTAAACAGAGATTTCTGCAACATAGCCACTGCTGAGAACGAACTCTTTGACCAAATTTATCCAAACACTGTTCACAATTATACTAATCCGGAGTAGCAATCCCAGAGGGTAATTTTGGCAACTAGAAATAATATTCTCGGCGAAACTAACTTTAATATTCAAAAGAAATTCCCGGTGAAGAGAGAATATACAAATCGATCGACACGATGATAAACGTTGAAGAAAGTGTCAACTTCCCTAAAGAATTTTTAAACTTTTTTTAAGTTGCAGTAATGGTATTAGACTGCCTTTTACTGAAAACTGGATTTCCGATTATACTACTCAAATATCTCAACTCACCAAAACTACGTAATGGAACAAGGATAATCGTTAATTTCGTAGCTATAGAATAACATCATCGAAGCCAATATGACTGGAAAGGACAAAGGACACACAGTATTTATCCCCAGATTACCACTGATCTCTACTGAACTGGCTTTCAAATTTTAAAAAACTACAATTTCCGATCAAATAAGCCTATAGTTTTAAAATTAACAAAGCGCAAGGATGAACTTTAAAACATTACGGCATCAACCTGAAAGAATCCTGCTTTTTCCGCGGTCATCTACACGTAGCTTGCTCTCGAGTAGGAAATTCGAAAAAAAGAACATATATACCTCGGATAACCAGACTTAAAATTTTGTTTATAAACAAGTATTGTAAATAATTACAAAATATTTTCAATAAAAATTAGTACCTCTTTATATTTTAAAGTTTATCCTTTTATTTCAATTACCACACAACCAATACCAACTCCCTGAGCGAAGCCGGGTACCCTAGTCAGTTAAATTTATATAAATAACACATATTGACAATTAGACTACAATTGGTAGTGCCGTAAAATTTTATTTTTCATGTGTTATCTGCTACAGAAAATATTGTTCAAAAAAATTAAGCCATACTACAATTGAATTTTGATCTCGTATTACTTAAAAATAAAATGACAGGATATTATGGCATTAAGTATCGTATCGAGCGTTTATTGCGCTCTAAACAGGAAAACAAAATGATGAACATTTTCAATAGAACTTTTATTCAGTAAACTTAGGAAGTTCCTGTTACGAGCTATAGGTGTGTGCAGTTATAGTTTATAAAATAATAATAATAGTAAAAAAGATAATAATGAACAAACCAATATAGCTTAATATATATACTCCGGTTTTTATTATTAAATCATTATCTGTTTCCGAAATGAGGTTATCAAACTACTCGTATCTATGTCCAAGAAACTGAAATCTACGCTTTCATTACTCTATTTACTTGTTATATATATTGATGCTTGCAATTGCGGTTATGTATGCTTTATTATGCTAATGACATGTAATTTTAATTAATTAACTTAATTCATTAAAGTTTTTAAAAATTTAAAATATATTTAATGCAACGTTTACCTCTGCTATTTTCAAACTCTGTTTTCACATAGCAGTTATTCACTCGTAAGTTATAATTTTGTTTTAGGCATTAGGTTATACCTAGAATTTACTTTTCTCTAGTTGATAGTAATGGTGATATAATTATAAAGTGCCATTTTACATTAAGGCGAAACAGAAGCAAACATAATTATGATTTCTTAGAGGCATTTCAAATTGACAGTTCCCTCATTTTAAAGTGCTCTAAGATAGTTTCGAATTAACTTAAAATTTCTAAAATCAATAAACTAAGGTATAATAGTATAAAATTAACTAGATTAGTTAACAACAGCCAACAAAAATATGTAATGCTGAAATTACCGTCCTAGTTGTATTCAGTTAATGAAATCATTCCTTCACCTACAGAATTCACACCCAGGCGCACCCGAGAGTTGCTTCTCACCAATTTACGACACTATGCCGGCTCTTTATGATTGTTAAAATTAACTTTTACGTACTTCTTTTATTTACAAGTCGTTTACCGCTTTTGATATAAAGGCTTGGTCTTAGAAACAAAAAATAGTACACGAAAAAGATACAAGTTTGCTTCAGTAATTCCTTTTTATATATAGTGGTATACCTAACCTTACAAATTTGAACATAAAATCAGTAGGTGAGATTAAACCTTTTATTTTATGCCGTAAATCGTTAAGTCGATACTTTGTTCTACAATACATACAACATTAAAATAATTTGCCATTATTGTTTAAATTAAACAACCTAAAGATTTTATTGAAGTAATAAAATGATAAAAGCCCTTACTGCATGTATATGAAGAATAAAACTTTCAAGTCATCAAGCAAATTCGCTATCGCATTTTTATTACATTCAATGCAATAGAGAATCAACAGCATCAATACGTCAATTAATCAATATGCTTATGCAGAAATTAACGCAATAATAATTGTTGGCAATTATAATCACAATCGTCACCGTAGTGTATGGGGCGTGACGTGTCTTTGACGGCGTAGCCGTATCGTGGGGAAATGTATTTGGGTGCTGTTTGTATTCATTTAGCTCAAATATCAGACTAATAATGGACAGCAGGGGTACTAGCACGAAAAGCTACGCACTGCGACCGAGACGCTCCCCAGTAGGATTATTATAGGATTCCAATAATACGGAATTCCTGCAATGATACGCGCATTGGGAGAAGTTTATGTTCCACACTAGACGGGAGACAGGTTAGACAAGATGTTGATAGTAATAACTCAATTTGAAGTATAAAAACAAAGATAGTTACTACGTATATATTGCATAAATCATACGTAATCATTTTTTAAATGTTTTCTTCTACATAAGGATACAGGCAGAGACGAGATTATTATATTTTACAATTACATGCTACGAATCAGATTTAAACAAAATTACAACACTGTTAATAACGGTGAAATTTTGAGAAAATCAAATAAATTTTAATATACCATTTGCTTGAAAACCCCTATTTTTAAAATTTATGCATTACTTTTCGTGATTCCAATTTAGCTTTTATTACAATTACCCCTGCCAATTTATCAAATCGATGTATGTTAAAGCATTGAAATTTGTTTGCTGTTCTTTAAACAGCCTAGGTATTGAAAGTTGAGTCATATTGCGCGCTTTTATATGCCTCGAGCTGTTGGTACTCGAATGTGTTTTTTGTCAGCTATCATTGCAATAATTTCGGGATGTACAAAATAACTATTTCGTTGAATAATAGGATCAATTAACTTTTTAATTTTTTCTGGTAGGTACCTAGAAGTCCTCATTATATTGAAAAGATGTCGCGTACCAACTATATATGTTGATTTATTTTTAATGGAGAACCAAGCTGGTGGGTAAACTTTTAAAACAGATGTCCCCAAAGTTGTCAAATTCTCCAAAGGTATCTCAGCTGTTATACAAAAACGTATTATGCGGTTGGCACGTCTAATCCGACGCGTATGAGACATGTTGCTTGGAGATTTGATTACCAGATCATCTGGGCAATCACCTGATATTACCGCTGAAACAATCTTATTATCATTATCATTAAGTATTGTTGATCTGTACTTATATCTTGCGCCATTTTTGGAAGCATACTTCCTTCAATGTGCTGAAATTTTTTAAAAAGCAATTGTTCACAGGTTTCGAATGCCTTTCCCAACGGACTAGTGTAAGATTTAGATTCTGAAGTACACTCGTCGAGATGAAGAAACAAGTGTCTTAAAGGCAGTTTGTTCGAGGCAGTAAGTAAATTATCTATTGAAGTGATTTTAGGAACCTTTTTTCCAGTAGTCTTATAATACCGCCGTACTTTCTACTATTTACATTCATACCATTACAACCGATTGCCATAAGACAATATAAGGAAATTTCTTCATCTGATAGAAAACGTGCCATTGCAGTTTCTATTCCTTTCGTTGAACTAACGTTAGATACTACCTATCTTATGTAAACGGACCGGCTCTTGAATTAATGAGATGAGTTCCTTAACAGTCAGAGCTCTGTAGTATTAACCCCCTTTATTAATGATTTTATGTTTTGTCCTTCCTTCCATCAAAGTATAAATCAGATAATTCTGGAACAGTCTTCTTCTTCATTAACTTTTCTCTAGTTTTAGTTCCCTATCTTCATAACTTATCTCTGTCAATAAATTCGACATCAGGCTATAACGAATCATATTTTCACTATTAGATTATAATTAATACAAAAAAATTCGCTCCACCCTAATATATATGTACATATGCCGCCACCGTGGTGTGTTGTGTTGGTCATAAGGCATTTAACTACTCCGCGCACCACGAGGACCCGCGTTCGATTCCTGGCCACTCTTCGATGGGGCTGGACTGGTGTTCTGGTTTGCTGTAAGAGATTACTCGCGTAGCAATAAGTCCGCCATATGCATCAATTATATATGTTAATATATATATATATATATATATATATATATATATATATATATATATATATATATATATATATATATATACACACACACTCATATATACATAATTGTTTTTATTAGACTACTAATAATTTGGACAGAATTACATTAATACTATAGATTTTACTAATAATTTTGGACATAATTACATAATACGTTAATAAAATATGGTTGATATAATTGGCAGGTTTGGTGCCAAAAGGGAAAACATGTAATTCTTTTACGGACTCACCGAAATAGCAGAGGAATTCCGCCTATTAACCATTCCAGTTGTATGGTAGAATTCGTGTATACTGGATGTATAGTCATAGTTTATTACGACATCTTCCATTCGCTAATTAAAAAGCACATTATGATTGAAGACAATAAATATTACAGCGTTTCATTTATTTATATTTTCACGATTTACACCTTACAGTGTTTTATTTGACTCTAATAAAGAAATTTTTATCAAAACCAATTTTTTTTATTTTTAAAAACTTTAATTTAAAATTTTATTGGAAAAATTTAAAAAAAAAAAGTTTTCATAATAGTGTTATTTTCTGACTTTAAAATATGCTGCGATAATCATTATTTTGGACTCTAATTTTTAGTAACAAGTTGAAATGAAACGATTATGTCGATACATTTTCACTGAAATCTGTATTTCAATTTTAAATTCCCTATATGACTATTAAAAAAATTCTTAACTGCAAATTTATGTTCAGTACTCAGAACAACGTAAAGATCTTATTACTTTGAAAAGATGAAAAACTTTTATATTACGTTTACTTCGATTAATATAGCCAAAGTTGAAATCGGGAACATGAATGAGAATACTTTAAAAGTAAAAATTCTATAATTTAGAAAAAAATTATACCATTTTTTCTTTGAGATATTACGTAAAATTTTTATTTTATTAACGTAGATAAACTCTAAAGTGAGGTGGAGAAAAAAATAAATCCAATGAAAGAAAAGGTAATTAAAATGTTTAACTAACATTATTTAAAAAACGTTGTCAACCACCTTAGTAGAAGTATCTTTATACATGTAAATCTCATCATCCTTGCACATAGTTCTCAGAAATATGTAATGAGATTTGTTTAACTGTACTTAAAGTTTGAATGTAAAGAATAGAGTGAATCAGTTTTATAGGTTTATAATATATAAGTATTTCGATCAGCTAATGTTAAATAATAAGTTTTCAATCCTATCACGCCAAGAAGTTAAGGCAACATAAATACGAAGGCGGCATTTCAATGTGACAGTAAGCTTTATATACCGCGAGTTTAATATAGTAGTAACTATGATTGTAATAGTCATTGACGTAATACTATGAACATAGCAGTCATTGACTAAAATTTGTGTAAAAAGTTATAATTATTTTTATTTTCTTATTTTCATTATTCAGTACAAAGTTATTAAATTTCAAAAATACTTTACTTGTGCATGCAAAGTTGCTTAAGAAAATTTCCGAGTTTCAATAATGCTAAAAATTATAATTGCATAATACTACAAAACACTCGGAGTGTAAGTGCCAAAAACATTGATACGATTTTTAAATATATATTAAAGAATTCTCTTATAACTGAAGCATTCAGTCAATATACGAGGGGAAAAATCAACAAAAAAGGTATTTATGTAAATAAATTTCGACACATTTTATCCCACTTACGCTCATTTTATCCCTAAAATAGTATTTTTGCTCATAAAACTTTCTTGGACTTGCAAACAACACCTAATAAATCTAGAATAAACATAAATACTAATTCTGTGGCTCATTTATTTAAAATAAAAGAGATATTCTGCATATTAACAATCCATTAGATATTGTTATTCAACTTTAGAGGAATTTTTATGTATTTTTACGCATACTGGGGACAGGACCGCTATCAAAAAAGTCTTCCTGTTAGGCAGATTAAATAACTTTTATATTGACTAATCGATCGTGAATTTTTAACTTCAAACAATTTTGTGCCTAGTAGTAAGGATTATTTTATACTTTGATATGTGTATATATATATATATATATATATATATATATATATATATATATATATGTGTGTATATATATATATATATATATATATATATATAATTGTATTAATAAACTAGTATACCAATTCGTTTTGACGTAAGCGTTATAAAAATTAATGTTAGTCAACATTTTCGTGCTATTTTCTTTAAAATTGGAATGTTACATGAAATATTGACAGTAACAAAAATTAATTTGTGCAGTATCAAAAATTACTCTATGGGTATTATCTTTAACAACAAAGAATATGTCTTCATTTTTCAATCAATTGTAAAGTTCATTGATTAAATAATATTTTGAGAAGCCATGATGAATAATTTATTTGAAGACTATCTGTTTACAAAACGATACCGTTAACCTGTATAATAGGATTACTCAAGATATATTCATTGCTATTATTGACTACAATACAAAAATATTTATACAACAATATCTTAGTATGTTACGAATGAATGTGAAACAAAGTGAGTTGATTTGAAAAAAAGGTAAGAAAAGAAATGAAATATTAAAACAATGGTAGGAATAAAATTAATAAAACAATGGTTCCATCGATAATTAAAAAAAGTTTTCGTCCTAAAAAGCACTTTGAAATAGTGAAGTTGAAGGATTAGGTAATTAATATTAAGATTTTAATTAACATAATGATTAATTTCATCTTGAATATTTTAATAAAACATATCATAAAATATATTCTTAATCCGCTTTGAGAACGTATTTTTTCTTTTTCTCGTCTATGAACGTAATGTTAAATTAAAAGAAAACTCATCTCACTTACCATACAATATACACCATATATATTTATAGAAAATTTCATTGAAAGATTACATGAAGTAAGAACAGGATTTGACATACATTCCAAATAATTAAATAATGTCAATAACCCCACTGACAAGCAAATTTCATTTCGTAAATAGACTTATTAATTTTAAAGATAAATCTTATCACTCTTGATAGACTTATGAATATGTGAAGCAATAAAACCATGAAATTATAAACACATAAGATGTAAACGTGTTTATTTCGTGTTCGTTTAAGACACTAAGAACCTTATGTTTTTTCTTCAATCAAAAGCTTTAGACGTATTTCAAATAAATAATTATCACAACCTTTTCTGTTCTGAAAAAAATCAGCAAGGTATATATAAATAAATGTTTCTAGTCAGATTTATTCAAGAATTCTTGACAAAAAGCCATGTTAGAGAAACGACATCGGAAAAGATATGATGAACTCTATCCATACAAATTGAACTAACCTTTTTTATATCTTATCTTATGATCGTCCTGGATGTAAATCGGGTCGTGTGTCTCGTTTCAATTACCTAATTCATTGGCTTAAACTGTAGTGTGATTATCAAATTATTTTCAGGCCTTAATTTAATAAAGCTAAAAATTGTTGTTTTCAAAATATCAGTAAGAAAGGAGGGAAATTCTTTAAAAAAGACTTTTAAGAGAATCTGTCTGCTGATTTATTAATGAAAGCAAATACCGTCTAAATTACACACGTGAGTTGGTAAATAAATAAACGTAAATTTTTAATTTTATAATATATAATGGTAAATGGAAAAAATTATTTTCATCACTAGAATACCCCACATAACATTGCTTGGAAAAAGTTTCAAATTTTGTACTCTTTAACCTTTAATAACACTTTAAATATTATGCAATTTTTAACTCGACAACAATAATCCTTACATAGTATAAAACAAAGTCGCTTCCCGCGTCTGTTTGTACGTCTGTACGCTTAGATTTTTTAAACTACGCAACAGATTTTGATGCGGTTTTCACTATCATTTAGATATTTTTTTCCGGATGGTCTATAATAAATGCATGTCATATTCTGACTAAACTTTACGAGATATCAAAATGTTGTACCATGGAACTGTGTATTTTAAAAATATCTACAAAAAAGTCCGCGATGGAATATATCTATATCCTACGGATAACCCACAGTAACCATGTTTATGCGATTGATTTTTTTTGTGGGTTATTCTTAAATAAGTTGGTGACGTTGTGCATTAAATTCAGATAAAATTTGCTCTTTACATCAAATCATTATCATTATCACTCATATTTTAGAAGATATCACAGATATACTAAAAATCAGTTTACCCGATGCCAATGCCGTACACAGACGGCGGCGGCTGGCGGCGGCTCGTGCCTATAAATTGCGCGTTGCAGGTCGCACGTCACCCTATGGCATTGTATGATTCGCATCGATCGCACGCGTTTATCGGTGCTCAAGGAAGTAAAATAAAAAAATAAAATGTACTTTTCAGCGCGACACTATAAACCGAATAAAATGTATTTTAAAAAACCTCCTTCAAAAAACGTAAAGTACTAAAAAATAATAAATAATTAACTCAAAATAGGTACCACTTATTTGCAATAAATAACTAAGTTACTTATTTTTGAAGTCGGTGCCAGCACTGTCGTAATTAACTCATAATAGGTACCCACTTAAACAAATTTATAATTTAAGTTGTAATGTATATTTAGAACTTTAACTTCTAATGTACTTACAATACTAAATAGATTCATGGAGGGCGTATTTATAATATAAAAAATTACATTTCTTTAAGTTGATCGGCGGTGCTAGCACCGACTTCAAAAATAAGTAACTTAGTTATTTATTGCAATAAGTATTTACCTATTTTGAGTTAATAATAATTTTTTATTTTTTAGTATCTTACCTTTTTTGAAGGAGGTTTTTTAACAGATATTTTATTTTAGAATTTTTAGTGATTAATATATTAATATTAATCTTCATAATTACTTTCTTTCTTGCAAATTTGGAAAATTATTAAATGTCACGGGCAAAATCTAGGATATAGATAATCTCTTCTATGTTTATAATTGATTATCACCTATACATAGAAATGAAGCGATAGTAGTAGCCGCCGTTAGTTGTTAGCCGTTGAGGAGTTTAGTTCTCCACATCCGAAGTCCGATATCAGATTTTGCAATTTAAAAATACCACTTGAGAGTTCCGTTCTCCATATCTGAAATCCAATATCCGATTTTGCAAAGTAATAACTAAAGTAACTATTAACAAGTAGCATATATATTGAATCATAATCAATTTACTACCATCCGTTAAGGAATTATATTATTCATCTTCAGAAGTCATCATCGCACACTGACCTGGTCGATGGCGCCATTATTTGGAAAGTAAAAGCTACCAGTAGTAAATATCTTGAATTACGTTTGATTTACTACTATCCGATAAGGAGTTACATTGTTCATCTCTAGAATGCATCATCAGACTCTGACATGATCGACGGTGCAGTTATTTTGCAAAGTAACAACTATCATTAGCAAATATCTTGAATCACTTTCAGTTTACTATCATCCGTTAAGGAGTTCCATCATTCATCTCTAGAAATCATAATTTTGAAAAAAATCGCGACAATAACTTATTTAAAATCTATAATTGCAATGATTATTAAAATAGATCAAGCAAATAGCTTGTTGTAATGACATAACATTTGATTAAAATTCATCCAAAGGAAAAGTACAAAAGATATTATTTCAATACATTATTTCAAAATTACATTGAAGCTAATAGATATTCTTTGTTTAAAACTGGAACATCAAAACATTTTTAATTTTCCTATGGAGATCTGAAATTTTAATTTATATGTATATATATATACATATATGTATGTATGTATAAATGTATGTATATATATTCGTAACTACCCCAATATAATAAGCAATTTTAACATTTATTGTCTACTGCTTACTGACCGGAAACTCAGTACCGGTTATTCTATTAAATTCTGTATTGATGTTAATCTTTCAATATAATGCAAAATGAAAAGCTTGGATAATGGAAAATAGAATCGCAAAGGGTATTAATTATTAGTTACTCAGCAATTACCTTTTTGCAGTACCGAATTAAGTTGATTTTTTATCGACATCCATATACAGCTGTAAAACGAAAATTAAACTTTTGAAGCAAAACTTTTGTGTTTTAATACTTTTACAATCTTATGCAAGACGGTATCCATGAATAAATTGCCTTAATTTTGTAAAATTGTACCCATAAAATAACGCTCTTTGAGAATAAATGAGTTAAGTGGCATACTTGACATACCCGGAGGTACAAGAAACATCAATGCATAATGTCATATTATATGCTTATGTTGATATGACACTGCTTTTTCAAGAGGTTTTTTGGAAGATGGGGCAATCTCTACATTACCATTAAAACACGCATCTGTAATTTACCTAAAATATACATTTTATGCTCTACTAATAAATCTACTTTGGCAGGTGTAACACAATAATAATTATCTTTATCATCAGCTCCTATCTATCCACTACTTCATATGGTTTTTCCCAAGGCGTGCTGCAAAAAACCGTCGTCGGCCATTTCTTGCATACGTCTTAGGCTGTCAGTTCATTGTTCAGGCTGGAAGACTGTACTTCAAGATTAGTGTTCTTTACTCAAAAACTTGTTTAGCTCATCACTCGTCACTCAATCCTTCGGAAATCTGACCTGCCCACCGCCACTTCAGTTGACTGTTATATTGCGCTTGATGATGTTAACCGTTTGTTGCTTTTAGGTGATAATATAGATCTTAGTATTTAGAGACTGTGGTATCAGTGATGTAAATTGTTACGCAAATTTGCTGAACATGACTTTAGGTTTATTCAAATTAATACCAAGGCCCACTCGTCAGAAAGGAACATCTCTGACAGTCAACGACTCCTACGGTAAGTTTGCGAGAGTTAACATGTCGTCAGAGAGTCATGTGTGAAAAGAATTTATCATTTAAATTCATCCTATATCGTTTTCAATCCAAGATCTTGAAGACGTATTTCAATGTGCTTGTAAATAGTTTTAAAAAATCTTACTACAGAAACTCATTATTTAAACTCAAACACAACTGCGGCTGTTTCTTCTCTCAAATTTAATTCTTAATCGTTTTGAAGACATTATCACAAAATCGTTCTTTTGAACTCAAAAATAAAATCAAATAAAAGTGAAAACATCATGGGATGTTATGTTTCTAATAATAAGTATTTTAATGCAATTATGGATGATTTTTTTTATAAAATAGTTAAAGAGGAATCTGCCACAAAAAATTCTTTTGAAAACACCCTTCTCCTTTTTTTATTGAAAATACAAGGATGAATTGCAATAATTTGATAATAAGGAGGACAATATATCAAAGCACTTATTCAATATGGCACTGTGCTATTCATATTTGTTTTGTTTTGGTAAAGATATTTTGAATTGTTAATACTAATAAATTATCAATAATTTGAAATTACAGATAAGTGGAAATATAAAATATTTTCCCGTCGCTAACGATATTAGGCTATGTCGTCGCTATACCTAAAATATAAATAAAATATATTAGTTGGAAAATTAAATAGACTAATCTTATTACGTTCATCTATTTTATTTTCCATTAAGTATATTTTTACTCTGCAAAGGTATCAATTTTCTCACGTTCTCAGTATATATGCTCTATTTAATTAAGATAATAAAGTTACATTCTTATCATACTTACAAAAGAAATGAAATTTATATGATGATCTCTATTGTATCAGCGTGCATGAAACTAATGAAATTAACTAACATCTCTTCAAACGTCATCTATACTTGAAACTCGATATTATTATGCACTCCATAACAATACACGCTAGACGGCGAAGGTTCCAAAAACATATTGGCCTGAGTCGATATAACTATCTAATAAAATGTATATTCGATTCGATAAAATACCACTCTAGTGATTATGGAGTATTACTATTTCTTATCTAATTAAATTTAATTTGTGTAGAAAAAGATTAATTTTGGTCAAACTGAATTTGTTGCATGTAAAATGCACAAATTCAGTTTAACCAAAGTTTGTACGGCGCTCCTGCCTATCTCTGAATAATTTCAGCCCTGTGAGCTGTTTTTCATTTTTAATATATATTTATATTTGTAAATGTGTGTGTGTTCACTCTCCAAATATCGAAACGTAAACGAAAGTATCTTTATAGCTTAAAAATCTTCATTATGAAAATTAAAGAAAAAATATTTAGTTTTCAAATTACGTCGGTTTAAAAAATGGCGGAATACAGAGTGCTTCAACAAATATAGAGAATTCTCTTGGATTGAAATTCTCTTGAAAATATAAGAAGGAAATAATCTACAACGTTTTGTTGATACGAGAATTTTGTTGATGAGAGACTTTATTAGCGAGAAACAATTTATTTTACAGTAAAATTTTTTTAAAAAATATTTGTTTATTTTAAATATTTCCATATTTGTAATTCCGTTTAAAGGCTTTGTTATTATAAACAGAAATTGATTAAAAACACTTAATAAAAACACTGAATTTGCGCTACAGATAATTTTCCTTTCTGCGTACTTCGATACCCCTATCGATCAATTCGAATAAACGCCTCGCGAGACTTGCTGTGCGTGTACTGCAGAACGCTTAATATTAGCGTTCACTCTACGTTCTGCAATATTTCTGTGAAATTCACCTAAAAAGGTACACAATAATTTTGTAAATAGACGTATAACATCCTCCTATGAGATAAACATTTACGAATTAAGCCCTATATAGCAACAATGCCCGGAAAATATTTCTGTTTTGATTTCGCATTATTTAAAAAGTAAATTATTGCGAATTCAAAGAAGAAAAAACTTATTCATTTTAAAAGCCGTTTTCTTGAGATTTGATCATATATTTACGTTTTAATCTAAAGAATGAATTAATTTAAGAGGACGTTAACATGCGTATATTATATAAAATTATACTCAAATAAAATATTTTTGATTAATATTTTATATGAGTATAATTTAATATAGTATTCGTATATTACTGTGTATAATCAGTGTCATTATTCGAATGGATACAGTTAGGGTTTAGTATTTTGTTTGAGAGTAGTTTAATATAATACATATAAGTTTTATGTTTTTTATTTAAGGTTTAAGTGTAGTCATGAGCACACATCAGTGTTTTTTTTTAATTATTAATTACATAAATTTTCCTACAACTTACTTAAAATCTAAGACGTCAAAAGAAATTTTGATATATTAAGTGTCTATTAAAATCTAAGTGGAGAAATCCAAATGCCTTTCATTAAAACAAGCCGTTCCCATCAAAAATTTGCAAGTGTATTATTTATGAATGACACCTAGCGCCATCAACGAATTATGATCATCACCTTAATTTATTTATTTGACAAATTTGTAACTTGTGGTCGCTACTTACAGCTGACGTCATGACAATGGCAGCTTTGTCTGTAATTATAATGTTGAAATAGCGTGTATTTTGGTTATAACTTTCATGGATACTTTATTTTATTGGATAAGTTTTATTTGACTAATATACTTTATGGTAAGACAGTTGACATCACTTTCGTCTATTAATAACCCAAGAACATATTTAGGTAACTAGTCGATTTATGAATTTAAATAAGGTTTCAAAGACATAAAATATATTTTAAAAAAAACTTTACAATTTCGGGAATAACTGGCACTAAAGTATTTTTATTAAAATAATTAAAAATTTAATTATTTTAATAAAAATATATGCCCTTTTTATGATATTTCCTTTTTCCTTTAAAATAAGAAATGACGTAAAAATATCAGTTATGTTTCGGAGAAACTAATAGTCAATATTTAAAACTATATTTATGCTATGTTAGAGATTGATAGAGTTTTACGGTTACTGACTCTGAGCGCTTTTATTAACCCTCCAGCATGTTTGCTATTAAACTATGAATTGCTCTGTTGATAAACCAATAGATAATGTTTGAGTATATTCAAAATAAATATAAAATATCCTTCCTAAGACCATATTTTTAAGATCTTAACACTTTGCCGGACGAAGAAACGTGAAATATTTAATTGATTTTAATAATTAATATTTTTTATTTGTTATTAGCATATATCAGATTTTGCTACAAGAATTTTCATATAAAACTTTTTAACAAAATATGAAGAACATACACCTATGTCAAACTCTACTTACAGTTTTTTTAATATATTAAAACTATTGATACGTTTTTTAAAGAGAGGATGATAAATTGCCATAAAGTAACAGGTGCCGAACCTGAAATTTGAACCACCTAATTGAATTTGAATGATCTAAGTTACACTATCAGACAATATTTTTGAGCGCAGTATATAAATTAATAGCTTTCAAGTAAACCTGTCATAATATTGAATGTAACGACCATTTTATATTACTATAAAATCTTCAAAATTAACGCTGTCGACATTTTCTAAATCTTGATAGTTTTCTCTTATAATTCCATATTTAATTACTTTTTCTTCCTAAGTAGGTAGAGTATTTTAGTATTAGGTGATGAAACGCTTTATAATTAACCCCTAAACTGGCTTTATAGAAACTATAGATAATTCAAGAAATAGTGTTATTTTTTTCAAAAGTACGAGGCCGACCTTTTTATGTAAAATTAATAAAGAAAAATATTGTAATTAAACGATTTCCGAAAGCCCAAATCGTGTTGCTCATTTCAAAAATAATTTAAGTATTAAAATATTACGGCAAAGAGTTGTAGGTTTACTCCAGAACTAGCTTGAAGATTATATTACTTCGATTGAACAAAAAATACACGTTTATACATAAAGTAGGCGTGTAGTCATTCATAGAATATACACTTTTTTAATTTCTAATATGTTTGGATATAAGACGACTTTTAAAAAACAGCCTTGTAATTACGATTAAAACTTTCACTAAATTATACTTTCAAGGTATTCAAACTCACATTTACGTAAAAATATTGTACGTAACTTTTTATCTTTTATGTCGCAATATATAAACTTATATTCATGAAATATATTTAAAATTATTTAAAGCTTTTCATGACAAACTTTATAATAAGAATAGAGTTCAAGTAAAAATTCGATGTAGATGTGAAAATATATTGAAAGAATGAATTATACCTCAATAGTTTTATTTTCTAAATTAAGAGAAAAATAATTAAATAATCTTTTAATTAAGTTAAACAAAGTAAGGATCATTGTACGGAAAAAATATCAAATATGTACTGTGATTTAGAGATATTTACTGATTTTACGGAACCCATTATGAAACTTTAACTTTTTTGTATCTTTAGAAAAATAATGTTTAACAGAAAATGTATGCCGATATGTTCAGAATTAAAAATTCGGAGAAAAATATGTTTTTGTATGTCTGTTTATGTAAAAATAATTAAAAATAACGAATATAATGAAATTGGAAGAATTTATTTTTTTTACTACAAACATGGTAGATACTATGTACAAACATGGTAGAAAAGTTTTTAAATAGTTTAATATCTAGATTTGAGATAATTGTATGGTAATAAAATAAATGAGAGTTTAAACTAAATTTCCTATGAATAAATTTTCAGATTACGCTAAAAATATTAGTTGTTTTTTATATTTTATGTTTAATGACTTACGAAATTTATGAGGAGCTATCAATATAAAACTAAATATAGAATATTTAAAATGAATGAGTATTAGTTATTACCTTTGCTTGAAAAAGGATTTGGTTTGTCTTCATAAGATTGAAAAATAAGTAATACGTCATAAAATTTCACGACTAAAACTGTACATTCGTTCATGTAAAATGTTTCTATTATGTTAAATATTTTGGTCTAAAATCGCAAAAATATTATACATTTATCATCCTGCATACAGCCTGCTTACAGATGCAATAATCGTAGAATTGTGGTCTTAATATTATTTCTTAATATTATATTAATCCCAAAATAAATTAAAGCTGTGCTGCGGAACGGATTTTGAGTAAAACTGATTGAGAATAACTTGTGAGTCATACCCTAAGTTACTTAATATACTTAGGTTCTCTCGTCTGTAATTTAAATGAAATACATGTATTTTATTTAAATTACAGACGAGAGAACCTAAGTATGTAGATAAATTCATAAATAAAACAAAATTTTTTTCAAAGTAATATTTTTTTTATTTGAATATAAATATGAAAGAATAGCATAATATGACATACGCTAGATTATCATTAAAATTGATCGTGTACAATTTAGGGTTTGAAACCCTACTACAATTGAGTTTTTAAGCAACATTCGCAAATATTTTAACACAGAGTATGGTGTAATAGTGTAAATGCATAAAGTTTTTATTCAGCTTATATGATTGATTAATAAAATATACTAGAATTAGATGTGCATGTTTCATAAATTTGTTCTTAATCCAAGAACCTTGGGATCATCAAAACGTGTTTGAAACAACCGATACTTTCCAAGTCTACTTTTCCAAATAGAACAATATTCTATTGTAAAATATTTGCCAGTTGTAGTAATGTCAACTAGAAGGAGTTTTCATATACACTTTTATTTATGAGGACTTTCCTACGTTTCCATGATGAGCATAATCAAAAGATACAACTGTATTCGTGAAACTCTATTATTTCGGAGTTAGTTATGAAAGCTTTTATACCGATGATATTAGGTCAAATCAGATATTCAATAAATAAAAACATTCAATAAAAAATAAAATATGAATAATAAATAAAACATAAGTAAATATAATTTCGATAAACAAAAATATCTGATTCTTATAATTATTACAAGCTGTGCGAGGAAGTAGGTTGCAACTATTTATTCAATATACAGAGAGGAGGGGAGTACAGTTTGGAGCAATTCGGATGCCATCTATTCATTCCTATCTCCATTTGCCCGTCATTTTAGAAAATTCTGGGAAAACTTGCGACCTATAGGATTGAAATATAACGAGTTAAAGAATATAAAACGTTTTGGTAATGATAAATTTAATGTGCTTGATAACGGCGCTATAACCCGGCAAATAACGTCCCTATACCCCGATAAGGTCGGAGGTATGGCGACGTAACTATTTTCTATTTTACATCTTCTTACATTTTTTATACATTTGATATTTACTGGGAAAAATAAAGAAAATGTGAGAATAATAAAGGTAATAAACCTAATTATATTTACGAAGGATGAAAACTAAATCGTATTAAAAAGTTTTAACCACATTTTTCGGCAAATATAGTTTTTCAAAACTTTAGATATTAGAAAATTAAAAACCTAAGAAATTTAAAAATTATATAACTAGAAATTATACAGGAATTTAAGGTAATTTCTGTTAATTTAATATTAAACGTGCATAATACTCTGCATAAGATTACAAAAGCTTCATTTAAAATATAATTATTTTGAAATTAAATTTATCAAACTACTAATATTAATTTTGTTATGATTCATCATATGGTATAACAATATTAAAACTAATGTGGTACAAAAGTAATATCATAAATTTTTAAATTGATAACATTACATAGCTCTCATAATTTAGACTTTTTAACGGTTATTTATTAGAATCATCCATGTAAATTTATTCTATTCCTACTTAATGAAAAATACAGAGTCTGGATGTTCTAAATAATTATAGACATAGTTATATTTGTAGGTTATTGATCGAAAATATTCTTCCACTATCACGCCGCATTGGATTGGCCTTATCCCAAAAATGCTTTTATTGTTCTCTCTAGACTCTCGACGGCGTCATAGAATCCAATTCGATTCAATATAACTTTCACGAGAATATTTTCTTCAGTGTGAATTCAAGTAGTATGAGGACAAGCTTTCATTAATCCGTAAGTTATATCTCTCCCCAAAAAGCATCACTGCTCTTTTTATGTGTTTATAATCATTTTGGGCATCATTGTTACTAAAGTAATCAGCATAAGTATATTTTTTCGTAAGATCATACTACTATTTGCAACTCGTAACATTTCGTGAATACGGCATGTATATATATATATATATATATATATATATAGATATATATATATATATATATATATATATATTCTTTGAGAATACAGCATGTAAACAAAATATATTCTTACGGCATGACTTGAAATATATTCTCATGTTTTTATTGAGATCTAACTAAAATTGGACTCTCTTTGAGGTTACTACTTATAAAATATAATCTTTTTATTTATATAGGTTTAAAATACTTAAGAGTTATTCTGTGTATTCTAAAGTGAAATAATGGCATAAGAGGGTACAGGTAAGAATTTCTGTAATGAATTAAATTAAATTTTGAATTTTTTAACTCAATTTTACAAATAATCTTTATAACATATTTCATATACACAAGTCGATTTGAATGATAAATATACCAGCTTGCCAGTATTTCCTGTTAAACAGGACAGCAGATGTGTCTGCTTTATAAAGAAACAATTCTGTGATTGATGAAAATGTTTACCTTTTTAGGCAATTCTAGAGCTAATTTAATGTTACAACATTTCCTTACGCTTGTCCTGTACTGTGCAAATATTAGGAATATTTAGGACTATTTTTCCATAAGTAGCAAATTGTAGTTATCCAGTGCGAGCCTTTTGAGTGGACAACAAATTTTTAAAAGTCTTCATGATTTACATTAGGATTATTACCAAACATAAACAAACAGTAAACCTGGGAAATAATAAACTCCACACTTTAATTAAGCTACTTTGTCTATTGGTGGAAACGACTTTCATATAAAGACCATTTCCTCAGATATCGTGCACAAAATTGGCTTCATGAGAGAATATGAATTTTGGAAAGTCAAAGTTCATTTTTTTTTCGTTTCATCAAATATTTTTAGATCATGCCTTTTCATATATTGTAATAATTCTGTGATATTCAGTTTTTATTACACTGGTAAATTTGTACGTCACCTCATATATTTTGAGCTAACTGTGATGCGTAACTATAAGATAGTTATGTACATATATTGTGGAATACCTATAGGGAAAGTCATTGTTAAGCATACTAGATTCCCCTGTAAAAGATTATCGATCGCTCTGGTTTCTTTATATTGCTCACCAACTTTTGCATGAAGACTTCTGGCCATATATATCATACGCATACTGGATAATTCAGCTAATTCCCTGAAATATATAGGCAAATTACTGTTTTAAGGTGACATACTTAAAGTTCATTTTGTGCTTGTTCCGTTAGTGTGACTTTATTTCGCGTTAAAAAACATTATCACTGTTTTCTTGTATCTCTCCTCTTACGTTCTTTAAAATTTCTCGTAATGGGCTTTAAATATTTGGTTTATGAAAAAATATTTAGTTTAATAAATATACTTAAAATTAGTCACTCGTAACATTTCGTGATTATTTTAACCATATAAAAGAAAATGCAAATTTCATATTTTATTATATTCTTGAATTTAATTTCGAGTATGTAATAATTTCATATATAAAATAATTGTTTATGCTTCACATATATAATCCGATATTTATTGCAGTTATTGAGTAATAATTTTTGAACAGACTCTGCACAAATCGAAATATATGATTGCACGCTAAACAACTTTAAATAGCCAGTTACTCTATCGGACATTGTGCCATTTATAAATTCATTATGAAAATATTTACTTTTATGTTATATATTGGCAGATTTTTAAATACTAAAAACTAATAAAATATTAAACCATAAAGGTTTATGATTTAATTGTGACTGGCATAGAAAATATTGTTATTATAATTAGTTAGACAAATAAATATAAAATTAAAGTTAAATACATCATAACGATTTATTCAGTAAATGAATGGGAGAAATTGATTCCTTCTAATAAAAATTCTTATAAACTTTTATATATCGTATTCAACCATACGATTTCTGCTCGAATGTAACCGGGCAGTTTACATTCCAAACTTTTATAAGCTCTGGCTTTATTTACTTAAATTTAGTTCAAATTTTTAATCTAATTGGATAGAGGAATTGGATAAACTGTATTACATAGATACTGAGAGTACCTTTAATATTTTTATGTTGTAATAAAAGTGCTATGTTTTAATCATTGCACATTTTCTGAAGTTTAAAAATAACAAAAGTAAATAAAAGACTAATGTGGTCAGAAATAAGGTATAATTGTAATAAAATTAAAAGTTTAATATATGTTTTTATTTAAAGGTATAATGTAAAACATTGTTTTAGGTAACTTATACTTATCAAATGGAGTGAAAAACGTAACAATATGGAAAACGGCTAAACTTTCTAATAAAAAGTAAGTGGCAAATATCAAAAACAGTAAAATAGGTCAGATTAAGTTAGGTTATGCATGCAATTATAAATGATGTTGGGAAACTATAGCCTATTTACTTCACTTGCGGTACGCCCCTTCCTTCCGTAGACCGCGGAGTAGACGAGTAAAAAGTATTTATAGGAAAGAAAGGCTTACAAGAATAAAAAAAAAACAACTTTGTCGTTAATTGAATAATATTTCATTTGAAAATTAAATATAAATTACAGGGTAAAATAGATAGGGATAATATTTTCCAGACACATACACAACCATGTATACGCTACACATTGGTAATTTTAGTGAGTATAAAATATGTAGCATTGAAATATTTGTTAGCTTAAGTTACGGGTAACCACAAGTAACTTAACTGGATTCAATCTAGTCTTCTCCTAAAAAGACACAAATATCCATATAAACTTTTAACATAGCTTCGTGATCTCTACAGGCCACAGGAAATTATGAAAATGAGAACTAAAACACATTACCACAAACTAACTAAAGTGTTTCCGAAATACTTTAGAAACATCGTTTCGTAGTCTAATCTTTATTTTCTTGAGTACTGACTTAATCATACACTTTATTATAATATGCTAAATCATTAATCATTTCAATTTCAGATATATGTAATTACTCATTAGGAATTACAGGACGCTCTTAATCATAAATATATTTACATAAATTTAATTTTCGTGCTTTTGCATTAGAAAAATCTTTAACGATGTCACTGACCCCAACTTCGATTTCATGTTTTATACTTATTAAATAAATTATAAGATAAATTAATTAGTCTACTTTGTGACGATATTGATCTGAGATAATTTTTATTTATTTTTAGTTTAGAAAATTATCTTTCTCTATATGCTAGTGAGGTAAATTCTATGTGCTGTGGACAGATTGGGGAACAGTGAAATGAATTTATTTGTAAACAAATAATTTGAAATATCTAATGGCGTAGTGGAATAGTATCTGAAAATGTGAGGTAAATTGTATGTGTTGTGGACAGATTGGGGAACAGTGAAATGAATTTATTTGTAAACAAATAATTTGAAATATCCAATGGCGTAGTGGAATAGTATCTGAAAATGTGAGGTAAATTGTATGTGTTGTGGACAGATTGGGGAACAGTGAAATTAATTTATTTGTAAACAAATCATTTGAAATATCCAATGGCGTAGTGGAATAGTGACTGGAAATGTGAGGTAAATTCTATGTGCTGTGGACAGATTGCGGAACAGTGAAATTAATTTATTTGTAAACAAATAATTTGAAATATTCAAAGGCGTAATGGAATAGTGGCTGGAAATGTGAGGAAACAATTATGCAAGTTTGCACAAACTTACAATACATGTTAAATCAATAAAAAAGTTTATAAGTGTTAAATATCAAAATGAATAAGCATTTTTCTCAGTCTTTTTTCTCAACATTTTTTTGCGAATTGTAAATTCTATAGTGCCCAAAATTATAAAATAATAAAGCTCCATAAAGTTTGTTTAAAACTGGGTGTGCTCATATACATAGACAAACGACATTTTAGACACAGACAAACAACATTTTGACAAAAAATTAAAGTTTCAAGTACTCTATCCAAAGAACTTAATTAGGAAGTGAAAGAAATAAATAAAACCTATCAAGACGAGTAAGACATTGCATCTTACATTTTTCGGTACTTATAAATATTTGAGCGTACGTTGCAATCCTGTCAAACTATTTGCAAATATTAATTTTGCATAGCCTAAATATATTACAATGTGTTACATACTATATATTTTAAAGGCATAAAAGCATGGTGTTTATTTCCAAAAGTTACAAGACTTAAAATAATCATTATAGTTTTCTCATACCATATTATTTAAAAAAATATGGAGATGTAAAATATGTGAATTAGTATAATGCGTTACTGTGCTAAATTTTGCGTTTCTACAACGTATACTTTCTCAGAAAATCTGCTTTGAAAATAGAAAAATGTAAATTTATTGCCTACTTTGTCTTCATAGGTGTAAAAGACATGGAAAATATTGCCAAAGCTATGACGTCTAGAATCATCGCTATAGTTTTCCTTCAATATTCCCTTGGGCTAGAAGCTCTACAAACCTACTAGAAAATCTACATTTTTCACAATTTTTGTTTGAGCAGTTTCATAAATAAGGAAAAAGGAGAACATATTATTTTTTTAATTATGCAAGAAATATTTGTGAGACTCTTATAACTAGTCCTTTCAAGCGATAAAATAAAAAAATATCCCAGTAATTAATTTACTCTGCCTAAAGTTCCAAATGCATATTTTCGAGCTTTCAACTTTAAGATATATGCTGGTTAACATGTTTTATTACTATGCCAAATTTCAAGTTGCTATGTCTAGAAATTTTTGAAAAAAACGGATGCGACCAGCATTCATACTAACAAATGTGTGAAGAAAAAAAACGGAACCAATATCGGGATCTGTTTTTTTCTCTTTTAAGGTAAAAATATATAAACCACTATTTTGCAATTTCCAGTCTTGCATGGAGAAAAACAGAAAAAGTCAAAACACAGTACACAGTTCAAAGTTCAAAATCTTAAACTGACTACAAATTTATGAAATTTTGAAATATTTATACCATTTTACATATCTATTTTTAAAAGTAGTACGTAGTTTTGTTATATTTTTTAAAATTAATTTTCAAATGTACAATCGTGATTTTGGCAAATATAAATCCGGAAAATTGAAATGAAAAATTTATAAAGTAAATTTTACACGCCGTCAGTCTAAAATATTAACGTACAATCAGAACGAATGAAAATTATGATCGTTCCTAGTAAAAGATTATTTGTTTTCTCATATGGATTATTTGTGGAATAGTAAATAAAACCTCTTACGTATGAACAGAATCTGACATTACGAATAGTTCCGTGCAAATTGAAGACATATAAACATTTAAACCAGACAGTATTTCAGCCTGCAATAGAGGTTTTTTGTTTAATATTGTTGTGTTATATAATAATGGGCATCCAACTAACGTAACTGTCTTTCCATCGGTCTACGACCAACTGACTATAAATTATTTGTTTTGTGTATATATAAAGCGTAAATTTACACAGGAAAATATCAGCCAAAAATCAAACTAGATTTAGGACGGTCTTTCAACAGTAGACCAAATTCATGCTCTAGACCAAGTCGCAGAAAAATATAAAGAATTTAAATGACCTGTGTATCTGGCTTTCATTGATTTAATAAAGCATTCAACATTATATTTGAGGATAATATGTGGGGAGTTTTACAAAAATTCAACATTCCTTCGGAACTCATTGATATAATAAAAATATATTCAGGAAAATGAAAGTCAATAAACTTTCGTAAAGACAAGATGATCTAGTATCTCCTAGAATATTTATTATCATTTTTGAGAGCATAATGAAAAAATTGGTTTGGTCCCGAAAGGGAATTAACGTCAATGGAAAATACTTATATAATACGAGATTTGTTAACGATATTATACTTTTTATGACACAGCAATGAAACTAGAATTCGTAATAAATAATGAATGATAATTAATATGGTGTGGCAGCCCTTTATCCCCCATCCATGAAGAAGGTTCCCGTTTATACCTGAAGGGCAAGCTTAAGGGCTGGATGTTTCTTCTTCTAGAAATTTCTAGAACAGTCCAAAATATTTGAGAGTATTCGAGAGCATTCCACAATATTCCAGAATAACCCGAAACTTTCTGAAATGCTGTGGAATGTTCGAAAATAGTCTAGAACGTTTGGGAATATCACCGAACATCCCAGATCATTGTGAAACATTTCAGAATACTCTCGAATGTTGTGGAATGTTCTCGAATATTGTCGAATGTTGTGGACATTGTGGAATTTTAAGCCGTTTTTGTATGGGTGAGGATACCCATTGGTAGGATATAAAGCAAGATCCGTCGTGGGTTCGAATATCAGTTTTTCATCATTTTTTTTATCAGTTTATCAGTTCGCAGGAATTTCTACATTACATGACCGGGGAAACTCCAGAATCAAGACACTTTTTTCAAAATATAAAGGCGTCCCAAATACAGAAGACGATCATCCAAAAAGGTGGTTTCACGGGAAAAATACGAATACGAAGCAGAGACGAACTGGAAATAATTCATCAATGGGTAGTACCTTATAATCCACTACTTTTCAAAATGATCCAAGGACACATAAACGTAGAATACTGCAATCCTGTGAAATCTATTAAATATGTCTGTATGTATGCAAACAAAGAGAGTAACATGGTAGTTTTTCAAATAGCTAAGGACAGCGAACAATGAAACAGAAACAATGAAACCCTAGTGTACGAAATGTAAATATACATCAACAGTAAAGATGCAGCGTGGTGGATTTTTGTTTTTTCCATACAAGAACACGAACAAACTGTGCAACACCTAGCAGTACATTTAACTCCTCAGTGAAAATAAAAAAAATTGCAACCTTATCATGGACCGGATCAACAGTAAGACTGGCGGAATTATTTAACGCACCAGGCGGCGCCGGGGAACGTAAACAACACATCGCACTTGCGCTGGCATCATCCGGCGTTGCCGCCACACTTACGGAAGGAGGACAAACTGTCTATTCCGCCCTACAACTACTGTTGAATATAGACAAAAAACAATTCCCAGTATATAAAATCTCAAGAGCATTTGGATGGGGGGAATTTCCAAAACAAGCTAAAATTATCTCTGGAACGAATGCATAATGGCACATAAAATCACTTGAAGCCATGGATGAAATATTATAAGACTTGCGAGGAAACTCTGAAGTGATGGGGGGAGCTCCCTAAGTCAATACCAGCAGACGAAATCAATGCATGCTTACAAAAATCACATCTCTGGCCACACATACAAATACTGCGACTAACAAAAATATGAGATTTGAACTATCGAAAGACTAAACAACAGCACATTTTGCTCAAAAACTTTTACAAATAAGCAAAGGCACGTATACTACTGATCAGACAATCGGTAATTACGAAAACAATCTCATGTTCTTTAAAACAAATAAAAGTCTGCAATCAACCTAATTCATTTACGGGTCAAATATTCTTTACTATAACAATCTGTAAAATTAACTCTCAGTGGCGCAGACGTTTAAAGGTCTATCTTTACGAATAAGTTACCTGTGCAGCTTCGATGTACGTGTGTGTAAATAAATAAATCAATTAATTTAGTTAACAAGTTATCATAACATTAATAGAAAACCGTTTTTAATCAATAATTACTGGATGATAATGATTGTCATGTGATACGATTATTTTGTAATTATTGCTTCTAAATTTTTCTGAAAAATTATTGAATTTAAATACATACTATAATTCTTTTACCTAGGCTCTTTCATCACTAAATTTGTATGTATTCTACTTCCTCATCGTACTTTTCATTACTTAATGTCGTATCCATATTAAAACGCAATCATCACATTGCGTTGCCAGTTAATTGTTACCACAGTGTTAATCTCCTGTATTGTCTTAATATGATATTAACAGGGAAATTTGTGAACTTATTAAGATCAGTGTTTCCATGAGATCTGATTTACTTTACTATTTGTTACGAGCTTATTTCGATTCCCTTTGGCAACATAACTAAAATAATTAATTTTTTCGGTAGGAGATTTTAATAGTCTCTTTGCTTTAAAGTTGACAGAGAATAGAGGTATCGATTCTTTTTGCCATCCATGACCCATTTGACATTTATTTAAAATTATCGATTTTCTTGGGTCGATATTGGAAGGCGTCGATTTTCTATCTGTCAAATAGACAAGCCATCCATGATTAGGATCCTTAAGAGACAATCGAGAAGACCAGTGTTTAAAGTAGCTCTTATTGGTATATTGAAAGATATTTTAATCGGACAGTTTCTCTTGAGCTGCAGTGAAATGCAGTGAATAGCATTTCAACTCACATCCGTCCTTTTTCAAATGTTATTTTCACAGCCGATCCTGTCACCTAATACTGATCCTAAGTAAATAAAGTCATTGGCAGACTCTTCATTTGATAGTTCTTCTATTTAGATAAATTGACCAATTTTTTCAAGGCAATGGTTTTTACCATAGACTTAGTACTTGTGAGAAACCGACTAGCCTACTATAACGTTCAAGTAAGTAGTTCAACACACTTGCTTAACACAAGTCCCTTTTTCGCTGAAGCAAATAATATGATATATTCTACTACCTAATATTACTAATCTTAATGCCAGTTACTGAGATGCCAATCTCCTATTATTCTTATGTCTTTTTCATGTCCTACTCTCCGTAAATATTGAATAAGATGAGGGATAATATAAAGACACCTTTCCGTAGGAAGTCCTATTGCAAGCAACCAAATATTTTTGTGTAGCCATAAAGTAAATGAAGATCGATATTTTAAACTCCCGTCTCTTCATTTATTTTTCTGAGGTTCATGATCTGCTCACTTTCGTGTGTTTTGTGAAATATCTCTCTAGGGTCATTTTATTAAAAAATCTGCCACACTCGGTCGATTTTATCTCTCCTTTTATTTATTATTTGTAGCAAAATTTTACTCACGTGAACATTATCGCCACTGTTTCATAGTTTTTACACGTTGTGTTAGTTCCTTCATTATTTCTGTAGCTTGGAAAGCATACCCTTTCAGACCCAAATTCATTAGCTGTGCTTACTTATATATATCCAGTAAGATATAGACGCTTATATTTATTCATTTATTTATTTATCTACTTTAATGTATCTAATTTATACATACTTATCTTGATTTATTAATTCCTAATTTAAATAAAGCGTTTTCATCTTGGACTCCACTATATCGGGCTGAATCAGTCATTGTCGATTTTCTTAGAAGAATTCGCAGAAGACGCGTCACAGTCTTGTCTTTATATAGGTTAATGTTCTTATATAGGACAATTTTTTCTTATTAGGGTTATTTAAATGTCCTCTTTGTAAATATGTCTCTTGTACGTAAATGTATTGGTAATGTTATAAATAAGCTTTAATGTAGTTTTAAATTTCTTACAAAATATTTTCACTTCTAGTTCCCAAAGAAAAATAATGCATAAATACCAGAATATATATGCTATTTAGAAACACTTAGAAAGGTTTGAGTAGTCTTAACAAATTTACATTCATAGTACTTTCCATCATCGCTGTAAATAATTTCATTTGAATAGCACAGATAGATGTAGACCATAAGTTTATGTGAAAATACAAATTACTAACATCGGTTTTGCAAAGGTCCTACTCTTATACGAAAGGTTGTAATTACTCACAAGCAGTTTGTTGTGGATTTTCGTATCAAACTAATTTAACAAAACGATATTCATTTTCATGAGGAATTAGTCCAGCCGAGAGCATCATAATATATCTTTGAGTTGCTGCTAGGCATCAAGGTGAATGAAAGTTTATCTAATAAAATGTTTGCCTTGATCCTTGTGGTAATTTATTTTTGTGTAACAGCGCCAAGTTTCATGTTTAGAAAATGGATGTATTAGCGCGTTTCATGTATTTGTCCATAACATTTTGTTCAACCGTCCCGGAGTGATGCTGTAATTAAAATCTAAATGAATTTCTTGTGGTATAAGTAGTCCATAAAAGGAAAACCGCCAGTAAGCCTGAGTTTATCCAACCACACGTTTGCACGCCTGCCAATTATTAATAATAGATTGGATTCTTTAAATAATTAACAAAGTAACAAACTAAAAAACATACAAACTTTTGAGTTTATAATATTAATAGGGGTAAAATGGTACAAACTACACTCCATACATTTTACAAACATATTATTTTGTGATACGGATCTACAAGTAATGGACGGTAGAAAGATTAACGAAACCCTATAATATTTTACATTTTTAAATCACCTTGTTTCAATCGTATTTAAAAAAGTGAACATTCGAATAATACATATGGAAATAAATTATCAACTGTCGATTTTTTAAAATCATATTGCTCTTATTGTCATCACATCCAGCTCGTAAAATATAGAGTAAAAATGATTATAAAGTTGAATGAAAAAACCGGAAGTTTTATTTCATAATTTCTATTATTTTTTTTAATAAATACATAAAAAAAATTATTTCTATATCAATATCCATAATTAGTTTTAAATAAGTTGGAAACAGTTAAATTTTTATTAAATATTTTGGTATAATTGTTGTTGCTGGGTTTGCTTTTAAAAATCTATTAGAATCTCGTAAAAAGCGAAATGTAATCTCAAAGATTGGAAGGTACAAGATTATATTTTTAAAAGTGAAGAGCTTAAATTGTTACGTTATATCCACTAAAGATAAATTTTGCATTGGTGCAGAAAATACCATAGATTAATCCATAGCACTTTTTTGCATCAACTTCGCCAGTTTTTCTCTGTAAATATATATACATATATATATATATATATATATATATATATATATATATATATATATATATACACATACATATATATATATATGTGTGTGTGTATTCTATTCTAGCGTGTACTTCACTTGATAAATGTATCCACCGAAATATATTTCGTGTATTGAATTTAAATTAAATTAAATAGTGCTTACTCATTTTCGTGCAAATTAACTATCCACTTATTGTACAAAGATTGAAGAATCTCTTAAACAAGTTACTAAATTTTATTGTGATGACCTTTACATTATAACGCACGTGACCTTTCTGAGAACAAGTTGAATGTTACAAACGTATTCTTAACATACTGAATAAAAAATTAAATTAAAGCAGAAAAAAACAATTTTTTCTTTATCTCATGCTTAGCAACTTGAGATAAAATCACGAGATATGGCATGAGATTTATGAAACTGAAATGAAATAATCGCTAAAAGTAAATTAGACTCCGTAAAATGCAACTACTTATAGCTAACAGCACTAGCCTTATAACACTTATAGGAAACAAATTGCATCACATTTGCACTAACTGGGAATTTTAGCACTCTATGTTACTTATATCATCTATAAGTTTCAGTGATGCTCTCTTCACCTATACATCAGCATGCATAAAAAATTGTGGTTAGCTGGTGTTTTTGGGATGCTTGTCACAGATGGTCTACCTGAAAGAATCAATTCAGTGATGACTCTGTCTACACAAAGTTCTCATTCATGCTAATGTATATTATAATAAACCACGGGAGGACACGTATTATTCACTAATGCCTTAATTTTGTCAGGCACGTGCATATCGCCACGTGTGACAAGCAAACGTTGTCTTCCAAATTATGACTTAGACAAGCTACTCAATGATTCATCTGTCTATGGAACGGACATTTTAAATTTTTTTATGTAAAAAATTAATTTATGAATGCTATGTTAATTTTTTCTGTAATAAATGAAATATCTTAGATGGATGATAATCTATGAATGTAGCAATGTAATGAATCAGATGTAGGCATATTTAAATTCAAGAGGAAACGTGAAGAGTATGATAAATGTATGTCGTGGAAAGCGTATTAAGAAATTACGGAAAACTTCTGCGTTTATACTTAAAAAGATGATAGAATAAGTCCTTTATTAGCGGATTTTAAAAATTTCTAATAAATCTTTGCACACCTAGAGTGCTCAGGAAAATGGCTAAAACGACTCATAATCCGGAGAGTCCGTATTGGATCAGTTCTTTTAATTTCCCTAAGGGGATTGTTACTATATAATCATATCAAAATTACGAAAATAATGAGTTAAAATTACCATAGCCACATAGCTTTATATCTCATGTATGTTATACAAAATAATAAACAACACGTCTTTTTGGTTCCAGAAAATTCTCTGTATAACAAAATATCTAAATTACAAATTCGAAATAAAAAAATAGATGAAACTAAATTTTTATTATAATCAATATACCTTCAACCGGTACTCTGTTCTAGAATAATTACATTAATTTAAATTGATTGCTAATTTTACTATTGGCTAATTGGCGAAGACAATAAAATAATAGAACTTGAAATAAATTCAATTAATAATAAAAACAAGAATATTTACGTTGAATCAATGAAATAACAGAAATGGAGGGCGGAGTCGGCACGCAGTAAACGATAGATACTTCCGCGCTACGCAACACATCAATCGACCATGACTCACGAAAGGTGAGGCATGGCACGTTATCATCCAATATGGTGTGCGCAGCTACCCCACATTCTAAAATAATAAGGAAAGGGCACGCTGGGCTCAAGCGTATATTTAGACTTGCAGTGCAAGGCACGGGCTTCCACAATGTATTCTGCCTCGCTCGTCGATTATCTGTCGCTTTCTCGACTTCCGTGTGTCGCCGTCTCTCTCTTTGGGGTGAGTTAGTTTTGTATATAAGATTATGAAGCAAAACCATATTTGTTCAGTTATCTGGACATATAAATTTTATATCGCATATCTACAATTCGATTTAAGTGGAGTACTCGCTTTAGTACCCACTCCAGTAGTGATGCCGCGTATAAGAATACAATCCGGAGGACAAATCTGTATTCAATCATACCCACTTATTAAGACCAACATAATAGTTGATACACACAGTCGCTATACACGATGAGTTGAGAATAATATTCAAAAGCTCTCACTTAACCTTGCAGAATTCAAATCAAGGCCGTAACACTACTTCAACCCTCACTGAACATTGTTCGCTACCCATCATCGCCTCGCAGTCGGTCAAATCCAAGCTACTGATACCAATTCGATACTTTCAGGGTCACGAACTCTACCAAATTCCTTACAATGCTATTATGATCAAAGCTTTGGGATTGGTGTAAGAAAATGCAAAACGTTGTGCTCATTTACGAAGTCCAACAAAGCTACTTTATAACAAGCCCTGGCAGCTGTGGAATCCAGTACTCCAGAAAAATTCCCGTGCCTTTTCGTCCCAGACAAGAAGTGTAAACTCATCTTTCTAGTAGATGTTTACCCTAATGTGTTATTTCTACTACTAAGAACGGGCACTTAAATTCAGCCTTCAGATCTCGGAAGCCGACATCAAAAAGATGGCAACCTTCACACCATTCGACATTTCCAAGTTGCCGAGTATGTATCCAAGTCTCTATGACCTTGCGTACTCCATTTATTCTTCTCCTTCATTGATAATTCTCTGGTAATATTAAAGGGCTAAACCAATGATATCATTATTAACCACCCCAAGTATAATCTCGGCGCGGCCGAGGTAACATTTTTGGGCACCGGTATCACAAGACGGTATAAAGTCACCAGAACAAAAGATCAAGACTATCATCGACTTCCACAAACCAAAAACCATCGACCAATTCCGACATTTTCTTATGGTCAATAACTATCAAAAAATATACATGACACCTCATTGCTGCAAGGGTCGCTTAATACATATCTGCAAAATGCAAAGAAGCAAGATAAAACATTCATCGCTAGGACCCAGATAAGTAAGGCTGGCATAAAAGATGCAACCTTACTCATTCACCTGTCACAAAGTGTACTCATCACTTTATTACTAACGCGTCTAAACTATCAACCGGCGCTGTATTGCAGCAATACATCGATGAGAAGTGACAATCACTTGTTTACTTTTCTAAAAGTTTTCAAAACAGAAACAAGTACCGATGATCTCAAATTCTTGGCGATATAAGGGTACATGATTATTAAAAAAATTATGAAACCGTTCAAAGGGCGCAAACTCATTGCTTTCACCGACGACAAGCCGCTCGCCTATGTCCCCAATAAGACACCACAACCCATTGAAACAATTTAGAGAACGGCACAGCTACTTTTCATCTCCAAATTCACTACCAACCAGGGGCAAGGCAACGTCATTACTGATATTCACAGCCGGTTAGAAACAATATCTAGTCCATCAATGCTCGCCTTTACCAAAATAGTTGAGACAAAAGTAATGGATAGAACGATACCTTTGTTGATCCAAAAAAGAAGTTGCTCTACACAACACCGAGTGCAAATTATATTATAAAATATCGACCCAGCACATTCTCTTGTACACAAGAAGTATCTATGCGCCGGTTTCAAATCCGTCATAATATAAACCACTCCGCCATTAAAACAATGCGCAAAATGGAGGTGGCCAATGAACATCGACTCGTAAATTGAACTAATATCCAGAATTTTATGTATTTTTACTCTTATTGACGACATGAGCGCTATACAAATGACTTCCCGTTTGGCAGTATAGATAACTTTTACATCGACTATTTGAGTATCTTTAACCTTAAACGTTCCTGTACTCGGCAGTAAAGATTATTCTATACTTTGACATTTATATGTAATATTGTACTACACGTGCCAATCAAATTGATAATATTCGCAAACGAATTTTTGGTACCCGTGGTTATAAGTGTATCTTATTTTTTTTTTGACAACTGAGGGATAAAACCTAATAAAAAATTCTTCTGACTGTTTACTTATTTGGATATAAATTATTAAAATTTAATGATGTTTTGTCTAGAGAAGTATTTACTTCTGTTATTAATTAATTTCTGGAGTTAGCCTCCGAAACTAATGTAAAAAATTTAAATTTTTTTTGGTGAAATAAAATTTAAAATGGTTGAACTATTTGATAATGGCATTCATTGAACTTTCTTCGTTTTATACCATTGTCTATTTTCTATGTGTATGTAGTTATTATTATAACGGTTATATATTGATATTGTTACTTTTAATAACAATTCAATTAACACCACAATTATTTTAAATACTTTTTAACAAGTAGATTTTTAAACAATTTGTAAACCTGCAGTCCTTTCATATTAAACTCTGAATTTGTTTTAAGACATACATTTCGTTCTGACAAAAACACAATTAATTTAATTTGTAAAGCCATTTCGGCTACAAAATTTGGGAGAAGTGTATTTTTTATTTTTTTTAATTGTTTACAAATATTTAATTAACAATATTTG
Source organism: Druceiella hillmani (assembly GCA_039881145.1). NCBI lineage: Eukaryota > Metazoa > Arthropoda > Insecta > Lepidoptera > Hepialidae > Druceiella > Druceiella hillmani. The sequence continues at coordinate 42,482,234 of JAYKKI010000004.1, read as the reverse complement.
TCCAAAAAAATTGTTAGCATTTTTTTAATTGCTTCTCGTGTTTTAATTTTTTTTTAAAACATGAATATGCATGATACAATCTTAATATACAATTAATTAATTATTATTGATGAAATGTACTCGATTTTATTTTCAAGTACGTCGTGTGCGGGTTTACTGTACCAATATTCAGCTCCCAGATAAATTAACTTTATTTATGAAGTTAATTCATGAGGTTTAACACGTTTTAACCTTCTTAGTTCATGGGTAATATCCAAAAGTCGAATAGCTTCTACGTTGGTATGGTTGAGGAGTAATTTTTTATGTTTAATAGCATATTCTTGGATAACTTCATTAATCCATTTCATGTCTAAGTCGTTATGAATTTCTTGATTGGTAACATAGCGATATGCATTGGTAATTATACGCAAGAACTTGTTTTGGCTTCGTTGGATTACATTACTATTTGACTGTTTTTGGTACATCCCTAAAGCTGGGTACCATACACCCAAAACGGTTTGACGAAAGAAAGGTAAATTAGTCGCTTATAATAGAGGCTTAGCTTGGAATGATGTCCAACCAGCCACAACATTTTTCGTTGTTTCAACCTGATTTGCTCAGTTTTTACTTTAACGTGATGTTTCCAATTAAGCTTACTATCCAGATGAAGTCCAAGATATTTTGCTGTATCTGCTTGCAGGACTTGAATTCCGTTGAAACAAGTGTGTATACTTATATTACTGTTTGTTCGTCGTAATGCAAATGTGACATGAATGGATTTAGACTCGTTGAGTTTGATTTTCCAATCAACAGTCCATCTGTTGATTTTATCAAGTACTTCTTGGAAATTTTTGGTGGCTTGACTTTGCGTGTCTGCAGTTGTCATTACTACCATATCATCAGCAAAGGTTCCTATGAATGTTTTTTCTGTAGTGGGGATATCAGCGGTACACAGTAGATAGAGAAGAGGTCCTAAGACACTTCCTTGCGGTACACCTGATCGGGCAGGATATAAACCTGAATCTTCATGCGATACTCTGAACCTTCTATCATATAGATAGTACTTAAGTAACTGACAATAGTTTGCCGGTAACAATTTGCTCATTTTATGAACGAGACCTTTGTGTCATACTCTGTCAAAAGCCTGTGATACGTCTGGGAACATTGCAGGGCAATATTTTCTTGCCTCGAATGCCTTTTCAACTATGGTTACTACTCTATGGACTTGGTCGATGGTTGAATGTTTATTTCTAAATCCTAACTGGAAATCCGTGATATTTACGATTGGTTTTCGTCGTTTCAACAATAATTTCTCAAACAGTCTGGATATTGAGGGTAACAGTGATATTGGTCTGTACGATGTTATCTACTCCGCTGGTTTACCAGTTTTTTTAACATGATTATTTGTGCTGTTTTAAAACATTTCGCAATATGTTTTAACCGAAAACAAGCGTTATATATGTATATTAGCATGATAATTCCTTAGATATTCCGCAGACCAGGAGACAGACAGATATTTCACAGACAGACCAGGACACAGACAGATATTTCGTCAATCCTAAGTGCTTTTTTAGGGTTTAGATCTATTTCTTGTGCTACTTCTATTGGAGTTACGGGTTTGATTGTTATTACTGATTGATATATTCATGGGGTTAGAATACTGATTCTAGGTGTTGAGCAAAGGCTTCATCTTTCTCTTCATTTCTTCTTATCCAATGACCGTGTGCATTCTTGATAGGTGGCACTTGAATAAGAGGTCGTTTGAATCTACGAGTTGCTTTCCACATTGAATAGTCAGGACCCAGTCCGCTCAGATAGACATCGATACAATTCTGCTTGTAATCTTTAATTAACTCATTGACTCGATTGCTCACTTGATTAAAAATCCTTTTGTCGGCCGTATTTCTGGATCTATGCCATATACGTCTTATTTTTCGCCTCTCCTTGATTATATCTCTAATGTTGGCAGGATAATTTATTTCTTGTTCTGGTTTATCTTTTAAGATGGGAGTAGCCTTACTGGCTGCCAAGCGTAAATATTCAATAATTTTTGTGCCTGTTGCTCCAGGCCATCAATAGTGCAGAATCTTGCTTTAAAATCGATCAAGTTGCCTTAATTATATAGGATCTACAATTGATCCTATAGACCCCAAGCATTGTACACTGAATGTTACACTTTTCAATAATACACTCCCTATTGAAAATAAGCATATTTCTAACATATCTTATGTAGGTTTATGTGGCATTGCAAAATATGTGGCAATATCTTATACAGGTTTATGTGGCATCACACTACAAAATTTGCATTTTTTGGAGTCCTACCTTTTAAACCGATATGCTTTTTTATATTCAAATTGCCTACACTGGAGCTGCGCTTTTAAACCCTAGCAATGCTTATAAAACAAGCAAAAAAATTACTTTGGTAACCCTTCTGCAAAAATAGAAAATTTTTCGCAAACATTCGAACACAGCACAACATGGACTGATAAAAATAAAAGAGCAAAGAAAACAGACATAAGTGACAGTGTTCAGTATGAAAATTCCGTCCATATAATTATAAAAAAATAAGATTCATACAAAATAAAATAAATATTGTAGAAAATTTCAATTATCATTTGCAATAAAAAATTAAATGTTTTTTCTAGATTTTTACTAGTGGTAGTCATGTAATGAAACTTATGTTCTTTGTGAATCTAGAGTTAATTTAACATTTATTACTATAAAATAATACCCTGTTTGGTAATGTCGAATGTCGATATTTGAAACCATATCAACATATATATATATATATATATATATATATATATATATATATATATATATAAAATATGATATTCTGCAATCCCTGCCTACCATACCTTAGTAGGAGGTAGCAGGATAAAAAGAAATTAAATGAGTCCAGCAATTGTTCTTAATTATACAGGACAGGAGTAGGACCAGAAGTTAGATCATCCACGCTTTCTACTTCGATATAATTGGATGCAATTCCACGTGAGATGAAGAAATATATCATATCAGGAATTTTATTGCTATCTGTAGGACAATATGTTGAGGTACGTGACGAATGGAATTCGCATTTTGTTTCATTACTGGCAGCTAGCACTTCATTCCTTTGCCCGGAGTGATCAGTCGAGATCCCCAAGCAGTATGTTTGACGTTGAAATCACCTCCGATAATAAATCTTGGACCAAGTTTTCCAAATATTTTCACATACTGATTTTTCGAAATATTGTGACGTGGTGGGCAATAGGCAGCACCAATACTTATGTCAGCTCCATTATGCTGAACAGTAATTATGGCAGCTTGAATATGCGACTCTTTTATTTCTTCTTGCTGAAAATGTTGTATATTTCGTTTTATTAACAAGGGTGTTCACCCACGGGCACGTTCGCTAGGATGAGTAGTCCAGTATCCTTTCATTTTAATATGGTTCTTTTGTGAAAAGTGAGTTTCAGGTATTAGTGCGATATCTATGTTATTAGTATTCATGAATACTTCTAGTTCTTGGGCTCGTTGGGTAAGCCCATTTGCGTTCCATGTTATAATTTGTAAGAAATCGTTACTCATTTTCAGGTTTTTTTGACTTTTTGGTGCGTGGCCTTTGGATTTCCTCTAATTTTTCCACTCTTTTGACTAACTGGCTAATACTTAGTTTAGTTTCAACCTGAAATGAAGTGAGCAATTTCATCATATCGGCGATGGTAGGCTCGTTAGATGCAGTTTGCTTCTTAATATCATTACATGGGTTAATTGTATTTTTTATGGTTTGAGCGTAAGATATTTTTGAAATAGATGGTTCATCTTTTTCAGACAGTTTTTTATTCTCGGTTTGTATTCTTTCAACGGAAGAATTTTTTTTTGTTGTAGAGCTTTCAATTTATTTTGATAGGCTGGACAGCCTTTGTAGTTTGTCGGATGCCCTCTTTCATTATATAGCGCACATATTGCTACAGTGTTGCGTTGTTTTTTGCACTGAGCAGTGTGATTGTCTATTACACCCTTTGGTTGCACATTTTACGCACTTTGGTTGTCTATTACATAAATTCTTGGGATGTCCCAGTTGCTGGCAATTTGTACATTGTGGAATACCTTTTACCTCTTTAGGTGGTTCAATGGTTACTTTCCAATGCGGCAGGTTTTTTATTTCAAATAGAGAATTATTGTTTTCTTTCTGTCTAATATCTACAACGAATAATGGAAAATGTTTCCATCTTTTTTCATCGCCATTCGTTGTCTTTTTCTGAATATTTAGGACATTGAGAACATCATGTCCTTGTTTATTGATTGCGAATTTTATATCACCGATATCTGTGGATGATGGTAACCCTTTTATGACAAATCTGTACAATCTGTCACTTTTCAATTGGAAAGTGTGGAATTCCAATTTGTAAAAGGAACTGTTTTGTCTGTCTGCTGCCTTCTTTATTTTGGTGCGGAGATAATTTTTAATTGTTCTGTAATCGTTTTCGTTTTCACAAGCAATTTTGATATCGTTATTCGATATAGCCTTGAATTGTACTGAATGTTTAATTAATTCTAAAACCTCATGTCTGAGTCTATTAAAGTCTCCAACATTGCTCACATTCATTGGTGGAGGCAATGGGATTTTTGTTTCTTCTGTTTTATTGTTTTCGAGTTTGGTTGAGTTATTATTATTATTTTTTATCTTTTTTGATGATTTCTCCGTTGACACAATTTCTTCTTGATACCGTTTTTTCTTGTTGTTTTTCTTGCTTCGGACTTCAGTGAATTCTTTTTCCAATTCTTCTTCAGCCGTGCAATATTCGGGTGTGTTGGATAAATAATCACTTATATGGGGCACTGTTGGTTGTGGAGATGGCAAAGTTTTAATATGTGTTTCAAGTGCATTAACTTTTTACTGTAACTTATTTATTGTTACGTGTTGTTGTTGACACAAAGCCAACTGTTGTTGGTATGCGGCCACTACTCATTCATATGAAGTCATGTTATTCATGCCGATATGATTTCATAACAATAGAAAAAAAATTATTGCGTTTCCTGGTCTCGAACCCGATGCGTTTATGTCGCGGATTTGTGCATTACACGCTGCGCCACAAGTGTAGTATGCAAGTGGAGTTGCAAATAGCCTCTAGCAGAGCGCCGCACGAATATAAATAAACAAAAGCAATGTTTGTAAACAAAATAATTATTGACTTCACAGTTCATAGTAATTTTAAAACACCTACTTTTTTGTCACTGTTTCCTTCATAACGTCACTATTGACATTGAGATGTATTTTCAAATTTAATGGAGATTCCTCCATCATTCCATATTCCTTGACATTTGCTGTGCTCTTTAGAGATCCGACTATTCAAATTTATCTTATTATATTGAAAGTTATTATATTATTATTATATTTATCTTATTATTTCATCTTATTATATTTATAGTTGAAAGGTAATATTTATATATATTCACAAATTGCTTATATTATAAATATCCACACGTTGCTCATCAGTGGAATGGCACTTATTATAATATGAAGAATATTAGATGAAGTATTAGTTGTAGCGAATTCATGTAGCGAACTAGAAATATACGATCGATTTTTTTACCAATATACGATAGCCTTTCTTTATTAAGCAATTATATTTAATTAACTTAAAAATTATGGTATAAGCTTGAATGTTAATGCTTGGAAATCATTAATATAATTTCTAGGTTAATAGTAAAATAAGAAAGTAAGTAGCACGCGGATGAATAAGTAATAACAAACAAGAAAAAAAATAATGTAGTGCATCAAAGTATTGTCATTTTAGTGAAATATTCTAACATACTATTTTGTCAGGTTAACTTGCATGATTGAGAAATAATTTTATAGAACGTATCATAATATTTTGTGTGCAATAGACTGATTACATTTTTCAACATACACACATGCACACAAGTTCTCATTATCAAATTTCGATCTAAAGATAAATCACGTTACAACGGCATGTCTATTCTATTATAAAACATTGTTAGTATTGAATTAAAACTCAGAAAATATAGGAAAGCAAGCCAAAAAGAAGCGATACACCAGGGCATACAACAGCTGACAAAGTTTTCTTTAAATATAAAATTACGTTTTAAGATTAATTCATAAACTTATTATGTAATAACTTCATGCTTATTGAAAAATACTTTTATATTTCGATTTTGTTTAAAATTAAATATTTTACCTTACCCGTAGTTAGATACTTTTTTATATTACCAAAGCGTAAACGAAGAAAAGAAACCTGAAAAGCAATAAATTTTGTGATATTTACATATTTTCTTTCTTTTTTGTGATACTTACATATTTTCTTACTGGGGTTAAAATAATAATTTCTTTCATTCGCATAAATATATAGGTTTTACTTAGTCACAACCATATTTCATTTTTACGTTTCAGCAACTTAAGAACAATTACAATTTAGCCGTGTCCATCCATCTGTCATAGCCGATTTACTCACACACTATTAGTGCTATAGAACTAACATTTGGCAAAAATATATTAATTTAAAACGCGTACAAAGTTAAGAAATTAAACGTTATAAAAAATTTGTTTAGGTAACTCATCTGCATGTAAAATGGGGGTGAATTTTTTTTGTATACCTCATTGTATAGTATATTATTGAATGGGTCTTTCAAAAATGTAGAGAGTATTTCACGAACACTTTTTTATTATGCAGATCTATTTCATTAAAGGATATAAAGCTTTAAAATTATCATTTCTTCATGGTTACGTGCCCCTATAAAACAGCTAAATCGCTATTTTTAAATGTCTGAAAAGTATTCTCTATAATAGTATCTGTGTATTCTTACGAAAAGAAACGAAAAAATTAACATTTTTAAAAAACCTACCAACGGTTTTAGAAGACTTAGTTGCATGTAAGCTATATTATGATCAAAATACATATTTTATAATAGAAAACAGTGGAATATTAATTTAGGTTATGTATTTATTTATAAAATTGAAAAAGATATATAATTCAGGATTCCGGATACTTTTTTTTTTAAATATCTTTCTTGCAATCTGGGTACAACTTTCTGTGTTCTTGTACACAACGTAACAAGAACTGTTTTTGTTCTTCTACAGCAGTTATTAATCCATGAAAATCTTGCATGAGCTTCACGCCTCTCTCTGCTGTGTCACTGACTGCCTTCAAGTGCATAACTTTTTTTTTAGCTTCCTGAAAGGAAGGGATTTGTTCCCATGAAGAGACGTCTTCTTGGAGAAAAGCGTTAACAATTTTTAACCGCGATAATACATTTGTGGTCTTGAGGGTCACGAAATCACTCAAACGTTTTCCTGAAACAATAGAAGAAATATATTAACAAAATTATCACATTTTCTAATGATAAAATGAAAAAAACACTTATTCAACACACCGTACAAAGAAGAAGTTTCTTCCTTCGATGGAATATATCTCTTCCCAAAATCATACAAACTTTCCCTTTGTAAATTCGATACGATATCAGCTTTGGTTTGTGTATCAACTTCATCATCAAATAATGAAAATAAAACTATTTCTTCTGATAAATATCACAAGTGTTAGCTGAACTTGGTCAGAGCTGCTTTAAAAATCACTTGGTCGACTGTTTTGTAGTTTTTCAATGTTTTTAAGAAACATAAATCTTGATTCGGGGCTTTTACCGCCAAATTGCACTCAATCCAGGGCTTTACACCAGCCATTGCAATAAATAAGCAAACATCTTGCAGTGCTCGTTTGTCCTTAGCACTCATTTTAAACTGTGATTGCAGCAAGCATATCTTTAAAGAGTAAATAGCTCTTGCCATCCATCTTGCCTGATGCATGGCGCCAGGTGGTCTGATTTTAAATTTATTTTCATTATCTCCCCCAAAAATACTATACACAGTTCAATCAACTCCCGATAATCGTCACGTATAATAGATTTCAGTAGTTCTTTTTTATAATAATTAAGAAGTTAATCATCGTTTCACAAAAATATTTCTTTACGAAATCAGTACTTGTTTCGGTAGCAGTTGCATTAACGTTCTTCCAATTGTCTCTAATTTTTTTAAATAACGGGATATCGGGACTGCCAGTAACTTGATGGATCTTTGATTCAAACACACATTTCAGTACTAGTTCATACATATGATGGCGGCAAGCAAAAAGGAACAATTCACTTTCTAATTTTTGCTCCAAGAGCATACAAGCCCCATTTAAGCAGCCTGTATTAGAAGCCGTTGTGTCGCAGCACGTAATCTGTACCTTATCATTGAGATCCCAATCTGAAAGGGCATTTAAAACAGCTTCGGCTTGATCTTTGTCAGTAGAACTATCGAGTTTTGGCACTGCTAGAAGTTGGTCTTTTTCTCCGAATGAAATGAGAATTGGCAGGCGTTCTTCTTTTGAACCTGTCACATTTAAACCGGGCAATAGCTTTCCATCCCAATGAATAGTTACAATTTCAGGCACGTTGTTCTAAAAATCAGTTTTTATCGATTCTGCTCTCTCTTTTCTCGTTTTGGTCCGAATTCGTTGAATAGAAGACTTGTTGATAGGAAAATCTTCACAACTGAGACCAAGTGCTTCTACAACAGCCTGAAGTATGTAAACAGAATCCCTTACACTTAGTTGACATCTATCTAAAGCTGCAACTAATTTAATGGTAATAAAATACGTCCTTCCTCTTTTTGTAGCAGATAGCGAAGTCACGGATTGCGATTGCGAGGTGGAAGGTAAATTATCTTCCAAACTTTCGTCAGAACTGGTAGACTGTTCGTGAAGGTCTTGAGGTGGGATAGAGGTGTCTGAAGTCAATAAATTCATATCAGTCAAATGCTTTAGTCTTTTTTCCTCTTCTCCTAGTTTTATCTGCCTTACTCTTTATTCTTTCTGAACTAACTTTTTGTCCACACCAGCTAAGCAACCCGAACCTCTTTGTTTTTGTAAAAATATTTTGTCTTCCTCTATTTTGATTATTTGTAGAGCATCGGCATGCGCGATATCAAATAAATTATCTAAATCTTTTTGGAACTTCTCCTCGCGGTGCTTATAAACGTCCTGTGTTTTTTTACAGTTTTTTTGTAGCTCTCTCCAAACATGGTAAAGATCCACAAGTTTTTTCACACAATTAGGTACAGCTCTGGTAGGTATTCTAGCTTTTTCCCAAAATATGATGCACTTATGAATCACAAGTTTTGCACTTTCATTAATAGTCAATTTTACCTCGCAAATATTAAAAAACAGAACTGAGAGAACTTGACGATTAGACGGTAACTTTGCACCCGTTATTTGGTGATTTATCTCACCAACCAAGAAAACATTTTTCTTATTATTTCTAATTTCCACTGATATCTTGAAAATAAACTATTATGCACGTTAATTAAGCGGTACGCCGGTGAAAACTTGGAAACAAATGACTACAAGAGCGAGTACGCGCCGGTCATCCGCGTTACTTGTATGAACATGTTTCGCGCTCAACTCGGCACGGGTTGCGGTGCTTCAAATAAGATAAATATTTATTTTCGAGTGTTTTATGGCCAAAGGAAAAAAATTAGAAGGTATGCGTTACAAAATAAAAACTTCGAAAAATAAGGGACACCCTAGTAGATATGTTTGACATCCAAAGCACAGACGTAAACCAGATTTGAGTGCAAAAGACGTAAAATTTTAACATATTAAATAAATATATATTTTACAAAAGCAGTCTATAATTTGCCTGAATCGAATATGTATTAAGTGTGAGTTTGGTAACTGTTTACAAAATTGAACGGTCACAATACTGTTTTCCTCAAAATTGTTGATTGCGAAATTTAAGTTACCCGATGCATGCAAACTTTATTTCGAGGTAACGTTAACAATGTGATGAACCCTTGTGATTTTCGAGCATATAAATCAGTGACAAGGAATATTACTTAATAACTGCTTGGAATTCAAAAAATTTAGTTAATGAATATAATTAAATTGCATATTGTAATTTGCATCATTATCTGTGTTTCTTTATTAATTATACTAATCTACTAAAATAAATATAACTGAATTCTATATCCATTTAACAACAATCACTTTATTATTAGTGTTAAGAATATTAATTACAATTAAGTTATATCTCTTTAAATTATAATTACATTTTTTTTCTCTTAGACATAAGGAACGGACAAATTTATAACCTTTTACAAATAATTCTTTACTTTTTTTTATTAAAATTTCTTGACGTTGTTGTTTGTAATTTTTTTCTTCTATTTTGTTTTATATATAACACAAATTCGTGTCGTGACTAAAATTCTTATTTTAAAATTTGACTAAAATTCGCGTGACATGGACGCAACATACCTCTGGTTTCGATTCCCGATTCATCGAGTGGGACCACGAAGGCGTATGTAATCACGTAGTTAATTGCCACAAACTAGTGCCATAAACCAGTAATTGATGTGACAGGCCTAACGTGATGTTTATAGGCATTGTCTCCAATTATATGCGCATTGGAGAGATCTATATCCAGCATTGGATTGAGAAAGGTTATTAAAACTATTAAATGTTTGATGCATTTCTGTATCACATCGCAAATGGGCATAAATAGATGAATGTAAATAAAGACAATGCCCACATTAAAATAATAACATTTAAACTCGATGCCAAGATAGTTTTATAATTTTTGGCCTTGATCACGATTTTCGTAAATTGAAAATCTAATTTTGGTAGCAAAAATTCCTTTAAGAAGGTTCATTCATTGAATACACTAACTTATTCCGTGACTAATGTAAAGAAATAAACAATTTTTGGAAAACAATACTTCACAGATCGGAGAGACGACTATTTACTTTCCAATTCGGTAATGGGTAATAATGATCGTTTTGAATTAATGTACTTATATTTTAGTTTTTAACTACTAAGTGTCAACAATTAACCTCAAATTTTAATATTAATTTGTTTTTCTATCTGTGAAGCTCGAAAAAAAAACTTCCTTAAATCTTTAGCAGAAAATCATATATTTTTCCCCAGGTCAATACAAACTACTCATAATAAATAAGTATGGTATATCATGAATTATGTTCTCTTAACTTTTCGAACCAACCAGGGTGACTAAAGAAACCATGTTATAAGAAATCGCTTTACTCTACTACTTTGTTGATGCATGCTTTCTAATGTAACTCTACGCGCATCAACGTGCCCACTGTAGCGTAGTAAGACATGATTTATGTCCTGTTAGCCAAAACCGCAGGAATATGCTGAGCTATTTTTCAAAGCAAAGCAAAATAAACTGCACGGAAGGCGCTATACTCCTTCAAAAACTCGTATAATATCCACGATAGAGTAAGGCCTTATTCAACTGCTCACTATATCGGAGAAAAAAAATGCGTAGCCTCACTACTGGAATAGGGGTCTCCCCCTATTCCTAGAATACCAATGAGCAAAGAGGAAGAATAAGAAGGAGGAGGCTGAAGAATCTGCGCCAGTGATAATAAATGTACCCGTTCTCTTCTACGAGCGGCAACATCCAAAGTTCAAATAACCAAAACGATTTCCATTCTCAGTAGAAGTTTTGTCGTTTCTTCTCAAAAGAAAAAAGATAGCTGCAGAAATACAATGTTTCCCTTGATGCGATGAACATATCTCACTAACGAGATGTTTCTATTTACTCGATCTTTAACTAAATTATTTCGCATACCTCGATTGTCATTTCATTTAATTTTTACATTTAGTCTTTTATAGTGAAATAATTCTTAATACTTTCACAGATGTCAAACATAAATTTATACATCTTTTATCGATTTATAAATTTATATAGAAATTGTTTTTTTATGTATGAAGATATAAAATACAATTCTATTCACGAAACCTAATTGAAAAAAATTCCATCTCATAAAATAACTTTACTTTGGCCCTCAAGTAAAGTTATTTTATGAGATGGAATTTTAATTTAAACGATTTATTAGCTAACTAAAAATCTTTCACTCGTGGAAAGCAAGTAAAAGCTTTGAACATCTTTGATATCAATGACAAAATAACAATATTTACGAATGAAAAAAAATCATAGTTTCACAAACTAAGGTCATTCGGTTTGTGTTTCAAGAATGTCATTTCTATTATTATAATCATCAAGATATGGGTTCGAGTTTTTGATGATTTATAAATACTTACTTGTATAATTGTACAGTACAAATAGTAAACCATACAATTTGTGATAGAGTATGTAATAAGCGGTAAAAGCATTAAACATCATTATTTAAAAGAGATTCAAATTAATACAGTGATGAAAAAATACCAAGAAATACCAAGTTGCTAAGCACGTTAATAATCCGCATATAATTCGTCAAGAAATGCAATTATTCTGTCTAGTTACTTGTGTAGTCACGAACTAGAACAATGGAACCGATAATATTTTAGTCATAAAATATTGTCTTAACTGAAAAAGCTATGTTAAACTCTCATTTCAAAGTAGGTTAAATTTATAAATTGTAAATGCAGCTTGTTACTGTAAATAAGCTGTTCTTAATATTGATGCCTGTAAAATTTTTTTAGAGATCTGAATCTTATTTAAAAAAATTATGAATAAAAAAAATTCGCATGCAAATAAAACATTAAAAAAATACTGTTCATATACCTCCTCAAAAATGTTCGATGAAAAATTTATATGGCCAGCATCATTCGTAAAATTTGCTTATTCATGGTAAATGTAGGTTCGTCACTTACGACAGAAAAAGGTAAGGTTTTGGTATATTTTTAATACATAGAGTATTCCTTTGTAAATTGTGTGTATTTATTTAGTACAAATAGTCTTATGCAAAGGTCAGCAATGAATGTTCAGTAAAAAAACTCAGTTTAAGCTTGCATTCACTGGAATATACATAAATATTTCGTTGGAGAAATATTTGGTGTTCGCCTATGAAATTGCCATGTTGTATGGAAGGAATAAAAATAAAAATATAAATTTTTTCTCAACTAAATGAAACTACGTGGTGTAATATTTTTTTTACTTCATTTAAATTATTTACTACGACCTAGGTATAATTGTATGAAAACATCTTCAGGTGGGCAATTTGTAAAGAACTTTACAATCTTTAAAATTTCATTTAGCTGAGAAAAACGGAATTATAATGAATTTCCACAAAATTAACGGCAAATATATTCACTAAAAATATTGTCAATGCATTTTCTTCTACCGAAAAGAGATTTATTCCACTAGCACACAATTGTAAGAAACATAAACCATTGGATGCTTAGACGAAAATTTTCATATCCTTGTGAGAATTTGATTTATTTTCTTGTAAAAAACATTGATTCCAAAAAAAGTTAGAAAAGGAGGGAAATGGATCAAAGTACGATCAAAACGACAGATGATTAAAAAGTTTTAATTTTTAGTTCATTAATATTGGAATTGTATATTTTACTGTGTATCTATTTTACTGTGTATAAAATCCTTTCGTAACGGGAAGGACAAGCAAATAGCCAGTTGTGCGAAGATATCATTTTGTTAGGGATAATAATTCGACTCAGGGTTTTTTAAGGTTTGTTTTCATAATGGTCATATCTAAAATAAATTTTTACAAACGTCAATATTTACAAGAGAAAAATTAAATATTTTTTAAAATTAAAATAATTCACTCAAAATAGGTACCTACTTCTTTGCAATAAATAACTAAGTTACTTATTTTTGAAGACGGTGCCAGACTGCCGACCAACTTAAACAAATTTATAACTTAATACAATTTATAACGTAAATTTAAAACTTTAACATCTAACGTACTACAATACTAAATAGTACTTATCTTTTTTAAAGTTGGTTTTTTAAAAGATATTTTATTTTAGTATTTTTGATGATTAATATATTAATAATAATCATTATAATTATCATTTTTCTTAGAATATCAGATAATTATTAAAAGTCAAGAGCAAAGGCTAGTATACATATAATTTTTGCTTTCTTTAAAGTTGGTTATCAACAACACCTAAAAATGAAATTATGGTAAGTAGCAGCCGCCAGTGGTTAGCTATTAGCCGTTGATAAGTTGGGTTCTCCATATCGGAGTCCAATATCAGATTTTACAAAGTAATAACTAAAGTAACAACTAACCAGTAGCATATATATTGAATCACGACCCATTTACTACCATCCGTTAAGGAGTTACATTATTCATCTTCATAATCCATCATCACACTCATCATCTCCAGAACTCATCATCACACCCTGATCTGGTCGACGGTGTAGTTATTTTGCAAAGTAATAACTACTAGTAGTAACTATCTTTAATCATGGTTGAGTTCCACTATTCATATGCAGAACTTATCATCAGACCGTGACCTGGTAAGTGGTATTTTGCACAATACCCGTAGCAGACATCTTGAATCATAGTTGTTTTACTGCCATTCGTTAAAGAGTTCCATCATTCGTTTCTGGACTTCATCATAAGATCGTCATCATATTTACATGAAACTACACTTATAGTACTCTCTTTCAAATAAAAATAGAATCATCAAAATCGCTCCACTCGATAAAGAATTCTCGTGGAACACACATAAAAAGAAGATTCTGACGAATTGAGAACCTCTTCCTTTTTTGAAGTCGGTTAAAAATGATTGTATGGGACTATTGCCTCTTGCCCTTGTTGCATGAATTTGCTTTCTGTGCGAATATTTCTCAAGAAAACCATCGACTTCAAATTTCTGTTGAACATCCTTTCTCATATTCTTGTTCGTTGCGTCGATAAACATTGCTGATGAAGTCAACGTTGGCATGGAAAAATTTATTTCCCTCGGTAATAGATATGGAGTTTGATGTGCTCTTCAATTCTTCCTGGGTGAATTCCAGCCTCTTGGATGCTTTTCACCGGTCTTTTCTGGCAGAATGGATTTAAGAAATTCATTTGACTTTCGTAATCGTATAGTTTTGATTTTGTTGCACCATCTCCACTTTTAATCTTCCGTCTTTCGAATCTTCTATTATATCCATCTCGTTACTCTCCAGAAATATTGCCTGTAAATAACCTAAATTAATGATGCTATTTTTTTTACACTCGGTAACTAAATATTCTTTAAAACAATTGCAGAAACTTGTCGTCTAGAGTATTCAAGTGTTCGACAAATATTTCATATTACTTCTGTTGTTATTCAGGAAGTATTATCATAAACTATTAGACCTGACTCATGATGATTTTCATAGAAAAGTGAAACTATCCTACTAGCGCTTGCAGCTTAGTTACTCAGCTCAGAGCCCCGTTTATCAGGTCAGTCAGCCTAGGCTAGCAACCCAGCCTAGCGAATCAGATTAGTAGCTCAAACAACAGCCTAGGCTTACAAATCAGCCTTGCACGTCAGGCTAACAGCCCAGCTTAACAGCACAACTTAGCAGATCAATCTAATTTGGCAGGTTAGCAAATCGGCTCAGCAGTCCAGATGAGCGTCCAAGCGAGCCTAGCAACCCAACATTGTCGCACTGGAGCCTAGCCAAACAGCCAGTATGGCAGCGAAGATTGACATGTCAGCCAGGCACGTGAAGCAAGAATCCAGTTTGGCAGATGTCTGGCTAGCAGTTCAGCTAGCCTAGCAGCCCAACTGGGCAGGTTAGCTTAGCAAGACAACCAAGTCTAAGTCAAGACAGTCCAGCTTCGTAAGCCACCCTTGAAGCGAAATTGTCAGGCCATCCCAGCAATTCAAGCTGGCAGGATAGTTTTGTAGTCCATCCTGGCAGCCAATATGGTAGTCAAATCTAGCAGCCAAGCCAAGAAAGTTAGCCTGGCACTCCAGCCTAATAGCCAGTCTAGAAGATCAGCCCATTAACCCAGCCTAGGCCTGGCAGTCCAACCTGACGACAGGTCTGCTCAGCATGGCAGGTCAACCTGTTAGGTCAGGCTAGAAGCGGTCTAGAAGGTCATCCTGACAAGTCAAATTAGCGACCCAACCTACCAGCGCAGTTTAGCAGCCCAGCCTAACAACGCAGCCTGGCAGGTCAGCATAGAAACCCTGCGGCACAGCACAGCCTGTCTGCTCATTCTGTCAGCCCAGCCTGGCAGCTCAATCTGGAATGTCAGCTTGGTATTTAAGTGTAGCCGATCACTCTAGAACCACAATCTGGCAGTCCACTTTGTTAGCTAAGGCTGGCAGACTAGTCTGACGGCCAAAGCTAACTGCCCAGCCTAGCAACCAAGGTTGGCCACTCAGTTTGACTGCCAAGGCTGGCTACCCAATCTGGCAACTCAGCCCAGCAGTCAAACCTAGCAGTTTCACCTTGCAGACCAACCTAGTAACCTAACTTGCCAATCAGGTATTGTAGTCCAGTCTGGTAGACCAGCTTGGTAACCAAATCTGACAACCGGCTTGGCAACCCAGGCTAGTATCCCTGCAATTCAGATTTCGAGCTACTAGCCTGGGCTAAAGGAATCCTGACAAAAAGCCGTTACGATTCTTGATCTCACCGAGTAGAATAAGAAAAGAAAAAGTGTGATGACGATATTATGGTTTATTTAATTTTCACCATAGACCACAAGGATTATACAGAGAAGGACGGTATTACTATCAACTAAATATTTTAACATAATGTTAAATTATTTTGTCGACAGTAATTTCCTCCTAAATTCTTAACATAATATTTCAGAATATTAATTAAATATGTAGATCGACGTGTATAGTATAAACACTAAGCAATGAAAATAAAGTTTCTCAAATAATATTTCAATACAACCCAATCGTATTTAAAGCAAACGCTTCAACCATTTACTACTTAGAAATATTTTAATAATGACATAAAATACTAATTTAACCAATCTTGTTTTGGAACATAACACACCTATCGCTTACAATCGTAAAATAAATATAAGTGCGGCATCCTAAAACGAGTTTTTATTTTTCAATTATAATTCCAAATTCATGGTTACAAAATACCTAAAGGCTTCTTCTTTACACATAAATAATTGATTTAAAAATATGTGAAGCTACGTATGCAAGGTGCAGAATATAAATAAAACGAGGACGCATTGTTTACGACCGTATCGGTCTTTAATTAGAGTGCCGTTTTCATTGCATGATCCCAGTAATATTTATATTGTTTTAAGCATTCCTATTTGCATAATTTTATTTCTCTTTAAGAAATGAACACATTGCAATTGATGATGGATGATGGATGTTCTGGATACAACAGGTAGATGGGTATAATAATTTATTCATATTAAATGGAATTTCGGATCAGAATTTTTTTTGACTTGATTTGACGTGATTGCCCGAGTATTATTGAGTCAGAACCTTCCATAACTGTGAAGGATTTTTCTATAGTATATCTACTTGAGATTACAGAATTATTCTTAATATGTAGTTTGGTATTTTTGCCAATCTCCTAGGTTAAACAAATTTCCGAACACTAAAATTTCATCAAAATCTGTATATATTATGCGAGTGTATATGGGAATCAGGACACAGAAATTATCAATATTTGTGTAGCCATGTTTTATTGGAATATTTGTTAGCAATAGAGCTTATTTTTTTTCTAAATGAAGGGGTCACTTTAAATGATTTTGACGCAAATTTTTTAACATTTACAATATTTCAAATTCCGACATTTGCTAGGTTCTCAATTCTTTTATTTTGTACTATCATGGGGTCTTTCGTTTACTATTTTATACTTTCCTTAAAATTGATTTTCTAGTTTATATCTGATATCCACAGATACAAAAAAATCAATTTTTTTTTCGGTTTTAAGTCATTCAAAAAGTTGACAGTAAACGTCTTAAAAATAAATTATAAGTTAGAAGACATTTTTTCTTAGCTATTACAAATTAAGTTTGGCAAGAAATATATAAAATTTCTCAATTTTTTTACCATATTAAATTTTCACTATTTATTTTGAGGTAAATACTTAATAAAAACGTGGAATATTTGCATGCAGCATTTTATGTGTATGTCAGATATTATTAATTTTTTTTCAGCAACTTTCATCATATATATTATTTCTCAAGTATTTTTTTTTGGCGATACCATACTTCCATCAATTCTTCATAAAAATTAATGATTTAAACATAATTTTAAAACTTATATTCTCTGCTATGAACAAAAAATAGACAAATAATAAAGAATTAAATTTTCAATTAATTTTTTCAATTTTATATTCTCTGTACAATATTTCTCAAAAGTAATTTAGAGCCATTGACAATATATTTAACTAACCCGCCTGATAGTAATTATTTAAAATAGCGCCACCTACTAACAGTTTTTAACTAATACAATTTTTTTACAAAATGTATATTGTAGATCAACAAAATTAATACGCATTATTGAACCAATTTAATACGCATATGCGTTTCAAATTCTAACTAAATTCAGTGTCATAAAGTTTTAAAAGTAGATTTTAAGTCAATATGTTTTTAAAAAAAATTCTTTTAAATTTTATCCTACTGAGTCAGCGCACCGTACTTTACAATAATTATTCTCATGCGCCTAAATTTATTGTTAAATGCTGTCTTTAGTGGTAAATTTGGAAACAATTTTCATCCGGTCTCATATATATAAAAAAGAGTGATTATAAAATATAAAGAGTGATTGATGAGAAGAGAGTGAAAAAAATTTCATAGCTTAAAATATCTTCATCCAATTTTCATTAATTTTATCTTGGTTGTTGGCATGCTAGTGAACTCTCTGATGACGCACTTCCTACAATTTTTTAGTGATTATTGCGGTATACATTACGGTGTACACAAGGTGTATTCGATTTTTGCAATATTTTAATTTAACCGTCAATTTTCTTCTTTTAGAAAAAAAACGTTAAAAGACTATAGGTCTTTGGTATTACTTGTACATATTTATGGTATTCAACTAATCTGTTAAAAGTTTGTCCTTCGATGTAAATTGCACGTGATTATTGAAAAAAATAATAAAAATACATAAAATAAAATACACTTTTATGCACTGAGAAAATAAAATAGCATGAAAGAAGCAGCATCTCTAGCAAGGCACTTTAGAGTGGGCACAAAATTCAGTAATTAACGAAAAGTGAGAAAGTAGAAAAATACAGTGAGCGGAGAGGGACAACGGAAGAAAATATGGATGACTTTTATATGGAAGATAGGCTATTATTTTTTCAAATCTGGTGCTATATTGCAAGAGTACGAAAAGAAAACAGAAAGAGAAACTAGAATTTGGAGGAATTAATGAAAATGGAAAGATGTTCAGAGTTTAATATGGCCCTAGGGGACAAAGGCTAAAAGCCTAGAAATAACGATAATTTTTCAGAACAATTTTATAAAGAAAATTTGCTATTGTCAGTAATTTAAGTTTAAAGAATTATTATAACAGTTAAATATGTACTAAGACAAAACACTTTTTGCTACATCTCTGAAACTATTGTTCACATAAATGAACTTCCTCTACCAATGGATAGAACCACGTTTCTACGGTTCTATCCACTGGTAGAGGAATTTAATTTATGCACACATACACAAAGGGACACACACACAAAGGGTTCCCCAAAAAAATATAAGAAGCAAAAATTTTAAAAAAATTCGATCGGCTTATTTTCCATATTTTTATCTGTGTTAATGAAGAAGGGAAATATTCATTACGTGAATGAATTTAAAATATGCGTTTATCTTCATTCGTGTGCTATACGTTTATTTGAGTACCTAAGTCAATGCGAGCTAGTTGTCAAAATCCAGAATCTGACGTAAATAATAGCTGTCAACAATTGGAAACTTCAAAGGTACAGTAAGGTATTCCTTAAGCTTGAAGTTTTCATAGCTTAAAGCTTTCGTAGTAATTCTTTTTATTTGCTGGTTCCCAAAGGACGCAATGGTTTCCTTATAATTTCATTAATGTAATTGAAGTTTTATTGCTCTCATAATCTATATTATTCTCCATATTATTCGTGATAGACGAACCAATCTGAAAAAATATATTTCTCTTCTTGAATGAAGATATCATAATTGTATCTCTTTAAGCACTGATAAAAGCCCATAAAATATGGTTCGTTCAAAGGCGACGAATTTGGTTTCATGGTGTGGCATTCCTCGACACGAGGCAATTTCTCCACTTGAACAGTCTTCAGTTGAGCATTTGTCTCTAATGCAAACGTGCATTTAGATTTAAGTCATATTTCTTTCAGTAATTAATGAAAATTATGGATACAATAATTTTTCTAAAGAATAAAGACCTATATTGAATCAATATTCTAATATATTGGCATTGATATAAACCCGTAATATAATGATAATATAAAGAAGCCTCCACAATTACACTGTATAGAAAAAAACATCTTTGTCTATTTTTCTTTTGTTTTTATTTACTTAGTTGCCTGAAAACGTCGTCTAACTGAAGGATTAGAAAACATTTCTTCTTTTTATATAGCTTGGAAAAAATGTAAATCTCAATCAATGCCATAATAGTACACGTTAATATTCATCATTAATTTAAAATACAGTAAAACGGAACCAAAGTTAAAGTATGAATAACGAGTACTTAAAGAAAACATGCGTCAATCCCTTATATGAAAGCTCAGCAATTTTAAAAGCAAAGTTCAGAAATTATAAAGGAGGAAGGAGCTTATTTGATATGTTTTCATCATCTTGTTTTGAATTTTAGAATAGTCCTATAATGGATAATTGTGTTTCGTAATATATTCATTAATTTGCTAACATTTTCATTACTTCAGTAGATGAAAATTCCTGCAACATGCCCGACAATAAGGTTTCCTCTGCTCTGATTTTCTTACGACTTTTTTGAACTGACGCAATTTAAAGTTGGTACTAATTTGTCTCATTTACCAGAATATTTTAAAGAATGCGCAAGTAACGTTTTTAAAAAAAATATAAATTTGCATTAGATCTTTTGTGATCAGTCTCTCAAGTTTATATATATATATATATATGTATATATATATATATATATATATATATAAATATATATATATATATGTGTGTGTGTGTGTGTGTGTGTATATGAAATATCGACTTATATTGGTATTTTCATTTTGTTCATAATTATCGTATTAACAACGGTTTTAATTTTAATCGTTTCTGTGAGTATTTTACACAAAAAAAACAAACTGAAGTTTATAAATAAATTCATTACTTTTTTCGTCGCACATCTATAGATTCGCTAAAATATTATCAGAATGGGCCGGTTTATGATAAACCCAAACTGTAGTCATAAAGGAAGCCATTTTAGAATTCGCAAACCAAGACATTAGAAATTAATTTAATTTGCTCAGTAACATCAATTATGTATAATATAGGGACAAAAATACATTACAGTAAGCAATTATCTACATGTGAAAGATGAAAATATGTACGTTTTGAAAATTTCAGAGCTATAAATCGACTAATATTTTTGTGTAAAATGAAAAAAAAACAAACATTAATGATTCGTTTAGTAATGTATGAATTTATTTAATGTTTATTTAGTTTGTTGTTAACAAGCAATAGAATTTTATATAAGAAATAACTGTAATTAAACTTAACCTGAATGTAAGAAAGAAGAGGTAATTTTTAACACCAGAAACGCACATAATAAAATATTTTAAATTTCTTTATTAGACTCCAAATATGTCATTGCCTAAAAAAATTAACTCTTATGCAATTGTTGGTAATTAAATTCATCGTTCTTATTATTATCATTAAATAATTCTTACCTTTTGATATTAGAATTGAAAACGGCTAGAAAATTCATGGCACGCAGAATAAAAAAAGACGTAAAAAAAGAAAAAAGTGGGCGCCCCTGTAGAAAGCCATAGATACGTGTCCATGATGTGCCATTTTATATTTATATTTACGTACTTTTGCATGAAAGGTTTTTTTAATAAAAAAAAATAAATTTTATTTTGGCATAAGTATGCTTTCCTCTCCATAACATAATGCATATGCATGCAAAATTTCATGAAAATGTAGTTGATGTGTGAAAGCAAAAACCATAAATTAATTAACTGACTTTCACATTTATAATATTAATATGGTTAGTTTCCAGCAAATAGTCTCATGATTAGTTTAGTAATGACTTTATTTTAATATTTAAAAATAATCGATTAATGAATATAAACTAAATAACAATATGCTATTTATTATCTTTTCATTGGAACTTCTGAAGATAAATTAACCCTCGTAAGAGAAATTAATTTCAGTGATAACCTTGTAGGAGAGTAACATTTTTTTAACGTATCTTATGCTGGCGCCTATGTTATTAACAAATTTTATAATTAATTTATTTTAATTTCGATATGGAAATATTTATTTGAAAATATCATATCACGAATATGAAAAAATATGAAATTGAAGATGAAATCTATCCTGGCCCATTTAAATTAAATATATAATGACTGCGATACTTAATTATAGAAAATCTTTGCGCAAACATGAATGCAAGATTTGTTGCCTCCATTTTGAAGGAACTATCAGCTATGGAGTAATTTTTTATTTATAAAACCCGTAACTCGTCTAAACGTTTATAATAGTGAATTTTGAAAATTTAAGGAATACACTTTTAGGAAATTAAAACGAATTTCCTATGAAAAATAGAGTTCATGTAGAATTACATTTTAAAAACTTATTTCATCGATCGAAGAATTCAAGAATATATATATATATATATATATATATATATATATATATATATATATATATATATATATATATATATATATATATATATATATATAAATATATAAGCAAACACTTTAATTAGAATATTTTTGTAATACATGGGTAACTGAATAATAAAAACGGTTGCTGTCGTATGTTTTACATAAATGCTTATGAAAACATTTTATACGCTTTTCATGTGCACAGTGCTCCGACTTGCAAATATATTCTGGAGACTTATCGTTTTACTCATTTGTGGAAATATTACCATAAAATCTTGGTTGGTAATAACACGGAAACTCATAACAAATAAGTCAATTCGTGACATATTTTGTGGAATATTATTATATTTCTAAAATAATAGCTAGAATATACAACATTTCATACAAAATTCCCGAAACAAATTTAAATGTAACACAAAGTTTTTACAGTAAATCATATCTTTAAATTGTAACTCATCTCTTTAATATATAACAGTTACCGATTGACTGCCAAGTCTAATTTAAGTTCATTGTTCCAATAAAAACATTTATTCTCCTATGGGCAACTCTATTTATAAATCATTTAGATTCCACCTGTTATAAGCCAATGACACTGTCTACCTGTTATCAGCCAAAAATACTGAGTAGAACTTTCGATATGTTGGATTGTAAAGAAGATATGAAATTCTCGCTTTTTTATTATAAATTAGTTTTTTTAATAAGAAAAAGTCATGTTCTGTTTTAATATCTAGCTAATAAATTTATTAGGCATAAATCGTTAAAAGTTAATTACTTCTCAAAAATAAATTTGCTAAATTTTAAAATAGTTTTTAAACCAACCAAAAATACAAGCAAGCTTTCAAACTTTGAATTTTTCTTCTAAAATTGTTCGAGTTCTAAAAGTTGTAACACAAAAACAAAAAGCATCTAGATATTGTAACCAAAATTCCAACAAGATTTTTTAAATATTTTGTTTAAATTCGACCAATTTTTAGTAATATTGTACGGATGAGATAATGGCGAAATATAGAAAAGCTCTTCACTACTTTTTTAAAGTACTTTTACTCTTCGAGTTGTATATACTCATCATTATGTGAATGAATATATCTGAACAAAAATTCAGTTAAAGAATAATTCCAAATAGTGTTTTTCACAAGATTATCAACAATTTAATTATGTCTCCTTTGTTGGCGAACTTAACATGAAATATTTCTCTCGACAAGTACAGTGAAATATGATTATTATATCTAGTATCTTTATTCATTGATCCTTTTCGGCTGTTGTTAAATTGGTTATTTATTTTCTAAAATTCTCTCCGGTACCATCAATCAATAAAGCTATTCATCTTTACGGGCTGAAACGACTTCATGCCGAAACTGTCTTCAATTGTTCATAATTTTGCCTATTTTTGTATAGAATACACGAATATCTAATGATAAGTTTTGATGGCTGCATTAAAGTGTTAATAACTATGTATTTTAAGTAGAAGTTTATTTATTTAGTCAATGACACGTTTGTAGTGGAAGATAAAGAAAAATTACGAATGTGTCCACTTATTTTTCTTCTTTTGAGAGCATCAATTTTTAAGTTTTATAATAAAAATAAATATTAAACAAAAAAGGGAGTCGAGTTAAGTGTTGTATCTATTAAGAGGTAACGAGCAAAATAATGCTGGATTCATGTAAAACGATCGAAACAACTGTTCACGACCTCCATTGCCAAAGCTCAGAAAAGTATTATTTGTTAAAGACTGTAA
The DNA here is from genome assembly GCA_039881145.1 of Druceiella hillmani. NCBI lineage: Eukaryota > Metazoa > Arthropoda > Insecta > Lepidoptera > Hepialidae > Druceiella > Druceiella hillmani. Next base: position 42,458,011 of record JAYKKI010000004.1, on the reverse strand, counting down.
AAGGAATAGACAGATACAAGTAAATTTACGATAACTCTTAGAGTTTGGATTAAATATTATATTTTCAAATATATACTACTCACTTAGACTTTTATAATTAAATTGTCGGATCGAATATAATGTTTTGTTAGACTTGCCTTACTAGAGAAATTAAATCAACCATTCGTTTTATAAACACGTTTGTATATATGTGCACTTACGTTCGGGCATAAAGTACAAACACAAGCATTCAAAGCGCCGCTGAGCAAAATGGATTAAGGTCTCTATCAATAGGGTATATTGATCGACGGTAGCCCTCCTTAATACTGGGAACGTAGGACGAACTTCCTTCAATTTTTAAGTCAAGCGGACAGAGCTAATTGAACTTGAATCCGTATGGAATTGAATGGAAATAAGTTGCGGCTTGTCCCAGCGGAATGTCGATTTTCATTAATTATACGCTTCACTGAAGGGAGATACATCCCTTTGATTCGACGAAAAATAATAAAGGAAAGTTATACACAGATTCAATGTGTAAATTTAATTAGTATTTATATATTTTTAAAAGGAATAAAGTATTTTTGAGTTCTCCAGTGAAACAAGTAACCCTTATAATTTCATCATAATTATCCATCTGCGACGGTTTCGCAGTTTCTGTGTTTTTAGAATTACGAACGTAAAATATGGCATGTTATATTTGAAAACTATGATTATGGTAGTGTAGCAAAATATTAATATGGAATAGGGACAAAAGCTTTTATTATTTTAGTAAGGATTTTAAATAAATAAATGGCAAAATGGGGTGTAATGTACTGTTACTTCCTTCCTCCTTTTATAATGATGGGTTTCGAGAATTTTAAAAACATTCTATATACTAGGACCTAATTCAAACTCTCAAATATAACTATTCTGGTAAACTTATATAGGCAATTTCAGGAGATAAAGACAATAAAACTGTTAAACATTAATGTGTGCGTGTTCTAACATTCATTTGGCTAGTTTTCCATCTTGAAACATTCCACCCATGAAATTGAAAAAATTATATGAGATAGAAATTTGGTATAAATAAAACTGTAATTTCAAAAATGGAAAATAAATGATTATTATTTAATTTGAATAACAAAGTATTCAACAAATTAAAAGCGAATATGTTTCAAAATTATATGATTCAATAATGAACACCTCTGGTTGCATTTTACATACTCGTATTTTTCGTAATATAGTAGCATATCAACATAATGTGGATAGTAATTTGAATGACGGAAATGCTAGTATCAATATAAATATCGTCACCTTTTCATCGTGCTTTGTAAGCATAAAATCTGAAAGATGATCTAGTACTTAAAAGTTTATTTAAATCAAGCTTTAAAGGAAATAAAATATTTTAGTTTTGATATGTGTATATATATATATATATATATATATATATATATATATATATATACATATATATATATATATATATATATATATATATATATATATATATATATATATACATATAATAACGTCTTTCTTTGTCTGACACTTATTCTCGGAAACCGTGTATATTAAAACTTCAGAACGAAACAGATATTAATCAAAAACATGGGACACTGAATGACTGTAAAAATCGGCGTAATAAATATTCAATAATATGTGATATAATTAAAAAGAGAGGATACAAAAATTAATGTAAATATCTAACAAACTATGACATCTAAAACCAAATGTTTAGTTTTCTAACAACTGTTCTGCAGATTTCTAAAAACTCTGTTTTTTGTAATTTTAGATTCAATAGCTTTTGAAATAAGGGTGTGGAAAACATTTTGTATTTATTTTTCAATTCATCTCTGAAATTACATTTCCTGAAATTTAAAAAAAAGATTTTTACGATCCTTGTGATGAACCCTTTCAAACGATATCAGACAAATAAATATGCAGATAGATAAAAAGACACGTCAGTGATTTTATAAGGGTTTCCTTTTTGAAGAACTATAAAATGACATAAGATAGCATATTATTTAATCTGCAAATTATAACATAATTGAAAATATATAAGTATATATCTTGATCTTCTAAAATAAAGATTTTACAGCTTTTAAGACCTTAAAAAAATTTCAAATATTTTTATTCCATGCATCAATATATATTTATTAAGGACTGATTCACCGAAACTTATTCAGCTTTCATTCAAATTATTTTTTTAAAAGAGCACTTGCTTTTTAAACATTTTTTGCATTCATTCCGTTTAAATAATTGTTTCATTATATTTTACCGTTCGCGTTAACTTTTTATGCAATAAATAATATATACATACTTTTTTTGTTTTCTTTTTTTGTGGCAAAAAGAATAGAAATTTTGAACGAAAGACTTGTTTTAACCTCTTCAGGTTTTTATTTAACATTTTTTTATTAATTGACAAACTTATTCTAGACTTAAACACTTGCTTCAAATTTCTTTCACCTACATTACAGAAACTTGGAACTATTTCTTATAAAATTTATCTTGAAATAACGACGAAATTAACCTTAAACTAACATCGTATTTAATGATGATTTATGTAATGGGTTTAAAAATGATTATATAAGTAACAGATGCTATATTTTAAGGAAGAGTAATGTCTATTTTTTTTTTAGTTTTGTGAGTACAACATTAAAACTGTTTGGGCGTAAAACCTGCGTTACCATTTATTGCTGACTTTAGGTCGCGTAAATTTCGGAAAGTTAAGACAAGTAAGCAATCTGAAGACTTTATATGATACCTGGACGATAGTTTATATAATATGGTATATTGTGATTAATTCATTGATTTACTGATACAAATAATTACTTACGGATATTGAAAAACGCGTATCCGAGTATGGCGGTCCGAGCATAAGCGCCGAGCATCTTATTAACATATATTCTCATTATTATTGTTATCCTTTACATTTAAAACAGTAAAAATAAATCATTTAAATGAAAAAAGAACAAAAATATTTATTTGCCTCTCTTTCTTGGTAGCCTACATACTATGAGTTCGTAACTTTTGATTATCCTTATTTAGCAAGAGTAGTAAGAACAAGTTTTCGGTTAAAACGTAAAGTTAAAAAATATTTCTCTCTTTCTCTCGTATTTTTTTAAAACATAATATGCACTACATGAATATAAGTATATTATATTTAACAAAATTAATTCACACAGAAAAATTAAAACAAAAATATTCTTTATTTTTACTCTTTTGATTTAGAAAAACACTAGGACAAAAAGATGGTTCATTACATCTAGTATAATAAAAGTAGACAAATCAAACTGATATCATACGTTAACTACAAGATTTGTCGATAAGGGTAGATAAAGCGCATCACCATCTGAATAGTACATGCAGTGGCGCCATTTTGTGTACCATCTCACTTCAGAAATATTCAACCAATACAATATTGTAGCCGGTCGTAGTATGACGTTTTTAGTTTTGTTTTATATAATATACAGCGTTTAAATTTTAATTCCGTTATATTGAAGAACCTTTAGTTGAAATGTGAAACCTGAAAGTCTGGAAGGAATATATAGAATACACAAATATAATAAAAAAGTGTAGCTTATTAACTTTCAAATAATTATTAAATATCTGACTCGAATGAATAAAGAAGTATGGGAAGTGAAAAATAAAACTAAGATTTATCCAACAAGCGACTGACCGTGCCACAAATTCTGCAGCGGGGAAAGTACCCGCCGATATAAATGACAGAATAAATTTGTAAACGATTATTAATTTATTTTACTTTACACAATAATAACTTAAAATTTATTTTATGTTTACATTATTATACGTTTTTAATAGATTGACGTGGCGTGTTCGTCAGAAATGATTAGATTTCATTTTTCATTCCAATTTAGCTTTCCGGCTATCATTTTGTTATCGTTTTAAATTTTGGCTATTGTTTTAAATTATGTTTGAAATCAATCTATTAATTTCTTAGGTATTTTAATTTATCTAGCTCTTTAGACATACATGGAAACAAGGGAAATAACATATATTTGTAAATTTATATGTTCCTTCTATTTGTGAAAAACGATCCTTCATTTAGCGTTTCGTAATAGCCTTATGAATAGGTGTATTACCAGATTGTCGCCGGTAGGATTTTTAAGCTTCGGCAACTAAATGACAAAAACGGATTCTTCATTTCCATCTATTCCTTTTATTTCATAATGTCGTATCTCGTTCAGTTTAAAGCCTACTGTAATCAGTATTTTATAGAAAGACATAGTTGAACACACAAGTTATTTTTTTAAATTTGTTTAGTGGATCATCTTATTGAAATGGGAGATAAAACCACACCTAGCAAAGGGGCACTGAAGGAATATTTTGAAATACTATTGAAGATGTCCTGTAATATTTTTGTATTACCGCTTCTCCTTTGCGGACGTGAGTCTCCAGATTGTTTTGTCGCTGTATTGTAACCCCCCGCATTAATTTTGCAAAGGCGTACACATATTAAAAATATAATAAAAATTCATATGACGGCATGTAAATTACTCAGATGAAGAATATGCGCATAGGTAGATGTAGTGGAATTTTCAAAATTATATTCAGCATATGACAATCGACTGTACCAGTACATATTCGAACGTAATGTTTGTATACACACAAAGAAATCAGTATCGTTCGCATACAAACTTAAACCTTCGCTTACCGGAAATAAATTGACAAGCGTCCTTTAAGATTTAAAGCGAATGTCGTTTGAACTATCAACATAAGCAATTGCTGCATTATGGAACGTCCTCGACTTGTCACCACATTTTATATTATTGATTGCTAATTTGTTATACAAAATGGGGCGATAAAATAACGTTATCTTCAACATTACATCTTGTCATATTTACTCATCTAATTTAATGGCAAATTAATGAATGAGAAATAAATAAATTTATTATTTATTTCTATAGGTATTTCCTTCAATTACCTATTTAAATAAATTATTTATGATAAAGAAACTATAAATTAAGATTATTATTTCGCCATATTAAGCAAAAATACGGATAAGGACTTTTGCGTTACTCACCGCGCAGATTGCGCGGTAAATTCGTACCAAATTTGGATGCGATTAGTAGCTTAATTTTAAATATAAGAAGAAATTAACATACTTTCATATTTATTATTTTAATCAGAGTTTAAAGTATATATAACATAGAGCAATAAAATAAATGTTCTTATAGTAGGTTGCATGGGATTATTCACACTATTGTAAGATTAAATAAAACAGACCAAGCGCATTTTAGAGGCATAAAATAGAGTTTCATAGTTGTCTATACATCTGAAAATTATTTATCATACACAAATAATCTCCAACTAGCAAATGTAACGTAAAAAATAAAATAAAATATCCATCTAATTTCAAAAAAACCAAATTGTATCTTGTTATTAAATAAGAATTTTCAAATATTGAATATATTTGGCTTTAATTTTGTAGAAATGCATTATTCACAATTAAATGAAACTACGTGATATAGTATTATTTCTACTTTCTTTAATTTTTTTACCATCTTTGCTGATATCCCTCCTGAAGATGTAATACAACGAAACCTTGGTCGTGGTAAAGAAATTAAAGAAAGTAGAAATAATACTACATAACGTAGTTTCATTTAATTGTGAAGAATTTTCAGCTCATGTGGATAATTCCATGTATTTGCAATTATTTGTTTGTTTACGTTACACAGATATTTATTAATTTTCTTGTTTTACTGTTAAAAGTAAAATTATTACGTTCTTGTTGTAGTCTATTTCGCACACATTCCAGACTTTCTAATTCTTAATTTTTTTGGAATATTTTTTTCTTTATATAAATATTTTACTGTAGATTAGATTTGATATCTTAAACTATACTAATAGTTTTTCTTTTTTCATAAAATGTTGCTTGTAATTCATTCGAATATTTATTGAATAAGGTAGTTAATCGAATATAGAAGTAACAGTAAGCCCCTTCTGGAAATTTACAATTGCTCATTGTTATCCTGACCTTGGAAAAATATCTAAAACGAGAATGGCAAAAGTACTCAGAACAAGGCTCCCCAATTTGCGAAGTATTCAAGACGTCTATAAACTCTGTATTATTTTGAAGTCTATAATTCTCTATTATTCTTTCTGATAAAAACATGGTTTCCTTGGGAATTGCAGTAAGTTATAAAAAATATAAGTCACCAAAAATATGTTATGTATCATCTCGTATGGTACCACTGATATCTCACATCCCATATGGTACCACTGATATCTCACCAATAAATCAGAACTCGTTTTCCGGCCATTAACCCATCTTTACCCAATGTTGCGCTAGCGCAACATTTCAAATGTGATTTTTTTTTTGTTTTAAAATAAATAATTAATTCTATGAAATGTAAGCCAGTCTCGAGAAGTAGAACTAAAAAATGGATTCAAATGTTTTTCAATGTTTTTTTAAATACAAATACATAGTAATTTTATTTTTTAAAAACTGCTAATTGAGTCATTTCAAGATCGACAGATTCATCCAAAAATAAAAAATATAAATTGAAATAAAGCTATACTTTTTACACTGTATAAAGCTTAAGCAATATCTTATTTATGATATAAACCCTTTTGCTGGACAAAACTAGTTACACTTGTTGTTTATCTTAGACTTCCAGGAAATGTTGCGTATGCGCAACGTTAGGAGAAATAATAGTCAGTCGTTATTGTTACACTGCTTGCCATTAAAGTTTGAAATTTATTGTAAACAATGGGTTCTCGGTATTCAAAGAGTACAAGCACTTTTGTTTTATTAGTTAGTCGGTTATAGAACGTGAAGCTAAGAGTGTCGCATAGTAATTTTTAGAAAAAAATATTTTTAGTCCGTCAGTTAGGTTACTAAAAAATATTGTAGGGATACGTATTTTTCTTTAGACCGGCAAACAAAAAGTGACGTCAAAAAACGATAAGTGAGTGTATAAAAATCAGTAAATAACAAGTTAAAAAATTATGGCCTGGCAACAAGTACTATCTTCTCAAGAAATTATGAGTATATTAGAAGAAGAGGATTTAGAAGATGCCAATCAAATCGATGCCGTGTACATCTCCTCGACGGTTGACAATCTTACAGACGAGGAAAACCTAGATGATGACGCGCTAGGTGATTATGACAATACTGTGCCCACTGATATCGCTGGAATGTATGAAATCCACACCGATTTACCCACAAATTCGACTCTATAAAGAAAAACATTCATTTATGTGATAATGCTGACCTGGATCAAAATGATAAATTTACTAAATTGCGTCCTATTTTCAATATAATAAACCAAATAAATATGTAATTTGGAATATTTTCACACAACTTGTCAATTGACAAAGAAATGGTGCCGTATTTTGGACGTCATGGTTGCAAGATGTTCATCAAAGAAAAGCCTGTAAGATTTGGATTCAAGTTATGGTGCTTGTGTAGTTCAAATGGTTATCTGTACCAGTTTATTTCATATGGCGGAAAGAATAGTAACGTTGCTAGAAATGACTTAGGTCAGGGAGAAAATACTGTACTGGATCTATTGTCCGTTATTAAAGACCCAAGAAAACATCGCATTTTTTTTATAATTTCTTTTCCTCACATACTGAAAGTTTTACATTCTGAAAGAGAAAGGTTATTTTGCCACTAGTACTATTAGAGAAAATAGAACAATGAATAAAACCTTGATAAATACGAAAAAACTTCAGAAAAAAGAGAGAAGATCATTTGATTATAGCTTTGACCAAAAACATGAAGTACTGTTGGTTCGATAGAACGACAATTCTGTGGTGACTGTGGCTACTAACAACGCAAAAATCGAACCATTGGTTACAGCAAAACTTTATGATAGAAAAATCAAAAAGATGATGAATGTGCCACAGCCCCAGTTTATAGCAGATTATAATAAAAATATGGGAGGTGTAGATCTCCATGATAATGGAATAGCCAATTATAGGATTCGAGTAAGAGGGAAAAAGTGGTGGTGGCCACTGTTCATAAATTTGATAGACAGTGTATTGGTAAACTCGTGGAAAATTTACAATATGGCGAATGAGCGATCTTTGAATCAATTGGAATTCAAATCTTACGTTGCTGTAAGTTTGATGAAAATCGAAGAAGCCCAACTTGCAGATAATTCGCATTTTTTGGGTAATTCAAATATAAATCTAGGAAGACCATCCAAAAACGCGTTACCTTCCAATATTCGTTTCGATAATATTGGTCATGTCATAGAAGAGCACGAAAGTAAACGTCGAAGAAGATGTCGACAGTGTAGAAGTACAACAATTTATATGTGTAAAAAATGTCAAGTACATCTTCATGCTGATTGTTTTAAAATATTTCACTCACGCTAATACTCTAGTGTTGTTAGACTTGCCTGTAAAATTGAAGTTCAGTAATCCCAACGTTCCTTAGACGCAACATTTTACAAAAATGAAAAATTATCTATCTGTCTTATCGTAATCTACTCGGCAAACCCCTTGACTAGATATCCATATAAAGAGGACGGTTATAGCAATAATAAATCATCAATTTATTACGTACACAATATTAGATTTATAATGACGTGTGTGCAAAATGTTTACTCAATCGATTGAGGGTAATTGGTTTAAATTTAGTTTAAATTCGGTTGTAAAATTTAATCGAAACGTAATAACAGGGGAAGTTAAATAAAAGCTTGTAAAAAATTGAATTGACTTCAAATATTATGGAATAACAAGCACACGGAAAAGTATAAAATAATGAAAATACTAGTACTCATTTAAAATTTTTGCAGTACCATATCTTTTGTGAACATAAATAAATTTCACTACGTTTTTTTTAGTACGAATAATCCCTGTAATGGTATAGGGGATCTAAGTCGAGCGTTAAAGTTGAGTAGAGAGAGGAGATAGGGACAATCAAGATGCGAATGGATGATTTTATGTAAATATAATAAATCAGCGCTTTTTCACCCTGCAGCTAGTGATGACAAATTAAACCTCTGAAGTTGGATTCTATAGGATCTACATTCTCGTCTAAGATGAAGTCTGTAGCATATAATGTTGAAGAACCTTTTTGTCATTTTTCTATTCTATCACTGTGCTTTGTAGTATGGATACCAAACAACTGAAGAACTGAACAAACAATTCAAGGATACCTCTGATTATTGAACAATATAAATAAGTAAAAGTGAGATGATTTTTAAATTCTTTAGTAGAAGGAGAGATAAATCCTAGAAGTTGGGTACATTTATGAACAATGTGATCGAAATAAGAACGGAATGTCAGCTTTTCATAAAAGAAAACTCCGAGATCTCTGACAACAGACTTACTTTATAGGGTCGTGCTGCCCACTTAAATCAAAATTTATTTTTTAAAGTAGTGAAGGAGATAATAAAGCACTTGTGACATTCAGAAACATTTTATTAGGGGAACACCACACAGGCTATTGCAATAGGTTTTGTTGCAAATTCAGACAGTCTTTAACTTCATTGACAGTGCCGTAGATCTTAAGTTTATGTCATCTGAATAGAGTAAACAGAGTAACACGTAAGTATTGTATCAGATCTTTAATGAATATTGCGAAGAGAAAGGGTCCCAAATGCAAGCCTTGTGTAACCCCAGAAGTGATCGTCACAGGTGCAGAAAGATGACTTTGGTACTCACAAGTTCATTCCTGTAGTTTAGGTAAAATCTAATCTACCTCAATAAATTCCCATGAATGACATAACCTTCAAAATTTGCATATACTATCAAATGATTGACTTTATCAAACGCTTTCGAAAAGTTTATATAAATGGATTTCACCTGCCTTCTCTTGGCAAAAGCGCTACAAAAATAGTTTTTATATATTAATAAATTATTTATTGTTGATCTTTTTGAAACAAAACCGTGTTGACTTGTGAACAGAAATAATCGAAAATGGGAATATAAAGTGTTGTACAAAACGGATTCAAATAATTTTGCAAAAGCAGATAAGATACTGATAGGTCTAGAATTTTTACATTAGTTTTTACACCTGATTTATGGATTGGATTAATATAAGCAGTTTTTCATTGGTTAGGAAATTTACCTGATCATTAAAAATCAATCACTGCACCCGTGCTGGTCATTGCTGGGCAATTTTGCGTTGTATCTTTACGTTTCGTGGACAAATTCTAACCATTTTTCTATGATACTATATTTCATCCAACGACAACGACAGAGATGTGAGCTAATATACACAAAAAATCGTACCACTGCAGCATCAGGCTGAGGATTTGGAATCCGAAATTTAATGACAGAGTCTCTGGCTGAAACCTAAAATAATAATTTAAAAACAGCAGATCCTCCAGTCTCACAGTTTATTCAGGCAGTATTCCGAAGTTATCGGGATGGAGGAGTTAGAACCCAGTTTTTAGTGACAAAGTCTCCGCTTGAAACCCAATATATTAATTTGAAAACAGCCGACCCTCAAGTCTCACTATTTTATTGGGCAAGTAGTACACCCATAGCGTCATGACTGAAGAATGGAAATCCGGAGTTTATTTCAGAGTTTCTGCTTGTGACCTGCAATACTAATTTTAAAAAAACAGTAAATCCTAAAGTGTCACGGTTTAGACAGGTAGTATTTACTGGTAGGGCTAAGTAGTTAGAATCCAGAACTCAATGATAGAGTCTTTACTTGGGACCTACAATACTGTTTTAAAAACAGCTGTTTCTTAAGTCTTACAATTTAAGCAGGCAGAATTCCTGCAGCACCAGGACTGAGGAGTTGGAACCCGAAATACAAGAAAAGAATATCCGCTTGAAAATCAGAATACAAATTTTGAAAATGGTAGATCTTAAGGTCTCAGGATTTAGAAAGGTAATCTACCTGAAGTATTTATGTTTATGAATTAAAGATTAAAACTATATTTTATGTACTTGGATATATTTACCTATCTATTTACCCTATTAATTTCTTGCTACGTCAAGACAAGAGTATCCAAATACGACGTATTTACTCCTCATCACCAAAGAGTTCGTCCTATTATCTTTTTTGCATCCTATTTTTGATAAAATGTAAATCTATATTATCTTAGTTGAGTATTATTAGATTATCATTAGACTTACATCATTTAAATTCTATGAGAATTGAGAAATTCTATGGTATATTCCCAGTTTTGTCAGAGTTTAAAAAAAAATTATTGGACAATTTTTTAAATATACTCATCCAAATAAAAAAAAACTTGTCAATTGGTATTCAACCAATTTATCTTAAAAATATCTATATCATGAAAACTCGATCACGGTATCTATACTGTTCAGTTTTGAAGAATTATATAGTATATTTCCAATTTCCATGATCAGATTCTATCTGAATTATTCTTTAATTCTATTCAATTCATAATTTTTTTTTAAATCAATTAAAAGGCAGTACAAGTCGACAAAAAATAACTATCTTAAGAGAAAGCAAAAATGGTTTAGCCAATCTCTCAATAATCGTAAGAAATCATCTTTTGTACTAGATATTGAGCTGTTTGAACATCTCGGATGTTCCATTAGTACGCAAACGAAGAGATACTGACAGGCAGAAAAGCTGGTTCAAAGTAATGGACTTAGTTTATTATAAAATACTTAAAATAACCTATTACCTTTTTAGGAGGAATTAATTCATATTACAAATAAAAGTTTTCCACTGACTTTGTTCCAGTTTTATTTCCAATTATAGATATTTTGAGAAAATCATTGGACTCATTACCAATGTTGATGAAGTTGAAAAAGAAGCATCTTCAGTGAGGTATCATGCACTGTTTAAGTCCTTGAAGATACGTGGCCAGAATTTTCTTCTTAAAAAGTTCTATAGCGAAGTACGTAAAAGTACATTTTTATATTCATAAAATTAATAACAAACGTTTTACGTAAAAGCATAACTATAACTCAATGTCCTGCATCTTATTCCTTATTAAACTAAATTTTATTGTGACTTTTTAGTTTTCAGAGATAAACTGTACTAAATAAGTATTCGATGAAAACGCATGCGATATTCTAAATCGTGATTGTTTGAAGTATGATTTTAAAAATACAATCTTAACTAACACGAAGGAAAGAATATTATTTTTTTCTCTATTTAGATGCAAAAGGTTCTAAGGTTAAACAATATATATAACAACTAAGAAATTGTAGGGGATATGTCATTGATATGTTTCAGTCTGCGGTACCATTAAAACGAGGATACATAATGTTTCCAGTTTCCAAACCCGGCTCAAGAGCTTGAGGAATCTATAGTAAATAAAATTATGTTCTTAAATTAATCTAACATTCTTCTGTACATTGTATAATTATTAGTCGTTTTAAATATTATTACGTTGAGCGTGTTCAAATCAACGCGTACTTTTACGGCCGTAACTACAAAACGTGCAGAAAAACGTAAGAGTTCAACATTTAAAAAGAAATATAAGGAATGCACGTATTTTTACATGCACGATATTATAATTAATAGACAATTAATAAAAAGTGTCTAAGAAAAAAAATACGTTAACTTATATGTTACTAGTTTATAATTCAACTTTGCGTGTATAGATTTTAGCCGTCTTTTTTTTATTTCTCCATGTTAATAATATTTGCATATCAAAGTTATCATCAACAGGAATAAATTTAACTACGTCTTCTTAAAAGTTAGGCTGAGAGCCTCTGTGCCTGTTTCGATCACATCTGTTAACAAGTTCTATAATGCTTCTCTAATTTGCATTGCGTGGATGCTAATTAAAGAATTTCCCGTCCCTCGACAAATATTAGATAGGCACGAAATTTAACGGTTCACATTTTTTAACGGAATCACTATTAAAGGATTTCGATTTCGAACATAACCAACATACGGGCGAAATTTACGAAAAAAAACACAGGCAATTATGGGAAATGGAAACTTAAAACTATGAACTAACAGTGTTTTTTTTATATCTCAAATTAATTGTGGTAAAAGTATTAGAATAGTTTAATTTGTAAATTAAAATTTTACATAACAATACTAACCTTTTTAATACTCACTGTTGTAATGCACAGTGATCCTACAATTAAACAATAAAATAATAATCAAACTAAAACACAATTTAAACAATGCCCAGTTTACAAACATTGAACCCAACCAGAAAGCATCCAACGTGCGCGTGTGCCAGCTGGTGTCAGAGCAGTAAATGTTAAATGTATATATATATATACATATATATATATATACACACATATATGCATATATTTATGTACATACTGGTCAAGCGCAACACGTCATTCTCATAGCTACTGATATATTGTTAACATTAGCATGTCGGTGACGCGAATCCATAAGATTTTCCGCTATCAAAAATCGCTCAACGCATCTAAATAAGTTTTCATTTGAAAAAAATGTCTATCTACGTATTACTTAAAGAAATTAATGTGTATTATATAATCATTGTTAAAGGGAACAGTAGATTGACAGAGACTCGATTGCTTTGAATCGCTTTTAGATTATATACAAATGTGCACATAATACGCCAGGATCACTGTCTTATTTAGATATTTTTATATCAAATTTAAAATATGACTCTGTCATAAATAAATATCTCATTAAATGAAAAGACCTATAATTAGTGTTTACATATAGTTTACATATATGAATGTTAGAACCTTAGCGACCGTTGATTTTATTATTGTTTTATATGGTTTCAATATTTTATTCAAATTGTGGTTTTTAAATGTTATATACGAATTTTATTCTTTATCCTGTGATTTCCAAATATTAGATCTGATTTTGAACATAATAATTTTTTAACATATTCTTTAGTTTCTACAGGCACGAAAAATGTACTGCAAGTGCATAAAAATCAACGAGATGAGGTGAATTCTTTTTTTTTGAAGAAATCCAAAGATATTAAGCAATAATAGTTCGGGACAAAATTCCGTTTACCCATGTTCATTATTGTTATAAATTTTAAAAAAATATGGGAAATAAAAAAAAACGATTTAGCTTTTCCCCGTTTGTTCTCATTACAAAGTTATAAATTAATTCTAGTCTGAAACCTGCGGGTACTACCATAATAGTAACTTGTTAAGGGAGATTTGAAATAAAATAAAAAAGTAGTAAATAACTTTTAGTTTTTATTATTAATCAGTATGATTACATTAAAGAAGAAATATTAAATTAAAATGGCCACTGCTATAACAAACAACAGGTAATAATTATTCAACAGGAACATAAAATAAAACAATATAAATTATAAAACCTCAAGAAGTGTGTTTATGAGTTATTTTGTACCCCATAGTTTGTTAAATTTTATCAAAAATTTTAAAAAATGTTTAAAGCGGCTTTACGTTGAAATTGGACCTGCTATATTTGTGTTTGTGAGTACGGCTCGTATGTGTGGAGAATTTCTACATGTACGCACATTTTAAATACTTTTTTTGATTTCTTAGGCATCGCTACAAAACAGACTTTAATTCTCTCGTGTACATTAAATGTTTCGTAATTTTCATTCGATTATTTCATTCTTCATTTTTAAATTTTCCTGTCTTAAATAGCACTGTTGTCAGATCACTCAGGTGTTTTTCCTCTCTCCGTTTGTGAAATTTGAAATTGTGCAGAGTAATAAGGCATATGAATTCACATAAATCTCAAATTATTATTATGATGTTTATATAGAAGTAGAGGAGGAAGACGCAGAAATCGATAAAAAATTATTTAAAATGTCGTATGGGAAACAGTTCAAAGAGCAGGTTAAGATTAAAAGAATATAGTGGAAAACAATTTTTCGCAATTCTCGAATGTTAGTAAAAATGTCAACGATATAAGCACCCACCTCATCTCCGAAACTGATAAAAAAGATATAAAAAAACAAGATTAACTGCAAACGTTAACTAGAAGTTACCCGCAAAGCTACAGCAATGATTCGAAATTCCACCTTTTTTAAGAAATTCAGGACATCCTACGCCTGCGAAAGATACGTAAGACAATACATTTACAGGATGAAAAATAATGTTGATAAACATATTTATTTATACCTAAGCAAGTACAGAATAATACAAATTCCTAATCGTACTTTTTAGTTCCTTTAAAGAAAGTTCACTCCTGATGAAAATATGTTTATTCCTTTTTGTTTTTACATTAATTTGTTCAATAATTTGTTTTAATTTCCTTTTCATTCTAAGATAAATTCTTTAGGCTACTCGAAACGCCTAATTTTTTTTAATTCAATTCATATAAATGATTTGCCAGTGTTTCCTAAAATATAATTTGTCCACGTATGTAATAATTTAGAGCCTAAAAAACACGAGCCAACCAAACTTAAAAAGGAGTTTTTTGGTTTTTTGGAACTTTGTTTATTTGGTAGGTTTTTTGTATATCAATTTTATCGTCTACAGTTAAGAGGTTCCATTAAATAACATTGTCTTGAGGGCCCTTTTAGTATTCGCTTTAAAAACAAATAGATGGATGTTCATTAAATACGATTAAGCAGACGGTTAGCTAGAGAATGGTGATGAAAGCTGAGAAAAGTATTTATTTATCTAACTAGTATTTAATTTGTGATTGCGACATGTATTTTAAGTTCTTGCAACCTTGCAATGTGCGTGCGTGTTTCAAACTTGTAGATTAAAAGTGTTTCTGAAATTTTATTGTGTATAAAAATAAATCAGAAAAACATTATTGCAACGATTGTCTTAGTTAATTTAATGGTAAGAAAAATGAGACATGCATATTTATATTTGGTTTATTAAGAGCACCCGGTTACTAAAGTTATATTGAGAACAGATATTTGTTTTGACAATTGCATTATTATGTTTAAAATGTCATTAAATTAATAAATGCAGTAAAATGAACATTTAAAAACAATAATTAAATCAGAGTTCGACGGCAGTAAGTAGTAATTTGTTTTGCAATATTTTTCGGTTGTAATAAATAAAAAAGTATAGGAAAGTGTGTCTGTTTTAATTGTGGGGATTCAAAAATATTTCAAATTGGATTAAAACATAAAATTTACTGTTGTTATTTTTATGTATGATTTAGATGCATTTTTGTGAACGTATATTAGGGCGCGCGCTTGCGCCTGCTTATTTTCAAAGACAAAGGCAATTGACAAAGGCCAATTAATTCCGTTTTTGTTGTAGGCATAAACAGAATATTTTGCTACTTTTCATTTAATATGGTTAATTGAAATGAATGGTTCGTAGTTGAATATAAAGTTTTTAAACTCAAAATATTATCCGGCTTGTAGTTTTAATTTAATATAATCGTGTATTTTTCCTAAAATGTTTTTCATATTTTTTGTTTTCAATTCTATTCACGATAGAGCCTTGAATTGTTTATGCCTATCTCTCATATGTGGCCACGACCAGGTTAGCTATTAAATCTTTTCAAAGCTCATATTATATCCCATAAGAATATTCTCTTTGTACAAACTGCAATATTTTGTTATAAAACTGGACTCCAAATTTTAAGTCTTTCACGTTAATGATTGATTTATTGATTTGCTCGTATAATTTTTTTTATAGTTAATTAAAGTAGTCATAATTGCGATATTTCTTTTTATATTTCTGCTAGTGATATGTGCAACATTTTAGTTGTACTATAATCTGGACATGTCATTTGGTAAAATAAGTAAATAAGGAATTTTCAGGCCTTGTCACATACTACACGGCACGGCATTTCATTAGAGTCAACGTTGGCATAAAGTTCGTTTTTGTTTTCCATCGGTGGCGCCTGCCCGTTCCTTTTTTATCGTACGATAAGCAATCGCTGCAGTTTTTGTTTAGAGAGACGACGAAATTTGATATGGCACATGATTGGTTTTTTTACGTCCTCAGATATTATTCGATGTATTTGCCAATATACGCAATATTCATTTTTGCATACAAAATTTGGCTGTATCAAAGAACTCATATATAAATGATTACTTTGGTATAATATTGGTTACGCGGGCGGTCAAATAATTCACGTATTCTGTCTTTTTAATGCCATATTTATTAACGTACATTTTTATGCTTTTAATTCCGCTTGCTTTTAATTACACAGCTATTGTAATTCTACATTACTATTTATCAAAAATATTAAAGGCATATTCCGCTTTTTAACAATATATTATATATAATGCTGAGTATCTAATATACTATAGATACCAATAATAAATGTACATATAGTGTGATATCATGAAAAATATTATCGAAGCGTAAAAAACGCGGTAGTTATTTGGGTTTTACGAGGGTATCGGTGGTAGAAAATTTGTAAGTCTAAGTGAAGGATTATGTCGTTGCTTAAATGTTGTATTATATGCAATTTTTTAAAATTATTATTTTTCTATAAAATGTAAAAGAAAAAAATTAATTGAGAAATGTTAAAAAATAAAATATTTTAGGCAAGTACTTTATGCTGCAACTTTTGTTGCAAACGAGTGTTCCCATTTATCTACAAAATGGTTTGACCGATTTAGACATGATTTTTTGCAAATATTTAGGACTAATCGGCAATAGTTTTTAGATAGGTGCTAGTTACATTAATATTGCTCGGGCGGTCAAATAATTCACGACAGAATTCGTGAATTATTTGACCGCCCAAGTAATCAATATTACACCAAAGTAATCATTTATATATGAGTTCTGTGTGGTGTGGTTGTTGTAATTGAAAAACGATTAAATAATTTGTTTCGCCCCCCGACTAAAAGAAAATAAAAATTATGAATATAATTACAAACCCAAGAAAATTCGTTGAGGTGGCCATGCCCTGTTTATGCCTAGAATTTTGCAGTTTTATCAGTCCGTGACTATTTGAAATTCTCTCATATGCGGATATAGCTTTTCTATGCTGCTATAACGTAATTGATAGAAGTATTTTTTCGCCAGTTTAATAAAATATATAGATTCACAATCAAAATTGTTTTACGATTAATTACTCATATAAACCGCCAACGACATTAATATGAGGTTAAATACAATTCTTTAGCTGAATAAGTTTGATCATAATTTATTCCGTTGTTTTGTAGTACGATTCAAATTTTTCAAAAGAAGGATTGGGAATTAAATTACTGCAGTTTAAATAATTGAAATGTTTTAATTCAAGGTTAATTTTTTTTACCTAAATAAACCAAACTTTTTTTACCTACATAAAATTTTAACAAATTTTCTTCAGGTTGCGGTTTAAGAGATTTAACTATTATACAGTCGAATAATTTTAACCAATAGCCAAACTTTGTACTGCAGCTACTTTTTGAGTTTCTTTCTTTTATAATTTGCTGAAGTTTAAACTAAATGTTTAGTTAGTTTTAGTTACCAACTTATTCTTTATCTATTGTGTGTTTCTTTAATTTCTTTACCTCGACCTAGGTTTCGTTGACGTACAGTTAAATAAAAACTAAAGGCAAGTAGTTGCATTCGAATTTTAAGCCATAATTTTTAATATAGTTTTAAACCCATATCGTTGTAACGTAAACTAAGGTTTTATATAAACGAAAAAATTTAAAACGTTTGCAAAGGATGGGTAATTAAGTATTATCAAAACTAATATAGAAATAGAATGTGCATGTGTGTGTTTTTAATGTTATAAACGTTTTGATTTGCAGTTGGAAAACCTACTCTATATATTATTGCATTATTTTTAGCAACATCATGTAACATTAACGACCAATGGATATTTCATAGACTTTTAATCTTGCAACTCTTCACAACGAATTGCCTCTTCTTCGAAATTGACTTCAAAATATACGGATCTTTTTTAATTTTAAATTTATTAGAAATATTTGTAATGAAGGTGCATTAAAACTTCTGATTGCATTATATTTAGACTATTTTGTAATAGTTCTGCTAACGCTATTGAAACAAGCTAATTTATTAAATATTAACATAGCATAGATGAATGTTATTTAAATTTTCTGCTACGAAGTAGGAACAAGTATGAGAATGAAAAGAAAGCTGGGTCCAAGTTTTCAAATTGCCTTTTTTTTAATTAAAGACACTTGTAATTATTTGTAATATATCCATATACTGATACCAACAAAAATGTCGTTATTAAAATCATATATAAACAAGAAAACTTTGAGGTTAACAAATATACCAAGAAATTAATTTTCATGTAGATAAACTTAAAGTTAAATATTAGTTTCGATACTGGTATGCAAAACTAATAAGACCAATTTTGATCTCAATGTGTCCACGTATGACTTACATTTTAGTTAAACTAGTAACTAGTTCTAATAATAATAAATTATTATATTTGCTTTAGATGTTCTAGATATATTAGTTGCCGGGCCGAGTTTTTAACAGAAATTGAGCGGTTTAATTTATCGTCCTAATTTGTGAGTGAAATACCAACCGTGTCTAAAAAAGAAATAATGAACTCACTCCAACATAACACGGAGACTTTGCTGAAAAATCAAGTAACCTGTTTAGTGATGAGGATTATGTAGACTTATCAGAATTTCTTTCTTTCTCGACAAGTAAATTTAATTTAAGAGGTAAGAGACGAAATGTACATTAATTTATTTTAGAAACTTCACTTTAATACTTTTATTAATAGAATATTATCGTTGGTTCTTTTGGAACTCACCTACATTTTCATTACAGAAAAAATATTGCTATTACTTTAAAATGATCGAGAACAATTTTACAATAATGCCTTTTTTACGGACATTAAAAGTAAAATTCATTTCCATCGATTTTTCACTTAAAATATGTTTGACAAAATATTGTGGGAAATATTTCTAGTTATAGACCTTTAGAAATAAAATTTAGTCTCTCAGCTTGTCACACGAACATCTATTATTAATTTATTTTAATTATTCCTTTTAAAAAGAATACGGTTGAGAGATGATTAATAAACAAATTTAAACGTCAGCTTAGCTGCACTTGTGCTAATAAAATTTCAAGGTGTAATTTTCTAAATTCAAGAAAATGACTTTAATTTTAAGGAATGCCAGTTTTCAAATAATATAATTTTATATACATACATAAATACAATAATGTACATACATATTTTTAATATCGGTATGAATCACTAAATATATTTTTATACCACTTTCACTTTTATCTAGTTTAGTTAGCCAAGAGCTAATAAAAACTATTATAACATAAAAATTAAGTTGTCATATCAAGAAACAAATATGTAGAGCTACAAATCATTAGTTTATAGTGCCCGAATAAACTGCATAAGAAAGATACACTTGCGTTACACAGAATTATGTAACATTTTCTAACAATCCATAAGATATTTGCAAAAAAAAAAAATAATAAACCCCATGGACAAAACTGCAGTTTAAAGCTATACCTTTGACAAATTTTAATAACTATTTACATATTAGTATTTTTCTGGTAAAAGGTTAGAAAGCTCTCGCATTTGACTAAACTTTTCCATTCCTTGGTATGTGTGTAGTGAACGGAATACTTGTCTTAGTATTGAACAGTTTCGGCTGCATTTAGAACTTTATATCGAGGTCAGAAGATAATAATATTTTATCACACTTTGCGCCACGTCGTCACAAGGGGGATAGAAAAACGTGTAATAAATTTATTTATTTAAATAGGACACTATAACTTTATATAATGAAAATTCTCGGCTAATTCATTTTCCTTAATAATCTACGTGTTGAGAAACGGGAAAACAGAAGTTAGTTTTATTTTTCTCTTAGAATCATGGGTTTCAGTGTATACTGTTTAAGAAGAGAGTCATTAGAGTTATGGAACTTAATTATGTCCATAAGTAAGAGTTATGAAGTTTAAAGTCCCAAACAAAAATTTATCTGAATTACAAAATACCGACCGACATATATAAAGGTTCAAAGTTTCTCCGTTTGTTGGTAAAAACAAAGAACCAAAATTACTTATCTTATTATGCTTTTTATAGAAAGCTATATAGATTTATAATGATTATATGATTGGATTTTTATTACTGATTAAACGATTGAGACTACCATTTTTTCAAAGAGATTGATTGAATGTACGGTTAAAATTGCAATTAATCGGTACCGTCTCTCGAATTGATTCCGCAATATTTTCATGTCAATAGGAGATTTGTTAATATGGCAAAATAATATTTCAGAATTCGTTACCTCAAAAGAAAAACCTTACACGTATCTGTGCATATGTCTGTTACATCTGTTTTTCATAGAAACCGCTGAACGTAGAAACTAAAAATAATAATAAAATATGTTAACCTGCACGTGTCTACATAGCACGTGCGAAAGAGAAATATAATAAATGATATAAAAATATAATAAAAAATGCATAATTTTAAAATGTTCATAAGTACTTGAACATTAATAAGCACAAAACCATCATATTGCATTTTCTATTAGAGCTTGACAGGTTTATTATATA
Organism: Druceiella hillmani; assembly: GCA_039881145.1. Taxonomy (NCBI): domain Eukaryota; kingdom Metazoa; phylum Arthropoda; class Insecta; order Lepidoptera; family Hepialidae; genus Druceiella; species Druceiella hillmani. Next base: position 42,436,786 of record JAYKKI010000004.1, on the reverse strand, counting down.
CAAAATGTGTGATTGACTCACAAATGAAAGAAACTGATTTCAGTTCACCAAACACAAAAGTTCTAAGAATTTGATTTTAAACCTTCAAAGCAACGTTGGAAACGTTATTTTCTAGGACAACGGATATGTAAATTAAGTTCACTCCGCAAGTTTTGAACATGGACGGGAAAATTATATATAAAGAGTTAGGTTATATATAGACTTAAAGAATTTACTCTTCTACGACGACGTCTTCTTCTCTTCAGAATACACTCTCAGATCATAATCTTTCATATATTCTCAGATCAGAATCCATATCGGCATAACAACTGGGGAAATTATGCACTGAGAAGACTGTCTATAATGTTACAATACATATTTGTTTCATCTATGCAGACTTGCTCAAGTCTGCATGCCGTATAGATGAAATTTGGGAAAAAGCGAATTTGGGATGTCAATGAAGGAATACAAGAAAACTTTATTAAAAGTATATATTTTGATGAATTTCGTTTTATTCCTACTTCCCATCTCGGCAGGAGACGTTTGATGAGATAAATTATATTTACGTACTTAAGTTAATTATCAAGCTTCCTTGATTACTTTTGTCTTAACATAACTATCAAAGCTAGAGCTGAGTCGAAAAAACGATTAACAGTTAAGGCTCAACGTTAACGTGCTTCAATGATCAACGCTGTTGACGAAATAATGTGTTGACATGATCAACACTTGCAGTTAATAAATGGTCGACATCGACGGCTGTTTATATTAACGCACATTGGAGCATTATTTCGTTAGCGCGTTCACGTTGTTATTAATAGCTTATTAATTTTGATGTATTCCATTTAATTTTAATATTAATAAAAAATTAATTGTGGTCTTTAGCGCAATTATTTTACGTTATATTATTAGTTATTATTTTTACAGATTTAATATTCAGAAGACGTTTTCATTTCAAAAGGTATTTTACAATTTTTTTTCGAATGTTGAAATAAATGTAACTTATTACTGTTAATAATCAACGTTTATGTAGTGGATATTTTTATGGTTAATATTTCACATATCATTTAATATTAATAAGATATTAATTATGTGTCACCTTTTAGTGGAAATATTTTATATTGTATTACTAGTTATTTTTTATAGATTTAAATACGAGAATTTTTATACCAAATCACATTTTAAATTTTTTGAAAGGTTTAGAAATATACTAACTTTTAGTCTTAGTAATCAACATTAATTTACTGGATATTTTTTGTGTTTGTGTGTGTCAGGGTAAAGAAATTTTGTAAATTTATTCAAAATATCTGAAAGGTGTAAACAAAGTGATCCTTGGAATTATTTTACGTCAGATAACGAAATTTGTTGGAGAAATAATGGATATATTACACTATCTTTCGAGGTAATATATTTACTAATTATTTTTATGTTACAATCATGTGAAGTTCTAAACACTATATTTATAAAGCACAACCAATTTTGCTTAAAATATTTTATTTTTATTTACATGATTTAATATTAGGAAAACAATTTTAAATCAATCGCGAGTTCAGTAACAATCCGCATAGCATTATTTTCCATATTTATTTGTTACGTATTAAATGAGTCAAGCTCCATATAATTATCAGGTTTAATTTATTGTGTTAATATAAATATTTGACGTATACCCGAGCCCGTAACACTTCGAAATTTATAAACAATGCTTCGTTGCGCCTTCATTTTCGGCGTGGTGTTTACATTAACTATGGTAGGCGTCTATACTGTTAATATTAACAGTTTTGGTCAACAGTTAATTGCCGTCAACGTTAACAGGTGTTAACGTTTATCATGATTAGCGTAAACGCCCACCTCTAATTAAAACTAAGTCAAATAGCTTAATAGAGGCCGCGGGAATCTATTCGATGCAAGCAGCCGGAACTGATTTTCGCGGAAATATATGAGTGTGTGAGGGGCTAAATTCTGTAGTTGAACTTTTCCGGCATTGATATGTTTTTAAATTTAATTAATTATTTTTAAATTTATTATTTTTTAATTAATGTTTCTAGACAGCAAATTGTATGTAAAAGCCTTAGAATTTGTTTCCATTTTTCGTAGTCGTAGTTTAATTATTCGAACTTTTATTTTGTTCCGAAGTTTTTAATGAATATTATTTGAATAAAAAATACATTTCAAAAAAGACAGTTTAAATGGCCACCGCAACGTTTGATATTAACTAACGGAGAAAAGAAGAAGAACAATAACAGAGTTGCGAATTACATATCCTCTACCGTAAACTGTGCAGGAAAGGATGACAATATCATAATCAAAAATATATTCAACACTCCCCTTGATTAAAACCTTCCTGGCAGATAAAAAATTGTATTTTATTACATTGTAAACCTTCCTTTAAAATATATAAATATATCTATGGCTAGTTTCATTACATTTTATAAGTTTAACATGTCACTAAAGATCTTTCAACATAATTGCATTAACCCTCAAGTATATGCAAACAGTTTTACAAAACAACAGTTCACAACCACGCGCAAGAACATTCACCTATATTTACAAAATTTAAACTTTACACATATATTATATTTCACGTTAACAACTGTGCACAGGATCATGTAACTTACTTTTCTTAAGATTAACCTTTACATATACATTTAACATTTCACGTTTATAACTGCGCACAGTATCATACAACTAACTTTTCTTGAGTTTAACCTTTACATATACATTTGGCATTTCACATTTACAACTATGCACAAGGACACCCAGCCAATCCCTCCTAAGTTTGAGATATACACATAGATTTAATATTTCTATATATTACATAATGTTTCAGATTTACATACTGGATAATATATTTTACATTTTTTGTTTTACATTTTACATCTCACATTAACTAATGCTTTAGTTTTACACACAGGGTTTTACACTTCACATTTCTTATTTCACTTTTTAAGTTTTACAAATTTTACTTTACCCAAGCTTTTAGTTTTACAAATTTACGTTTCCTTTTAATTCTACACTTAGGGCTTTACATTTACATTAAATACTATGTGCTTCGCAACTTTTACTTTACCTAAGCTTTCAGTTTTACGCCTAGGGTTTCAAATTTTACCATCTCTTATTTCACATTTTATATTTCACAACATTTACTTCACTTAAACAATTAGTTTTAAACTTAAGGTTTTACATTTTGCATCTCTCGTTTTACACTTTATGTTCTATCTTTTACTTTACCTAATCTGTTACTTTTACACTTGTAGTTTCATACTTTACATTTCTCCTTTCATATTCCACCTTTACATTATCTAATGCTTTAGCCTTACATCTTTAAATATAGAATAACTACGCAGGACACAAGAGTTTCAACACTTAAAACTTTGCTCTTGGGAATTAAATCTACACAGAAACTTATTAAGCTTATGAAGCAGGTTTTCCATCCAATGATATATCTGTTTCAATTTAGTCATATTTTTACAACGTTTCGTCAATTAACTACATTACCATACTAGACCGTAAAACAAAGGCAATATTTATTATCGACAGGTTTAAAACCTTACATATTAAAACTACCGACCACATATGGTTGCTTACAGTCGACATTCAAACCAAAACAAAATTGATCAGTAATAAAAATGCTGAGATCCCTTCTATTTGACTAGTTTCTTCATAATTAATTTATACAGAAAAGATATACCACTTGTAAATATTATAAAAATTGGTAAAAAATTAAAAAACATTAGTCAGTTCACTCGAAGATTTTTAAAGTTTTCTATAAAATTTAAGTTTTTACAATATTCAAAATATCTTAGTGAACATAACAATTATAGTGGTAATTATTCTAAATGTTAAAATAAAACATTCAATTTAGTGTAATTTACGAACAAATATGTTAAAAATATCTATCGTAATATCGTCTACTTCATTTTATATACTACCTACTAATGTAGGTATATTTTCCCTAAAGAAATATGTCACAATAAAAATTGCAACAACTAAATGTTTTAATTTAAATCCCATTTGTAATAATAATGCTAAAATGAATTTTGTGATAAAAATGCTTGTAATAATTTGTTATGAGTTCTTTATAACCGAAAAGAGAATAACCACTTCTGTAACCCAGTTACACAATGTCTATATATTCTACTGTTATACTACAATTAGTACTTTGAATGCAAATTAAACAAGAATTACAATGACATGGAAATTTATATTTAAAGTATAAATTAAAAATTCAACCATTATACCATGACAAGGAAAACAGCGAATAGTTTTTAATACAAAGACATATTTGCTAGACCAATATTGCTCACACTCATGATAATTAATTTAAAAATAAGAGCAAATAACTCACTTCATTTACTTCATACCAGTGCCATTCAATACTGATAATTATTTTTCTAAAACATTTTCTATTCATGGAACACAACGCTAGGAAAGAAGTTTGTATATAATGTGCTGACCAGACCACTGAGAATTAATTAATTCAACCAATAGAAACCGAACTTTGTTTAAGTTCAGTTTCTGTTCTAATGAGATAATATTTTAAGCAATATACTACTAATGCTAGCAATAGGCTTAGGATAAATATGATTTAATCAAGGTATTTATCAAGATTGAAGATTCTCATTCTCTTCAGAAGAAGTTCATTTCTTGCATAATAAAAGTTTTCCCAACAAAATAGTCTGACTTCAAATAACTACCGAATAAAGAACGCATAAAATATTGAAAATACGAGTATTTCTAAAGAACTTTGCCAAAGAACCTAGAACTTCTAAAGAACATTGAACTACTGCTAAAGAACTTTGGAGCCGGTGCCAAGTTGACGCTTCCCTCCTCCCACGTATATACATCCACACACACACATATTAGGCCTATATTCACCTGGAATCGACTTCAAAAATCTCTTGCGGAGCTGTATTTTGCATGGAAGAAACTCCAAGTGGGTACTCGTATTTAAATTTTCAGTACGTTTTTTGTTCGGTGGTTATTTGAAGTTGATTTCAATTAAATTAAAAAGTTTTAGTTTTCTCTTTTTGATTCCTTGTGATATCATATGTTGCTCAGTATATCACAAACTAGAGATGAATTCAATATCACTTATATCTAATTTATGATATCGGAATAGATTTCATTTATTGATATCAGATTACGGCGTCTAATGAACCTAAATATAGTCATATATTTATCTGTATATAAACATTCATAAAAAGCAACTTTATTGAAACATGCACGTGTGAAAATACACATAAATACGTATGTTTGACATATAAATAATGTTCCCTCTTTTGACTTCATCCTAGTCAGTACTTCAAGCACGTATATAACTGTACATACTATATGTTTGCCTACAAAACCTCCTAGTTGCTTCGTGTTTTTATATATAAATATATACATACATATCTATATATATTTATATATATATATATATATATATATATATATATATATATATATATATATATATATATCGTCCTTACCTATCTACTTATGTTCTAGATGCTATATTTTTTTGTGTACACCTCGTATTTATTTACTTATAGACCCACCTACATAGTAATGTTGAATAACTTCATGCATTTGTTTATACCATTGTAGACAAATGGATGAAGTGACTAAACATTATTATATATTATACTTATTTACTTATCTGCCTTTCTACTAATATCTTAGTTGCTTCAAGGCTTTGTATACATTCTTACCTATATATTTACTTTGTTATTTTCTTGTTTATATCAATACAAGTGAAACTATTCCAAAGATATGAGTTTCCTCCTCACCAGTACGAGTTCATGTCACTCCATTGTAGCTCAATATTGCTAAAACTCTATTTATGTCCCTCTTAGTCATATTACAATTTTAAAGGTTTTAATACCAGATTATGATTAGACGTTATAGTATACTCGAGGTAGGGTGTTGGATATTTCAAAATTATCTTGAATTTTAAAATTCGACTCTGAAACTTTGGCAATATTTTTTGAAAGTGATTAAATATTCCTATGGGGATGTCAGGAAGAAAATTATATCGTCTAAATAAACGAGACATTTTACGTTTTTTACTCTTTTCAAAATATTTTCCAATACGCGTTGAAAAGTAAATGGTGTATTTAAAATAAAATAGCAATTAGTAAATTTTCGTAATGACAATTTTTAAAAGCAAAAGTTTTAATATCATTCGTGTGTTCTATCTGAGTGTAGTTCGATTTGGTGGAAGCCACTATCAATATACAAAGTGGAAAAATATTGGCAACAACAGATTTTATTGAATACATTGTGTTTGAGAATCGTGGAATTATGTTCTAAACATTTTTTTCTTTAATTAGTGCATAATCCACGACCAATGTCCATTTTCTTTTACTGGATCGATCTAACGTTTTATCAAAATGCATATAGGGGATGATCATGGTGAGTTAGAGATTTATTTTTTAATTAAGCATTTTATTTATTTAAGCCTAGATATTTTGTTTATGAATATATGGGTATCTATACGTTTTGCTCTATACTAATGTTACATCGATTGTCTTCACGCGAAGTTAAATTTCGTTACTAAATATTAAATGAATATTTTAGGACAGAATATATTATATAGGTCTCATCTGTATGTTCACGATGTTCGAATAAATGCTCTTTTTCTTCGCAGTTTAAATGTTCTGCTTTGAGTAGTCTTCCCAATGACTTATCATAGTGAATAATTTCGGGTCGATAGGTTTCAAAATTTATCATATGAAACTTTTTTGAAATGGTACGGTTATAATAGGGTGTGACAGACTATTGATTTCGTAATTAGATGAGGGACTATTTGTCCCTATGAAAGCGTATCATCTGTTGGTGTTTAAAGGTTATTTGCGCTATATAATAAAAAAAATTGATTACGTGGCAATGATTTCCTTGAATTATAAGAGATACCGCTCATGGATGTTGGCTTTTCTTGGTGTTATGGTTTATTTTATTTATTTATAAACTTTGATTAAATCGTGTAAAATACATTATGATGCAAATTGTTTTGAAATTGGGACGGTTATTTTTGATAAAGGCTAAAAGTTTATTTCATTTACAGAAAATGTAAACTTTTTTTTCTTATAAGAAATATCGGGATTTTATCGTTTGAATAATTTTTCTTTTGCAGGTATACTATATTTTCCTCGCCTTTAAAGTACCAGAAAGCCAAAGAATTACTATCAGGACGGATAAATCTAACAGTCGATCCTAGCGTTTCCTTTACACTTGCAAAATATATCTTTATTTTCTGCGTTCTTTTCGTGAACATCGGTGTAATGAATTGTAATATTTAATAAAGGTAATAAATAATTGCGTCCATAAAATAATTAAACGTTTCATTAAAATAATTTTGGGCTGTTCTAAATTAATTAAGTCACGGTTGAACGCATTATCATTGCATAGATTGACGAAGTTTAAAATTATATTTTTTTGTTTTATTTCAACATTCAGTTCCATTTATATTAGGGATTTCTTCTGAATTCCCTTCATGTTTCTTAATTGCCCCATTTAAAATTACTATAATGCAAAAAACATCCGAATACACATGTGATAGAATATTCTTTCTAGACCTCTTCGACCATCTTTCTATATAACTTGGTTAAAGAACTTTTTCGGTTCGCCATTACAATTCGCTACATTTTTTAGTTCCGGGTTTTATAATACAACGTCCGCCATTTTACTTTGGTTTATTATTTAACATATTAAAATATTTATTTCTAATAAAATAATTAAATTGATATAAATGCATGTTGTGTAAGCTGTGTGTGGTGTCTACTGCCTATAATGAATATAGTTGATACATATAGTGGACTAATTCATAACCAGATCACAAGTCCGATTCGATATGGGTTATCCAATACGCTCGACGAGTGGCGGAGAATCGAACCCAGATCCCTGCAGTGTGCCGTGCCGTTACAGGGTCAAAGGACTTGTGATCAATCCAACACACCACGACGCCGACTATGTAGCGTAACTGATCTAGATTATGATCGGTCTGCTATAAACAACAACAGAATACAATATATAATAACAATAATCAATAAAAAAATAGTACATAATAGTAATAAAATCCAATTCAATAATGACAAATTGATGATTTAGTGAAAAATCGCTCGTACTGGCAATAGATAAATAAATTCGTACTCACAGGTGATTAATTTTTTTTCTTCTATTTATGAAAGAAGACGAATTTTCAGAATGAAAAACAACTCGATCGACTTGATTCGTTCGACTGCGCCAGTTAAGTTTGCTCGAGCGATGGAGGTTTTTTAAAAATGTAATTTACCCTTCAGCGAGATAAAGTATATTTTATTTAATTTAATAATTAACAATACAATATTATTAGATACTTTAAATAATAAGTTATTGATTTTAATATTTATACAATTAAAATATACATAAAGATAAATGTAGTAATGAATAATCGAATCGATCGAATGGTGAATAGAGCTGAATAAATAGGTAACAAATCTGTAAAAATACGATAATAGATTCGGTGTTTATGGTCGGATGATGAAACGATTTGAATGAATAGATAAAAATAAGTATCGAGTTGCGGCAATAGATCCAGAAACTACGGTGAGATAATGAAGAGAGCGAAATAAATAGGTAAAGAATCTGTATCGAAATGCGGTATTACAGCCGAATGGTGAATGGAGTTGAATTATTGCTAGATTAAGGCCGCGTGGTGCGGAAACGAACTATTCACCGAATGGTGAATAGAGCTGAATAAATAAGTATATAACAAATTGATATCGAGATGGGGTAGCAAATCTGGAAACTACGATCGAATAGTGATCAGAGCTTGTTGATCTTTTGGTGTGGGCCTTTTATAACCTTGGTTAGGATGTTGATGTTGGGGCCATGAGTCTTTAGATGATGATGAAAGTATTAACATGAACTGGAAATATCATCCTGCTGTCTGAATACCAATAATACAGGATATGGGGTGAGCGGTTCTTGTTGGCACGACGTACGTAAGATCTTCCCGTAAGAGATCTTCCCGTCTTCCGTAAGAGTTCCAATTTTTATCGCTTACTATTTTTTAAATTTGTTTAACGTGTAGCTAGTAGCTGTCATCACCAGCTTATGTACTACTCATATGCAAATTATGTTCAATAAAATATTTGTAGTTCAAAGTATTAAATGTTGAATAGTTGTTATGACAGAAAAAAATGTTTTCAAAATTTGTGTACTTTAGTTATAGACCCTCTCATCCTGGTGATAAATGAGCAAATCACTTTTATTTTAAAAAACAAAAATATTTTATTTGTCGCACAGCTTATAACAATTATTACAAGCTGTGCGACAACTTATGTATTGAATAAACAGCTTGTAACTATTTATCCGATATGGGTTGGGAGGAAATGGAGGAAAGTTGGGAGCATAGTTCCGAGTTTTCGGATGCTACCCATCCCCTCTTTTCCGCTATTTAAAATATGGAATATGGGAAGTAAATATTCTAAACCTTTCAGTAACAATATTTTTATATGAGGTTTTAAAATGACAGGCTAGAAAATTTATCATTACCAAAACTTTGGTAATGATAAATTTAAGGTTGAATAGCGTCTTTGTTTTCAATTTTATGCAAATACTTGAGTATTTTTTTACATAAAATTTAAACAAAGCATTTAATAAAAAACGTATCATATAAAGAATTTGATAAGAAAAAAAAGTAACGAAAATTTTGACTTTTTTTTATTTAATTATTTTTGTGAATTGCACTGCCCCTTAAATGGAGAAAAATTTTAATTATCCACAATTGTTGTCTGTTTTCTTCGAAGTGTAAAATAGAGTTTTCGAATCGATCGAGTTTGAAAATTAAATTATAAATAAATTTCGTTGACAAGTTTTTCAAGTAAAGTAAATTATTATAATCTTACGAATCGGAGAAAATTAAGATTTGAGTAAATAAACTTCATGATGTTAAATGGTCTTTATATTATTCGAATTTATTAAAAAATACCTCTGTAATTTTTTGTGGATGATTTGAAGATACTGATACTGATCTAATTATATTTAACATCATCTCTATTTTATCTATTCTAAAGCCCTACGGAAGGAAAAAAGCAAAGGTAAGTAAGCAAATTTGTCGTAAAAATTGTTCATAATTTGATTGTCTTGAAATTATCCACAAAAAATATTTTGTTTATAAATATATATACATATATGTGTATTTATATATGTTATATATATATATATATATATATATATATATATATATATATATATAAAGAAACAAAATAAAATTTCTTTTTAAAATTCATTTCAATAATTTTAACTACATACTTAAAAAAACAATACAAATATATTCCAAAATAAAACTTGTAAATCTTAAATACATAGTATATTGATATTGATAGTTGAAAAACATTCAACAAACTACTAAGATAAGAAATATATACGGATATAACGATACAAATGTTCAATGATAAAACTTTAAAAATACGTTACCATTAAAACGAGTTACGCAAAAAAATAGTATTCCTTAAACTTTTTTCTCCTATGGCATATACAATTTTAATATTTAATTTTGTGTGAAAATTATGTTAACAATACATTTATCAAAACATTTAGTTAAATATGTTTAATTTAATTTCTTATAAAAACTTTTTTTAAAATTGTTAACAAGTTACGAATGTCGAGACATAAGAAAGAACTTTTTTTAATGACAATCAAATAAGAGAGGGTATGAGCGTGGTATAATGGTTTTTCTCGAAAATATTTCAGTGGTAAAAAATTTAAATATCAAGTGCTAAATAATTTTCATCAATTTATTACCATGATTCCTTTTTACCATTTTCCATGGTAGACTGCCTATTATCAAAAGGACATATTGAACACGTAGACGGGCATTCAAGTGGAAACAATATTACATTAATTCATTCACAATTAAATGAAACTACGTGATGTAGTATTACTTCTATTTTCTTTAAGTTCTTTACCACAACCTAGGTTTCGTTGTATTACATCTTCAGGTGGGCTATTAGCAAAGATCTTTGTAATAGTATAAAAGTGCGCGAACGATTCGCATGAATAAACGAACTTAGACTTTTAAGTTACAGGAGCAAAATAAAATTATATTTACACCAAGAGTGTAGCTGACATTGTGAATATTTTTATTCAGAACAGCCATGACGGAAACAAGGCGCATCTTGCCGTTGAATTGACTAGCCGTTGTTAAACATATTTAAGAAATTGTAATCATGTTTTTATTGAACACATATTTTTATTTTTCTCTTTTGCTTTTGCACCAATCAAAAGTTTTTATCAAACTCGAGAAGAGGAAATGAGTATTTGATTAATTTTTCGCACTTCAAATTAATAATGATTGGAATGAATCCTCTAAATTTTCCTTTCTTTAGCTATTTTAGCAATGAATGAATTAAAAACGGCGATATTCGTGAAATAAAAATATGAAATTAATGAAAATATGAAATTAATGTTTGATTTAGGGACGAAGATTTGATAATTTTTTTATGATTGGCAAAAACATAGGGTTTTTTCTTGAAAAATGTTAAAAGTGAAATATATAGTTTCATATTTGCCATAATTAAATACAAAATTAATAAAGGTCACAAAAATATGGGTACCAAAAACAATATGTCTCTATACCACTGCGCTTTATTTAAATAAAACGCAGTGGCATGGAGACACTTTGTTTTTTCGTACCCATATTTTTTCTGATTTTTATTAATTTCGTATTAAATTAAGGCAAATAAACAACTATATTTAAATTTGAAAGATATAAAACTCAATCATCATTTTCAAAGGACCAAAAATAAAGGGTTATAAAGTTTAAAGCAAACATATTTTTCAGTAGATAGAGTTATTGAAAACTTCTGATTTTAAAAATGGTTTCACATTTTTATTTTATAAATTGTGTAATCAATGACCATGATAGTAGGGAATAATGCTTGTAGACCTTGACAGTAATTTTTTAATTAAAGATGCAGACGCCCATTACTTTACATCAATTATGGTTCATCTCGAATTTTTTTGCAATGACGCTAAAATTATTTTTATTCATGCACGTGTATTTGTTTTGTTTGAATTATGTCATTAGATCTTCGTGATACACTTTATGTTAGCTTGTCTCACACAAGATAAAATATATTAATTTAAGATATTATTTATAAATTTGCGTATTTATAATGATCCTTAAAAAACAAATTCTTACGCAGATCACTTAAGTAAGAATGAGAGTCCAAATTATTATATGCACATAGAAATAACAGCAATGCTTTTTTAAAGGATGGATAACCATCCTTTAAAAAAGCATTGCTGTTATTTCTATGTGCATATAATAATTTGGACTCTCATTCTTACTTAAGTGATCTGCGTAAGAATTTGTTTTTTAAGGATCATTATAAATACGCAAATTTATAAATAATATCTTAAATTAATATATTTTATCTTGTGTGAGACAAGCTAACATAAAGTGTATCACGAAGATCTAATGACATAATTCAAACAAAACAAATACACGTGCATGAATAAAAATAATTTTAGAATAGTTTTGAATGAGATGTTTTAAAGTATTTAAAATAGTATACTTTTTAAATATATATATATATATATATATATATATGTATACGCCTGGAAATATTTTAAGGAAGTAGTGAATAAATTCCTAGAAAACCATGAAAATCCAAATTATGAGAGAGTGAAGAAAATGATTGAAAATTTTGGAAAATTGGGATGTTTGATGGGCATTAAACTTCACTTAATCCTCACTTGGACTATTTTCCTAATAACTTGGGAGCTGTAAGTGAAGAGAAAGGCGAAAGATTTGAAAGAGATAGAACGTCGCTATCGGGAAAGATGGAATAAAAGAATGATGTCAGACTGTTGTTAGTTGCTAAAGCGAAATGATCCAAGTCAAACTTTTAAGCGAAAATCTCACAATAGAAGCTTCGCTTAAAAAAAACAAGATTCCAAAAAGGTATTTATAATTTCTAATTTATTTATTAACGTCATTTAAATGTAATTATAATATTTTAAAGTCATGGGAAATTGGCTTTTTTGCGATTTCATTCATAAGGCTTTTCCAAAAAAACTGAGGACGATGGGGAAAATCTAAATACATATTCGTAATCAACGCACCAAGAGCAGCAATACCCTAAGATCAGCTATTAAATCCAAAAAGGGAAAATAAAAGTAAAAATTTCTAAAGTAAAGATTTGTAGAGTGACAGATCTTTGAAGTTTCCTCTTTCATAATTGTGATTTCTTATTTAGAAGACTTTGATTTTGTAATTGATTTTTAATAGGGCCCTTTGGTATAGACTGTTATTTAGAATTTTTGTAAACATAGTCACAATATCTTTCTAAGTCTTTACCATATTATATTCCACTGTGTTCTGGCAATTATTAATTCGAATTTACTACTGAATTAAATCAGGGGGTCAATTAATTTTCTGAGGGATCTCTCCAGAAACCAACAATTATAAAAAGCAAAAAAAAACCTCATGTCATTTTTTTTCATATCTTTTGCAGTAATGTGTATTTTCTTAAAATCCTTTATATTATTCGAGTATTGTTCATGACGCATTTGACATGTTTATCCCGTATCACATTTTGCCTATAAAATATTATTTTGAGTAAATAACTTGACATTAATTAATCTCAAGTGTCTAATTAAAACAAGTATTTTTTTGTTATTTTATAATGGCTCACTTGTGACTAAATACTTGTCGCACATATTATTTCTTGTCGCACCATAGGAATATTAATTATATTCTACTCATAGAAATAAATCTTAAAGTAAAAATAAGATTCATATATTATTATAATAATATATTGCATGATAACTATATTTTTACTATTTATTTATAAACTTGAAAGCTTATCAAATTTAATTTACTCTTTATTTTTTGCACCATATATATAATATTTCAGAAAGACACAATTTTAAAAATGAAGTAATTTCGTTTTTCATCAAATTACATTTAGTCTAATTTTTTTCAACTATTAATTCAATTTATTATTAAAAAATGAGTCGCCAGGTTTAAAATTGATGTCTTAATGTTAATCACCAAATATTTATGATTTTATATTTGTATCAATTGTTATTTTCAATTGATTTTTCGAGTCGTGACTTGCAATGAAGAATTTTGGTACTGAACTGTGCTTAAATGTCTGGTCCCTATATAATGTTAAATTCATGTCATAAATTGCAGCTTAAGTTTGTGTAAATTCGATAACTACAATAGTGATAAGTAGTAACCTTATGTTTTTTTTTATTCTAAATTTCGATCAGAAAAATGTTTATTTAGGAAAATTATGAATTTACCAGCAGTCAATGATTACAATAAAAAAATACATTGTATGAATGAGTATATATTCTTATATTTATTTTATAGGTATAAATTTCTATTGTGTATTCTGCATTTACTTTAGTATACATTGTGAAGTTCCTTTGTTATATTCAGGAAAATAAGGAGCTAACAAAGATATGGAACGATCATATATTTATTTCACTGGGCCTTTCTAACAAATTATTCGTTAGGGAGTTTTACTTAAAATGATCTTATATTTTTGTTTTGAGGGAAACTGTTACTTAAAACGATGATTTTTTCAATACATTTAGTATATAATGCAAACATATCCACTTAGCACGTTTTGCATTTAAGTATAACGTCAAGCAAGAACTATCTATTTATATTCATACCTGCAAAAGAAAGATAAAAGAAACTTTATTCAGTTAAGAAATGTAAAATTGTTGAAATGATCTCAAACTTTGAAAACGTTAGTTGCATGCTATTGTTTTACTGAAAATGTTTTGACTTACTGAACAATTTTATTCCACCCTGCGTGAACTTGAATAATTGTAATTGCAATGTGGTACTGATTTCTGTTATGGCAATAAAACTGGAGAGAAATAGTTTTAAATACACCCGAAATTAAATATCTGTATATTTGTCGTTGTATGTATTTCGATGATTTAACCTCGGACCATTACGAAAGTTTCTTCCATAATATAACGGTTACTTATGAAAAAATATAAATAAAACAGATGGGATTGGGAAACTCCATCTTATATTATTGTTTTTATTATTATCTCACATTGCACAATTGAAATCCTTTTTATTTTTAAAATCTCTTTTTATGAATAAAAATTTTAATTTTTTGCAATATGCAAGAAATTTATATTGTTACATCATATCAGACAGAATTGAAAGAGAAGAAGGGATTACGGCTCCTAATCTTCCCAGGATCAGCATCGTCCTCATAACTTCTATAATTCAATTCTTGTCTTTAATATATTTTTTATGTAGTTAATAATTTAAAAAGTCAGAGACGTTAAACACTAAGATTAAATTTATCAAAAAACATTTTGAATTGTGGATTAGAAAACTTGGAATATTATTTTTAAAGGTGTATCTTTATTTAATCTGACGATTTTCATAATTTTAACCAATGATGAAAAAATAAAAGATCTTCTCATTGAAATTTACTTTTATTTCTATTTCTTACGCAAGTGGTTACTAGTAATTAATGGCAGAAGAAAGATTCTTCTTCACACCTAATTCGGTTTTCACTAAATATATTTATTAGTATTCTACTCACCCTCAGCCATTAATTACTAATAACCACTTGCGTAAGAAATAGAAATAAAAGTAAATTTCAATGAGAAGATCTTTTATTTTTTCATCCCTCTATTCAAAGAGATGAAAACAAAAGAATTTACTTATGTGATCCGTAAACAGAAGTCATTCCCAAAGTAAAATCTCATCTCACCCTCTAATTATTTTCCCAAAGACTCGTGTACTTTCTTCAGACGATTAGTTGTACGCCAAATATTAGATATATCCATTACGCTCGCTGTTGGAGCACATTTTCTTCTGTTTGTGTTAGCATATATGTTAATAATTTGAGTGATGAATTAAAAAAATTACATCACCTCTGAATTTATTAAAGAATATAAAGTTAGGTGTACAAAGGTTGTATTTATTTCAATAATGATAAAAAATGTTTTACGTATTCATAAAACTAGTATTTATTTTATAAACTTTGATGTATAGAAGTGTTATTTTTTGATAAATCACTGCAGAAACTTGTCTGCCTTTCTGCTTTATGATAATTGAAAATTTTGAACTTGAATTATATAACATTTTTAAATCAAATATTATACCTATTTAATTTTAAAAATTATTATATATTATATTTCAAATAATTACTTTAAATAGTTTTCTAAACCATTTCGGTGATCTAATTGCATTAATTAATGATCGGTCTCAAAATGTTCTTCCCATTGTCACAGTTTGCAGCTTCGTCACTGGCGTCTATGGCAATTAAGCTCACTAATACGCTGAATTGTGAATAAACGCAACTCATAGTAATGAAAAGAGTGGCGGTTTATTTGAAATATATCGTAAATTACTTCTCGGATTCTTTGTTTTCGTACTATTTTAATGTGTGAAACTTTTACTAAAAACGCGTAAAGAGTTTTTGTGTAAATTCGCAAAAAAAAATGAAATACTGGACAGTATCTAATAAATATCGTCTCGGGGGTTTATTTAAAAAGTATACATTGTAAGTTTAAATTTGCAAAGAATGTATCACTATATGTTTATAGTGATACATTTATATAAGTTATACATGAGATATGTATAACTTATATATTTTTGCGAATGTTTTAATACTCGTATATTAAATACATGTTTATCACACCTTTTTTGTAATAATTATTATTCCATATTCGGAAGATAGAATATTGCCACAATAATGTGCATGTCTGTGATTACCTTTTTGGACGGCTAATGTTTTACAGGTTATTTTTCTTTATTATAACACGGATAAATCTCCTACTCTTCATACGAAATCGGTACACTACCTCGTACATGGTTTGTTGGCTTAGAAACAAATTACGTCCGTTATGTTTTTATTAGTGTGATCTAAAAAATGAATTTTGAGGCACTTTTTATTTGGCAGAATTTTCACAAGACGGCTCGTTTACAAGGAAAAATTGTCTATAATTGAAAAATTGTCTATTAGTATGTAAGGAAAAGTTGTCTATAATTTAAAAATTGTCTATTCGTATATAAGGAAAAGTTGTCTATAATTTTATTGAAACACTTATTAGTAAAAATACTTAAACTTAATTTAAATTCTTAACTTTGATGTTTTGTGAGCCGATATTCTCTTCAATTTCTCAAGTTACTGACACAAATTACGTATGTAGATGAAAAAAAGTACTCGGTCTCGTACGTAAATCATTACAAAATAGTGTTGAGTATTTCCGTAGTGAGTATGCATTAATTGAATCTATCAATTATTTACTTGTCACTGCGCCAAGTTTCATTGCTGTGTTCCTTTTGTTCATGAGATTATACCAATTTAATCTGTGACATCTGAAAAATTTCTTGAATAAAGAGAGAATTAAACACCAAGCTGTTTAAAGCACCTTTTAGATGACAGAGATTATTACAACCGTATTGTGTACATATGATAAAGAAGGTAGAGAACTCTGGTTCGCCTTACACGACTATTAAAAATGACCAGCTTCACTTAAAATTGTTTGGTATAACCTTGAAAATAACTCTTGTGCTGGACGGCCGTTAACTATCACAACTGAAGAAAACGTGGGAAAAATGTGCAATTTGGTCATGGGAGATAAAGAATAAAAAATTAGAGATACATCTGAAATTATAGGTATCTCTTAAAAATTAATTCAAGGCATTATTCTCAATGAACTGGGTTTCTTAAAGTGTCTGCGAGGTGGACGCTGGACCGGAAAAATACAGACGAATAACGATTTCTTTGTTCGAAATAATTTTGGAACTTATTTGTATCTGCTGACGCAATTGGGGTCTACTATTATACAGGCTGTCCAGTGGCAGATTTCAAAGTTTGAACAAACATAGTTTCTGAACACAACACATAAGAGGGGCGCGGGGGCGTCGTTAGAAGCGCAAGCGGTGAGGATGTTTTAGTAGCCATGGAACAGTGGAGTGGAGAGCACCGCGCTTTTGCCGTCGAGGCGTACATTTCGAGTGAATTTTCGCTGTCTGTAGCACGCCGTCGATTTAATAATCGTTACATTATTCGTCGATTACGTGATGGACCATCGATTAACCTCATTCAGTAATGGGTAGCAAGGTTCAGAGCTACAGGATCAACATTAAATAGGCCCAGGCCAGGACCTACATCATTGGTAGCCACGGATGAAAATGTCGAGCGTGTTATGGATTCTGTCGTTGAAAATCCCCGTTTATAACTGCGTACACGTTCATCCATATTGGGAATTCCGAAATCAACTTTACAGGTAATAATGCAAAAAAAGCTCAAGTTCCATCCATATAAAATTCAAATTGTTCAAGATTTAAACGATTCTGACTTTGAATTAAGAAAAACTTACGCGGAGGTGATGTTGTTGAGATTTCGTACTACTACCCGGATGGGCAACATATTCTTTAGTGACGAAACTCACTTTCACATTGGAGGATATGTGACTAAGCAGAACTTTTGTTACTGGGATGTTCACAACCCAAGACAAATGCATCAAGAGCCTTTACATAAGCCTAAAGTAACAGTCTGGTGTGCCATGTCTGCATCTGCAATCATAGGGTCTTATTTCTTTGAAAATCAACGTGGCCAAACTATAACTGTGAATCCGGAGAAATATGCCCAGATGTTAAATAACTTTTTCATAGTAGAACTACAGAACAGTCCATCCTTCAACCAAAACACATGGTTCCAGTAGGACGGGGCCACAGCTCACACCGCTAATGTGTCCATGAATGCAGTGCGGCAGTTATTTCCAGAAAAAAACATATCCCGAAACGGTACCGTACCGTGGCCACCTAGGTCACCCGATTTAAACCCATGTGACTTTTTCTTATGGGGATACTTAAAATCAGTTGTTTACAAATCCGAGCACTGTGACACAACTTAAAGAAAATATTCGAGCCGAAGTCAGTAGGATACCCCAGTCGCTCTGCAAACGCGTTTTTGAAAACATGCGTGCTAGACTCGAAGAGTGTGTCAGACTCGATGGCCGCCATTTGGAAAACGTGGTTTTTAAAAAATGAAATCCGCATTTGTTTTTATAAAGTTAAAATAAACCTACTTTGTATTAGAGGTGTAGTTTTTTTTTACAATTTTTCAAACATTGAAATCTGCCACTGGACACCCTGTGCTTCAGAAAAAAAAGTAATAAATTCAGTAATAAACGAAGAACACCAAAATCATCAATCCCGAAGAAATCTTAAGTATTTTTACCCACAAATCAAGTATTAGCATTAGTTTTCTCGGGCTCGATGTAAGTAAGTGTGAAAGATTATCTACCAAACATATGACCTCAAACTGCAGTTATTACTCATTCTACCACGTTAATTGCATGATGAATAACAACACCCAATAATGTTAACATAAATATCTCGTATCTTCCTATTCACCTGACCCGGTTCTGTCTTACTTTCATCTATTCCTCATTTAAAAGAAAAGGAGGACAGATATGAAGAAAATTAAATTAATGCTTATTTAGAGGGCCTTGGAGATATTTATTCTGGGCCTGGAAGGGGGAGGGGGGTGGGGTGCAGATTAAGTAATTGTTTTATCATTGCAAATTTATGGATGAAATGTCAAAGAATGCTCATTCAAATCGAATTAGATCGAAATTTAATACCTTTTTCATAGTTAAGTTATAAACCTTTATTAATTCTAGTGCATTAGCCACTGGAAATTATTTTAAAAAAGAAAGAAGATAAATTTTCTTTTCCATTTACGAACATAAAACCTTGTTAAACTCTAAGTTAAATAAAATTTAATTTAGAAGAATAACGTTAAAGATGTTTGTAAAAGGAAAAGAAAATGTATTATGTATAATTTACTATTAAGCTACACGCAGCGTTAACCACAGCAATTTCATCTTACGACAATTTACTATATACTATTTTAATAATTAAATACAATTTTTATGATTAGGGACAATATGCGCTCACTTGTCACAGTTACATAGATTTAGTTAAAACGTAACTTGGCAGCTAGCTAAATTAACCTATTGTTTTGAATTTTAGAAGACTAAATATTATTTTCTACTAGAATTCATTTAAAACAATTTTTTTAAAATAGTTGTGGAAAATAACAGGATTACCAATAATTAATTAATACCATATTTTTTTGAATGAACGAGATTATGTATAAATCTTAATGCACAAAAATATTATCATTGTATTTACTTAGTTGTATTATTAATTTATCATTATTATTTGATTTTTAATAATTATGTATTATCGGAAACGTTACTAAATTTATAGTTAATTAATATTCTTTTCAGAAAAGTTACTATTTATAAAAGAATACTTTTTCCGAATTAAAGTCTAGTAATGTGTTTTTCCACAACGTTAGGTTATTGAAAGTGTTTACGATGTCTTTGCCTCTAGCGGCATATTTTGATGATATTTGTGCAGGTATATGATGATGTTGACATTCAATACCAGATATCAGTCATTTGGAAAGTGATTAAACGTTACCCCTGTTTCTAGTTTTAATCACGTTAGCTTGAGCTATGAGCTTCTATTAATATATAATGGTATATTACTGTCACTATTGAGTACCTTCCATGAGCAATATAACAATCAACTTTTAGAACTATTGCGTTCTTGACAGTTATATTAGGGGTTTATAATAATAAAAATTGCATTATGTTATTTAAGGCTATGGATGCATCATTTAAACTAATACTTGTATAAGGAAATACGGTTCTATTTAAATTTTCAACAGCTTTCATTGTAGTAGAACGCTTTTGAAAATTTTATTAAAGGCTTTGAAAGTATCATATGTCAAAGTAAGCAACCTTTCATAAGCAAGACTCACAACATGCCCATGGATATAGAATTCATGTGTCATTAGTTTCATATTACGCATATGTGCAACGCGAGTAGCTGGCCGTAATGATAAATTGGTACGTGACTGAATAATGAAGCAACTTCAATTGAACGGTTTCTTTTCTTTGTGATAATTAAAATTATTAATTAACAATTCATTACCTGCCAAATTTTGACAAAGAAAAGATAGATTCAATTTTAGTGTTGTAATAATAATTTAATTACGGATCGATCACTAACTCATAATTAATAATTCGCTGATTAATATACCCCAATTTCTTTATATAACATTATTTTAAAGGACATATTAAAATTTTTTGGAGTAAAAAAATAGGGAACAATTAACGTACATATTAAAATATTGCATTGATTAAATTAGAATTAAAGTTAAAATATAGTAGCTGAATTTGTTTGAATACGTTTATGACAATTGGATTAAAAATATCTTAAGAATATTCAAGATAAAAAATAAACTAGATCCTTCCTTAAATCAAAATAATGTAATCAAATTGAAATGGTGCGGTTGTTTTAATTACTATATAATTTTTTTCCCTTCATAAAACGATGGAAATCTGATTTTAAAAAAATCCTAATTTATTATCTCAAGAGCTAACATGAAAACAAAATACTTATAATAACATTATTATTTGGTGGTAGATACACAAATCCTGGTAAATTGTTGCCACCACTCATTAATTCTAACAGTCTTGATTGAATCGCTTCTTATGCAGTGGTTATAACACTATTATGTAGTTAATTTTTCGTGACACTGGTATAAAGAATACTTAAGGTGTTATTACAATGACATTGATAAATTAAAGAAAAAGTTTCTTTTTTTGTATCTGTCGAGATTGTAAAATTGTTTTAATTACCGAAGCAAGTACGATTGATTATTTGCTATTCTTTGTCATGATTCTATAATAGTTTAAATGAGATGATATGTGTTCTAACACTTTATTAAATTTGATTAATAAAGTTTTACAGACAAATGTGTGAAACTACTATAAAACACTTCCAAATGTATGAAACTACTGTTGCGCAAAATTATGTATTCATTCGAATGAATACATAATTTTGCGCAACAGTAGTTTATATTTATCCTTGCCATATCCCGATCGGTTTAGTACTAATATATTTATTGTATAATGACTTTATATAAATATAAACCGCTGACTCGTATTAAAATTTAGGCCAGATTAATTATAAAATTTTTGTTAAACAGGTATTATATAACCACACGTAAAAAATTGTTTAAGTAAATTTAAAGCTGATTCCAGTAAAACAATAAATATATGTATACATAGGGAGATGTTATACCTCCAAAGCAATTCATGAGTTGATTCAAAGACATCTTCAAGATCTTTTATTGGAAAGGACAAGACTTAAATATAAATGACGAGTTTTCTCACATTTGAGATTCGCTGATGACATTCTGGCAAACATACCGTAGGACCTGCCGGTCATTCTTTGTCAACCTCAGTATAAACTTGAACAAGGCAAAGCCATGTTCATATCACAGATCGTATTAATACCGGTAGATATTGGTAATGGCAGCATCGAAGTTCTCAAAGAGAATATCTACCTTCGACAAATGATTTAGTTGAAAAGAAACAACATTGACAAAGAATCTGTTAATAATTTGAATGAGCTGAAAAGTGTTTGACAAATTGTGTCAAATCATCACGTAACAGATTTCACAAGGAGCTAAAAGTCAATTTCTGTCACATTGCATAACTTTAACAATTTGTTACCGTCACCTAGCGCTTAAAAACAGCAGACTAATATGGCAATGATCAGATTTATAATTGCAGAAGCGACTATATCTATTGGTTATTGAGTAGACGCGTTTTTAAGTGGAGACAGAAAAGTTGATTAAGACAAACTGGATGTAGAAGGCAGAGACCCATGTATAGCTGCGTCTTTGGAAAGGCCTGTATCCAGAAGTGAATCGATAAGGACTCATGATAATAATTATGATTTTTTTATTCCTACCGTGAAAATAGTATTATGAGTGGAATAAATTACCCAGATGTGTACTAATATTAGTATAGAAGCCGAGCGTGTTCTAAAATAGCACCTATGTAAGCATATATTGTATCAACATACATATAGATTCATTGCTTTTTTTCACTTTCGTAGGCATATTATCTAATTCATTTATTCTTAAAAAACATAATTTTGTGAGTGCAATTTCATACACAGAATTAAAAGATTAGTTATTTTTAGGTGCAACTTTTTTAAAGTTTTTAGATACAATTATTGAAAAGTTTAATCTCACAATGGATGTAAGTAAAATAAAACAATGAATTTTATTTACTTTAGTACTGAAAGAGGTAATAAATTAAATATTATTAAGTTTCTTTCAAATTCCATCTTCAATTGCAAAGCATTTTCACCTTGCAGTATACTGAAGAAATTAACCTCGACACAGAAATGAATAGATTGACCGGTATGACCTTTCGTTATCGAAGCCATAAACCTCTAATGCTACACATTCATTATATTTAATTACATTATAATTAATTTTTTCTAAGTGAGATTAGAATAAAAAAATGTTCACCTACATTATTCACTTTTTCTTATCGAATATTAGTTTCATGTATTTTATGTTCGCTTTCGTATTTCATAAGATTGAAGTATGAAAATTTGAACCATGCGATTAGTCAAAAGGCTGAATATGTGATTAATGTGGTTCAGATTATAAAATGTTGATTTCAATCTGCATGCCAGAGTATCTAGAGTTGCCGACTGTTGGAATTTATGGTGTAAAATTAAAGTGGTCGGTGAGCGAAGTATTTCAAGTGAATTAAATTACATTCCCTCTCTTAATTTAGGTCATAAAAGTTATAGAAGAAAATTTAAAATATGTAAAGATAATATGCTTACAAAGGTAGAGTCATTGATTAAAAACATATTTTAATGGCATAAGGTCTTATAGTCAGTTTACATTTGGAAATAATTAGTTTATTGGTAAAGATCGAATTATTAGCGATAAGAGCATGATATTTTAAAAAAGCAAACCTTTCCAAGTTAAGGAATAAACAATCAAGCATATAATGTCAGTGGAGAGGTTCATATATTTCCAGAAAGTGAATAAAAATATAAACATGAGATTATTTTCCCTACTATTTACTATAAAGCTTTACACTAAGCCTATGAAAAATAAGCTTAACTATAATATGTCGTTGTTAATATTTATTTGTTTCCTTGTCTATCTTACATGTTCGTTTTGTGAACTTTTTGAAATGCCGTTAAAATAATATTGTAGTACAAAACAGTAAATTATTTTAATCATTTCTTGAAATTATATTATTTTATGTGGCGAAAATTATCAGTGTGAATATAAACGTGGTATTTTTTCTAATAGCTCATTATCCCTTTAATCATGCTTGATGACTCGTTCTTAATCAGGCTCTCGACTATTAACTATTACATAATGCAACCACCATTACCTAGATTATATTTTAACTTTTCAAGTTTACGTATTACTTGCACTACCGGAACACCGTGTCCACTTAAGAATATATAAACCGTTAAGCGTACAAAGTATTTCGATGAAACCAGTAACAAATATTTATATTAGTTTTCACCATGCCAATCTAGAAATATATCTTTAAGAGGTATAATAAATACCTATTTTAAAATACGGAGTTCTTTTTGCAGTGGATTTAAATAATTTGTATGAATTTTTTGCAAATTTTAACAGTCCTAACTGGAGGTAGAATTTTACGTAACTACTCAAACTTAAAAAAGTCGAATTTTATATAACCACTTAAACTTCATAAACTAGTAGAGTCTACTTAGATGTAATTATTTTCCTTTTAATTTCGTTATATACACAATTATTGTGAGTACTTTTCAGGTATTCAAAAGGAACAGTTTACCTGGCTGGTATTGGGACTCGTATTTGTAACAAAAGATATCATTTATTAGATTAATATTTCATAAACGAATCTTTATATTGAAAACGTGTTAATGTCAAACTTAAACAATTTTGAAAGAGCTATTCAATGAAACCCTTGACAACGGGACGTGTGAATAAAAAAAATCACTTGCACATTACCTGGAGGTAGGTTTGCCACCTTTTTTTTAAACAAATAGAGTATATTTACTTTCTAAGGTAAAAAAATAAAGTTGATGTTGTCTCAAAAAATAAAGTATTATTTAATTAGATATTTTTTATACAAATTTTTATATTTAGATATTTTTTCCACACATATTTTTTGTTGCTCCTAGCAACATCTAATAAATATTTGTTATCAAAAAACGTCTTAACCGCATCTTTAAAATCTATGTCCATATTAAGATAGATAAATAATTAGTTTTTTATTAAGTTAGGGACGCTCTATTTCGTTCGTCCCGCCACTTAGCATTTATCAGAGAAAAAACTCTCTCCGTAAATGCTGAATGGATAGCATAAATATTATAATGTATAGCATAAATATAATGGAAAGCATAAATACTATTTTGTATATATTTACAAAATCATTACTAATATAAAAAATGTTTGTCAATGAGTTCCGAAAAATGTACTGAATGATTAACTCATGCGCATAACTCCTTTAATAAATTAATTTCTTCATACAGGTCATCCATGTTAATGTTAATTTTTTGCAGTTTAAAAGTTTCAAGCATGTGAACAAAATGCTCATATTCAATATCACTTTTTAAATTTATGACGCTCAATGAAAAGAGCCAATTTGTGTGACTTAAGTCAAACCATTAATCCAGGTACCCTAAGGCTTTATCCAATAAAAGTACTTATTTGAAACTATCTACTAATCTTACTAGTTTTTTATAATATTTAGATTTTAATTATGCATTATCCATTTTCTTTAAACTTTTTGCGGACTATCAACGTAATAATATTTGTAAGAATAAGTACAGAAATGCTCAATTTAGTTCTAAAAGTTTTTGTATTTTCTTTGTTTATAACTAGGCTCTTTTTAAAAATAATAGGGAAAAATTGAGAGGCGCTCTGCCGGACCAGGCTGCAGTGCTACATGAACATCACGCTAGCACATTATTTACCTGTTGGAATATATAAAGAAAACTTATGAAGTAAAAGTAGAACTCATATTACGAGAGTTTTGTACACATCTAGACACTTATAAGAATTCAAGGGTACATAGTATTTCTATTAAACTATTCACAAATATTAATTTTGTAAAAAGCAGATATATTGCCTATTGTATCTCTCACAGGTGTTTTTTACCCCCGATGCATATGTCTAATAGAAAAGATCTAGCATAAACGCTATAATTTTTCTGTAATTTTCAGTTTCAGAAATTTGGGGGAATGTTCGATTTTTGCTTATTTTTTTGGAATATCTTTAAATATTCAATTTCAAATCACGAAAAATATATTTTTGTACTTCTCATAAAACATATTTTTAAATGATGTATAAAATTGCTTATCCACACACCTTCATTAATTCTTATGTGAATATTTATAAAAAGGCAGCTAATATCTTCCCAAATTTTAGGTTTCCAGATTGCACGGTTTCTGAACAAATCAACTATAAGTATATAACAACGTAAATATATTGCTTACTAAACCTTTCATAGGAGTAAAATATAGTGCATATTTAAAAAAATATGGCATTTAGGAGCATTGCTGTAGTTTCCCCATAAATTTTGCGTATGCATCAAAAACCTGCATTTTTTATAATATGAGTATTTCTGAAAATAAAGGGAAAAGAAAATCTTTTCTTGTATATTTGTCAGTATGTCTTTGAACATATTATACATAAAAGTATGAACATATTGTCATTGCAACCCTTATAACCAGATATTTCAAATGCTACTCCGTACTATATAAGGAATTTAAAAAAATTAGAATTGAATATATTTGGCGTTAATTTTGTAGAAATTCATTATTCACAATTAAATGAAACTACGTGATGTAGTATTATTTCTACTATCTTTAATTTCTTTACCACGACCTAGGTTTCGTTGTATTACAACATCTTCAGGTGGGATATTAGCAAAGATTAACTCTTAGGAACAACCAACAGCATTTATATGTTTCAAACACAATAGCGGAAGACTACTTTGTGCGGATTTTTCCATTGTTTATGTTAGTGAGTTTATTGCAGGGGCGCAGACTAGGTTTTATTATATTACAGAGAGTTATACAATATACCAGTATTTTAGTTGGGGTAATAAATTCAATTGTTGTTATTATGTGAAGTTATACAATACAAACTTTAGGGTGTATGTAATAAAATTAAATGGAAGTTATTGTCGGTAATATATTGCAAAGGCAAGGGTATTTGAAAGTAAGGCCAAGGTAATATACTAATTCTACATATCTTATTATCAGTAATATATTTATACAAAAGCAAGGGTATTTGTAAGTAAGGACAAGGTAATACACTAATTCTACATATCTCCGGTTTTGTGTATTCATATATTTATTCATTTATTTCTTTTAATTTTTTTGTTTTTGTTATATATACTCATATTTATATGTGTATTAATGCTGAAACAATTTTCAGGGTACTGTAGTATCAATGTTTTATATTTATATTATATCTAGAAGATATTAAGAATGGGTGATGATATTATATTTAGTTGTTCATTTAATATATTGACCTTGATATCTTTTTTATGTCTGTTTATTTCTAATGTTTCTAGGATATTAAGTTTATTGCCTTTTGTATTTATTTGTAATATATAGGGGGCATTATCAGTATGGGGGTGATGGTTATTTTCAATGAGATGTTTAGCAAAGTGAGATGTGTCTGGTTTATTATTACGCCAGCTGGCGATGTGTTCTTTATATCTTGTATTAAAATCTCTTCCTGTTTGACCTATGTATACACTATTACAATCGTTACATTTAAGTTTATAGATACCACTCTTTTTATGTTTATCTATTTTTTCTTTATTATTAATAAGGGTTTTACCCAAGTTATTTAAGGTACTATACGTACATGTTATATTATTTATATTTTTATTATTAGTTAAGAGTTTTCCTTATTTTTGAGTGATACATTACCTATGTATGGGATAGATTTATAGTAAATATTATTCTTATTTGATGCGACCGGGTATATTTCTTGTATTAGTATTTTTCTTAATTTATTATGGTACAGTTTTGTGACAATTGATGAGTCATAATTATTGTTTGTTGCGATTTGTCTTATAGTTTTTATTTCTTTACGTAGGTTAGGTTTTTCAAGAGGGATGGTTAAAGCTCTGTGAATCATGGAATGAAAGGCTGCTAACTTATGGGACCAAGGGTGTTGAGATTGACCATTAATTATGGAGTCTGTAAATGTGTCTTTTCTAAATATACTAAATTTATGTTTATTATTAAAGAAATTAAAGATAGTAGAAATAATACTACATCACGTAGTTTCATTTAATTGTGAAAATTAGAATTATTATAAAAAAATTAGATTAATTATAAAAATTATAGTATTTTTATTTCTCTTCTCCCCTAAATTTTCAAAATGAATGTTTTTGAGTTTTGACTATTGCATGTTTTATTACTACGCCAAATTTCATGTGTCCACGTTACGCAGTTTTTTAGAAAAAAATGCTTCTGACGTACGAACAGACGCGTGAGTGATCTTTATAAGTTCCGTTTTTTGTTTGTTTTGAGGTATGTGATTCAATTCGTTTAGAAAAAAGAAGGTAAGTTAAGAAAACTACACTGAAATTTAGTAGATTATTATTATTTAATTTTGTCTTTCATGTAATTTTGTCTTTTCATGTATCGCTAGTGCCGTATTGGTAAGTACAGAATTGAGAATGGAAAATTATTTTAAAGCTGTCGACCTTTTCACACCATGTATATTTTTAACAATTGATGATATTTTAGTAATTATTTAGTAAACAAACTATAATGCCTAAGTTTTCTTCTTTAATCTGCATTCAATTTTAAGTTTTGTACTTTAAATGAATCAATTGGAATATGATGACACCATGACATAGTATAAGGTAGAAGTGATGCCATGTGGAAATTTCTGAGGGGCAGTGGTTCGATTGAAAAATGACGGAATGCAACTTGCGCGTTACGTGGCGGGGCGCACTCCCTAAAAGTTATAAAATTCATTAAAATTAATTATTCCTTCACCTATCGAAGGTGTCTTTTCAATTTGTCTACACATAATTAGATACGACATTATAATATATATATATATATATATATATATATATATATATATATATATATATATATATACACATACACACACACACACATATATATATATATATATATATATATATATATATATATATACACTTTTCCATAAAAAACGGGCGGTTTTGATTTTGTCATGTTATTAACAAAATATTATTTTATTAAGAGGTTGTATTTGTATTTTGGCACATAAAAACAAACGTAAAATTATTGCGCTGCTTGAAGAAGGCTGTAGCCAATGTTATATGTCTCAGTAGTATAATGTGAGCCGTTCTACCGTCCAAATGACCTGGAAACGATACCAAGAAACGAGCTCCGCCAGTAGAATGTCCGGTTCTGGAAGAAAACGGTGCACTGAACCACGGGACGACCCCTTTATAGTTAGTCAAGCGCTACGAAATCGTCAAGTTACGTACGTGGATTTCAAATAGAATTCAATCTCGAGAACATCAGAGGTACACGAGTAAGCATATGGACAGTCAGAAGGAGACTTCAGGCCGTCAATTTACGTAGCTATCCCCCAGCTCGTGGCCTTACATTGCTCCGTGAGCATCGAGTTGCCAGATTGAGATACGCTCAAAATTTTTCGTCGTGGACTCAACAAGACTGGAATAGTGTCTTATTATCCGATGAAGCTCATATATCAATTAGTGGTGAGAATCGACGTCGGCGAGTCTTACGAAGACCTGGAGAACGCTTCGCAGAAGTGTGCTTTGAGGAAATCACACCTGACGATGGAGGCTCCGTAATGTTTTGGGCTGGTATTAACTCAGATGGCCGTACCGAGTTAGTTTTTATTGAAAATGGCACACTTAATGCGCAAAGGTATATAACAGAGGTTCTTATTCCTCATGCCCAACCCGAATTAACAGCAGTTAGAGGCGAGTCCATTTTTATGGACGACAACGCTCGCGCCCACCGCTTTAGAGACGTTGATGCGTATATGCAGGAAGCCGGAATTCGTCAGTTAGACTGACCAGCTAGAAGTCTCGACCTCAATCCGATAGAACACATATGGGATAATCTCAAATGACGCGTCAGAGCCGTAAAACCAGCTCCAGAAAACGTTCATGCCCTTAAAAATGTGATCGTCGCTGAATGGGAACGTATTCCTCACGAAATGATAAAAAACGTCGTCGAAAGCATGCCTAGCAGATTAAGCGCATTAATTTTAGCTAGAGTATGGCCATACTTGTTACTAAATTTTCAAATTTTATGTTAAATTAATAAAAAATATCCAAAAATAAACTTTAGCTATTTTTAATGTACCAGTATGAAAACGCTCGATGTCGACTTTAGCACCTTTTTTTTATTTATTCGCATTTTTAATGATAGAATTAGGTAAAAACGATATCTCAATAATAAATAACAAAATTCTCATCATATCGCCCTATAAAATGCATCAAATAATAATAAAATAACTTTGATATGGTTTATTCTTATAAGTGCCCTTTTTTTTTTTGCAAAAGAGTGTATGTATGTATATATACATATGTATATATATATATATATATATATATATATATATATATATATATATATATATAAGATAGATTAGTATGCGTAAAAATGCTCAAAATAAGCACGTATAATGTGATAATATACAAAATAAAACAAGCCGAAAAAAATAAGTTGCTTTATTTGAGAATATAAATGTATGAAATTTTGCAAGCTTAAATTTTATTTAATAAATTTTGTTTATGTTTCTTGCAATTCAAGTGTATGAGAAAAATAAGTGCTTACCAAAGCAATTCTTCTTAATAAAAGAGGCTTAAAATACTTCTCGTATTAAAAAATAGACATAGTATTACAGTTAAATAAATTTAAAATCAAAACAAATATTTTTCATGAAATTTCTAATAATTTTGATGAAATACTACGGAAAAAGTAAATCATCATAACACTAAAAATACGTGGTTCTTTCTCTAGCACGATCTCTAGACGTCACTACAGCACGCGGATGCCACCGAGAGAATGCCATAATAACAGAACTGAAAGGCGAAATTGTTTCGTGAAAAATAAAATTAAAAAATACAAACAATACTGTCTGGTGTGTTCAAGTATCCTTGATCAAAAATTTTAAAAATCGTTATGTATCATTGATAGTAAATCGTTAAACATAATTTCATATAATTTTTTAATTTATTTAGTCACTATTAAGTAACTACAACTTTTTCTTATATTTGAAAGGAAATAGTTCGCAAAGCATTTTCACAACTCACCAACTTGGACACAGATCAAACAAGCTGCCACGATTCGATTTCGATTTCTGTCTATTCTCTGTATCACACTAAAAGGCCGACTAACCACTTTGCAATAAAGGAGCGAATTCGAGAAACTGATATGGCTCGACGAATTGCTATTCTGAAAAGGTTATGTGAGTTACAGGGATTAAATTTGCAATCAAGCACTTGATACCGAAACGTTAGCCGACTATTTCTTAAAAATATAACACTTTAATTTAAATTGGCTCGCCGTGCTGCAATAATTAATATTTAATGAGGCTAATAATACTAACACTTTATAAGTTTATTAATAAAATGTAACAATAAAAACGAATTTAAAAATTATATATGCGGGCTTAAATGAAGATATCCAGCTTTTTTGGTCGTCTTGTTTAAAAACAAGACTTAATGCGGCGTACCTATCTGGTTACTATATTAAAATTACAGTCGTGTGTAAGAATTAGTTTCGTTCATGTTAAGTTTTATGTCGTCGGCTGTATACACAGAATGGACAAAATCTGAAGGTTTTTATTTCTTATAATGTTTGAATATTGTTGAATAAAGACAAGAAGGAGTAAAATAAGAGAAAACAAACGAAGGGATGGAGAAGAGTTGACAAAATTGAACTTAAGTTATCTTCTATATTACAAAGGGTATGATAATAGATTCAATAACTGTTCACGCTGTCCATAAATCTATATTTAAAACATAAGTATATATATGACGGTGATAGCAATGTAGCTTACATATATAATAAGATAATCTATGCAATTTATTCAAACAAAAACAACGCTATAAAATGAAATTAGTCCAAGATTATGCATCCATATGTTGAAGTACTAACGAAAAAGCTGAATCTTTCTACAAGGAACTAAGTAAAGCGTGGTGTGAAATTCGTAGTTTCTACGCAAGCACAGACTGGGGCATTGGAACTTCCATGATCAAAGTTCGTAAATTTTTTGTAACAACAAGGCACTAATTGCTTTAATATATTTAAGTGGTTTAACTGAGATTGAAATATTGTAGCTAGATGTGTTTGCATGGATTTGTTTGCAAATAATATACGTATATCAAAGTTACTTTCTTGATTTGTTAGTTTTTTATTTGTTTAGTTCTTTTACTTCTTTTTGCACGAATAATACGTCTATAAAATATTGAAGTAAATATCCATTTTTATAAATATATTCTTACAAAAAGACTATATGGAGACACATTAGTCAGGGTATCTCATATTAAAAACATCGACATAAATTTAACTGTTCCCTATATAAAATGGCACAAGTTACAGGATGGAATATTAAATGACTAATATGACTGTGTATGAACCATTTAATATTCCATTTGCCACAAATAACTATGCCCACCAACACTCGGATCCGTTAAAGGGCCCGTTATTACGGTCTACTGTATTATTAGGTCTCGGCAAACTTGGATAATAATCCATCTCATGCCATACAAGTTTGCCGAGACCTGGTAACCCATAGTACCCCATATATACAAAATAAGTTTCCACATAATATAGTTCCTTCTCAATGGTAAAATACACCCTTTTCACTCTAGCTGAGTGGAGAGCTGCTTCTGCATGACGTGAGTCACATCAAGAAATACGTTTGTAACTTCGGCAACAATCATAAGTGGGTTATTGGCATGTTTTTCTTATTGTGATCTTAATCGTACAAAAGTACTCGTTAATCACTTATAAGTTTGTACGGTGGAAGTTGTTTAATCTGTTCGTTATTTGATAACTTTATCAAATATAGAGGGAAATTCCATCGACGGTAGGGTTGCCTTAAAAAAAATATTACGTAGAGATAAATTCATATTTGCAACATATATGAAGAAATCCTCTGAGATATACAAATGTTTTCTTTAATAATATGGCATACGAAATTTCAGGATTTAAAATTTTTTTGTGTCGCCCATTTCTAATTTACATTTTTTTGAACAGCTGCGAATTACATATCGATCTATTAACCTCCTTTTTAATCAATTTCTATTCAGTTTTAGGGTCAACCATATTTATTTGAAAATGCTTGTAATTATAGTTATTTATTATTGAAATACGGGTAACAATGAAGAGATAATTTATAATGGTACTGAACGCATAACATGGTATGAATTGAAAAATGGTAAAAACAGAGTGAATAAGATCTATTTTCATGCCCATATGCAGATATTCTCTTTAGGGGACTTTTTGGTAAATTTAATCCTCATGAAACCAAAGTGAGGTGCGCCATTATAGGTCAGTTAGGAAGAAGCTAAATTGAAGAGTTTGTCTTCATCAATTCATCATACAAAGAATTTTTGGATATATTTTGACATAGGTTTTGACTTATAATATTCAATTGGCCGGTGTGAATTAAAATATTTTCTTTATTTAACCTACAGATTTACCGATAAATAGCTACTAATGTGCAAATATTGCATTTACCAAAAATTACTTTGAGTGGACTGACAAAATCTCTAACTAAAACTTTAATTATTGCCTAAAAAGTATTACTACCAGACATAATCACACGGGGACCAAGAATATATTCGGCACACTTATTTTTTTCAGTTCTTAACCTTTTATAAAAACAAAAACGACTATGCAACAGATCCATCGTCAGGCATAGATCGCTTCCATATATAACCAGAAATAAATACAGAGAAAATATACACTATACCCACCAAAATTATACAATGAACAAAAGCCTACCGAGGATACATGAAATCACACTTGACTTTAAAAAGATGGTTATGACTGGTTGCTGCGTGGTTTTAAGATCGAGGCCGTATCTTTAAACACTGAATGAATTTAATACGTCGGATACAAACAACAAATGTAATGAAAAAGTTGGAGTGTGTGATGTGCATGAATATGTAAAATGTGTGATTTTTTTAAATGATTGTAATAAAATATTAATAAATAATAGTATGTGTGATATTCACGTATAATAAATATTTAGATATATGATAAATATTTTAATGTGAATATATTTATATGTTTAAATGTTTATCTAAATTAATATTAAGTTTTAGAATTACATATATATTTTAATTAAAAAAAACAATTTGATTTTATTTCTGAAGCAATTAACATAGACGTACAAACCAATTCGGCCATTCAAGATAATAACATTTAAAAAAAAGTTATGCATACTTAAATAAATAAAGGAGAAATATTGGTGTAAATGATGTTAATGACAAAAAGTTCAAAACTTATTGGTTAATATTTGATTAATATTTAAATTATGTGATAATATTTAATTTATGTGATTAATATTTAAATTCAAAATTCATACTTTTTAAGTTTATATTCATGTTTATTGCTCCCTTTTTTAAACTACAAGCTTATTTCAAGTCTGCAGGAGTTCTAGTAAATATATCAAGGTAATGTATATATATATATAAATATTGAAAGTTGAGCTCACTTTTAAAACAATTTATTGTATTATTAATATTTAATTATCTTACATTAACATGTTTTCAAGGGAATCATGAGTTGGGTAGAAAATAAAAATAAAGCAATAAAGTTGAAATCGTAGAGAATATGAATTAAACAGGTTGATAAGAAGTGAAACCACTTTAATGTGTGACCAAAAATTTTTCCAACAAACATTTTCCAAAACGGAAAAACTTTAAGAACCGAAATTACATACTATTCGTTTGTGTGAATATTTCAGCGAAATATCAGTAAAGAAAGGAAAATACTTGTCGATACTAAGAAACATGATACTCTGTCATAACTATATTTCCCTCCGCGTGGGGAATGAGAATATAATATACTACGAAATATAAAGTATGACGTATGACATACAATAGTAAACTACGTACGTATTTCCTTCACATTCCATTACCCTTTAATATGTATTAAAATTTAATGCTTTTATTTTTAAAACATGACAAAGTTTGGCCATTACTGCTGATACTTTATGATATATTACATTATGATATAAGCTCTATTAGGGTCAAATGTTTTGACAGTACTCTTTTCATTTGTTTGTGTATTTTATATGTGAAAAACAAAAATAGTACACCTGTATTTGATTCGGAAAATTTCACGCAAATGCTGAAATTGAAACCATTTAATATATTTTTTTAGTTGTATTAGCTTCTTCCGACAATTTGCTTATTAGTAGAATACGGTGCTTAATCAAATAAGAGCTGTGTAATAAAATTTATTTATAAACTGAAACTGGAAGGTAAAATTACGGACAATACTAGACAAAGTTGCTGACATTTTTAAAAATGAATCATAATCATGCGTCCCGAGAAAAAAGCTAATGAAAATGTAAACCAACTACGTTTTAAGTCTGGAAATTCAGACGCTATTGTAATTTATTTGTAAAAATTTGTAAATGATTCACAAGTCATATTGCTATTATAAGATTCTAAACTTTTGGTTTATCTGCTATGAATTCCAATTTGTCTTAAAATTTTTTTATCTCTTTTCGTGGCCAAACTTTGTCCTCTTCCGATGTACCTTTTTCTACTTATAAATATCTAGTTTTTACCAAACGTGGAAGACTATTCCAAAAAATAAACCGAAGAAAGTGATGGCGTCGATTCAAAGGAATACATAAGTACATTACGGATATTTAAAGTGGTGTTGCGGGCAGGCATTATTAATTTTTTCAGGAGTTAATTAATAGATATATTTTATAGAACTTCCCACAGAACTAAGATTTGGTTCACAAAATAAAATCGAATGCGTTTAGATTATAATGTCACAAAAAGGCGTGATTTTTTTTTAAATAATACTCTTATCTTCATCGAATAATGGTGTAATAGTACAAAAAATAAAAAAAAAAATTATTACCATTAATCTTTTGAACTTTAAATATTTGTTTGTAATTACTACGTCTAATAACTTTTATCAAAAACATATTTTCCAAAAAACAAATTTCATTCAATATATTCGTTAGAAATAGTACCTAGAACTGGTTTTTGAGACTCCAATAGGCTCAAATCATAAAGTTTTGAAAGATTTTGCAATTCAATATTCTTGCTCGATTCAATCACTGAAATACTGAGAATGAATTCAGAACATATTTCTTAATAAAATATTAGACTAGCTTGGAAAAAAAAACGCAAAAGAAAGATTGTATGAGTTTCAAGTTTCAAACTTCTTAATTATTACATGTTTATTGCTTACATAAACGTGGTAATGGGTTACTATGATTAAATGATGTGTCAAATCTTTTTGTTTATTTTATACTTTTACAATTTACCGAAAACTTTATGCGATAGCAGTCACACTTATAACTCTGGGTAAATAAAACGACTTCTAACAAACTAAAATATTCCTTAATATCTATTTTTCAAATATTTTTTTCTACCGTAATTTTATTACAAATAATCGTACTGTATAATTTACTAAATAACTTGTAGAAAACGTTATTTGTTACATATCTCTTCACGATGTTCTCACATACTTGTAAACAACGTAGTTTTATCTTCTTTTTTAAAGTTCAAAACTTGTTTACAATATTTCTTCACTGTTTAATCAGTTGCTCAAATCTAACGATGATTCATTGCGCTGTATATTTACTGACTGGGCTCAGTAGAAACTCAAAGTTGACCTTTTTCTGTAAAAAAATCCTATTAAGCGACAAAGTCCACTTTTGGATGAACGGCTTTGTTAAGAAACAAAATTGTTATATACTTGTGAATGGAGAAAGTTACGGCATACGAAAAATTCTCCTCGACATTTCTTTTTAAACAAAATGGCGCTAACCAAATCAGATACCAAAATTATAAAAATATATTTTTCCTTTCTCTGTTACAATGTAAATGTATTATTTTTTACATGTATAGGAAAATTCAAATAATTTACATTACATAATTCAAAACTTATTGATCATATTTTTTGCAATTTATTTAAAAAAAATGACACTGAAATTAGAAAACTGAATTTAAATGCCTGTGGCAAAAAATGAATAACATTTTAACATAGAAATAAAATAAAGGTAAGAATAAATGTAAGAAAACTCATAACGCTAAGCAAAAATCTGTATGAAACGATTTTGTAATATTTCAATGGCGATAAAATAAATTTATTGTAATGACTAAAAATTAATTAATAGTTATTATTTAAAAACAAAATTGGAAATATGTAACGTATAAGGTGTGTTTTTCTTAGAGTTTGTATTGTATTTAAATATCGAATGTAAGTATCGCCAAATAATAAGTAGAATACGGGTTATCATCCGGACTTTACATTTGCATCGGTGTCACAATTCCGAGGTGAAAGAAGTACTAAGTGGTATTTACCTGCTTGGTCGTCATATAGTAAAGTGACAAGCATATTTAAATAAAAAAAATAACAGCCTACCTTCCGTCTTCACCTAGACATAGTATTCAATAAGTATATCATTTGAGGTAATGGTCATAATCGCCCGGCTGGGCGGACGGCTTGGCGATCGCATTGCGTAACTTTTCGCACCTGTCACACTGCCGTCGTCCCTTGACTGTGGCACTTAACAAATACCATTCCAATAATTCTTGGTGGGCGGCCGGATATCGAAAAGCTGTACGCCTTTGATCAACTCACAACAGTGGTCAGTAAGAGCATACCACATTTGAAAAGAATTGCGTTTCTCTTCTGACTATTGTTAGAATTTATTATTAAATAGTGTTATTTATACCACATAAAAGTTTAGTTTAAATTCTTCCTAAAAAGATCTTCAGTGTATTCCAGTATAAAAATATATGAATTTTTTTCTTATTTTTCACACTTAAATATAAAAAATTACTTCCATTTTAGATTACAGATTTACTGTTCGTAGTATAGTTGAAGAAATTATTTTGTAAGCAAATTTCGGTTTAGAAATTTAAAATGACTAGCTTCTAAAACACATAAGTTAAATTTCGTATTTAGATAAACTGAATGAGAATTTTTATTCCAATATCAGTGAAACAGAAGATCCCAGATATACAAACTAGCTGAAAAACTGGAGATCGGAGAGCTTTACTGTTTGTAAAACTTGGCCACCCTTGTCTATAACCATGATCTTCGTTTTACCTCTCTTTACCGAGAGTCAACCTGCTCACCTGTGTCATCCGCATATCTTAAATTGCTAATTTTGGTGCCACCTACTGAGATGCCGCCCTCCCATACTTCCAATGCCTACCTCATTATGAATTCGCCATATATATTAAAAAGAATATGAGATAGAATACATCCAAACCGTACACCTTTTCCAGGTTTAAACGGTGGAGATAAGACATCGTTTATTCTTATCCTGGAGGTGCCGTCTTCGTACAGGTTTGCTATTAGAGTTATTAAATGTACGTATAAGCCCATTTCCGGCAAGACTCTCCACAAGCAACTAAATTGTACACAATCGAATGGCTTAAAATATAGCACATTAGCATTGTCACATTGAACTCTCCGCTCTTTTCTAGTGCCATGGCCCTTGAGAAACCCGGCCTGTTCGTTTGGTATTTGCCACTGCAGGCATGACTTAAATCTCTTATTAAATACATACAACATAATTTTACTGGCATGAGATATCAAGGTCACAGTCCTATTGTTTCCGCATGCTCGAGTGCATCCTTTCTTATGGAGTAGTACGAGAAGAGATTCCCTCCATTCTGCAGGCCATTTACATGTCTGCCAAACTTTGTTGAAAAGGTAAAGCAAGATTTTAACACCTTCGTCGCCCAGGTTTTTCAGCTCTTCGGTAAATACTTCATATCTATCGGCTTATTTGTTGCATTTTAGTTTCCAAGTGCGTTTCTGACCTCTGACTCAATGATGTTTGGTTCCATGATGAAGTCGCTCCTCGATAGGGACAGTATGTCGTGTTCCCCAGATGTAGTATTCAATAAGTATATCATTTGAGGTAATAGTCATAATCGCCCGGCTGGGTGGACGGCCGTCCATATTTTCATATTTTCATAGTACGAACGCCATTTTCGTCGGATCGTCTATATTTTCATAGTACGAACGCCATTTCTCCACCACTTGGTCAACTTCAGTTAGCAAATTGCTGTCATTGTCTTCAGTCGCGCATATGTTGGGCTTTGGTTCGCTATTAAGCTTTTAACCTTCAAAAATAAGTCTTTTGGGTGGAAAGTTTGGATATGATCCTCAATATCCTAACAGAGTAAGTTAAGTTAAGGTGATCTTCATAATCTCGCTGACATAATCGTTGGACCCTTGCCGACAGCAATCGGTATTGTACACTGTCATAATAATCACCTATCATTCAGACTCGTATTTTTGTAACTGTGAAGTTAAGATAGCTGAATTGATATCCTTTTTTTTAAACAATATAACTCCATAAAAAATGTTTCAAAAATCCACAATACATTATATTAATAATGGCGTAAGGGAACGAGAAAATTAATACAAAGTAATTGATCTAGACCTACGTCTTTAAAAAAGTCGTTAACATGTTTTCTCAATTTTTTATTATTTAGTCACAAAAATTAATTATCTTAAATTCAAAATTAAATATCTACTTCGCTGCTAGTTTTAAGTAGTTTTAACTTGTGCAAGATTTATAAAGTAATAAAATCCCTCCTCTTTCAAAATGTATTAATATAAACGCAATATACGTTAATAGAACTTATAATATATAAAATATATACATACATTGAATTTCTTCACGCTTTTCCTATTTAGAATTTAAAACTTCTTTTCATAATATTCTTTTTCTTTTCATAATGCATATAAAACAAGGTTTCACCGCCGTAAAATGCATGCATTTGCGTAAAATGCTAAGAATGTTCTAAGACAGTAATTACAAGTAGGTAAAAGTTTATAATTACTGTCTCAGAAAATTTTTAGAATATCGTATCGCTCTACAATTTTATAAAAAATTAAATCCTTTGATAAAAAAATCATTGCTAATATACTATATTTACATTATATTTAAACTATGGGTTATTTTGTCACTCCCAAATTCCTTAGAAACCGTTTTATATCAAATGTAATAGATCATCACGTTAAGACTACCTAAGTGTAATATAATTTTATCTTAAGAATTAATCAATTTATATGTTTAAAACTGTGTATTTTATGACATCACTGTAACGATAATTTCAAGTAACTTTGTTAGAAGAGATAATTTGTTTAATGCCTTATTTTTATTCAAATTAAATATTATAATGACTTTTCTTAGCCATATTTAGTATGCTCTACCGATGGAGATTGGACAAATATATAAATATATGCACATACTGTTGCACTATTCAGTTCCTTAGTCAAAAACTTTACTCAATTTAAGAAATACGTTTATAAAATCTAATAAAATTATTTAAGTTTTTTGTTTAAAAATATCGGGATGTTTTTTAGAAAACGTTACAAAATTCATAGACTTATACGATTCTTTAGAAATTCTAAGAAAGTGAAATATTTTTTCTTGTTTCAAATATGTCCATCGCGTTATTATTAACCATCTCAAATAGACTGTGACAAATAGACAACTAAAGAGTTTACTAAAACATTATTGAAGATTTACCTATTATCGATATAATAATATTGCTATTGAACCTTTACGAAGAAATTGAAAGAAAAAGTAATATAATTAATTGTGAAATATATGTATTGACAACTAATTGAAAATGTTGATGTTATCGAAAAATTGTAAAGGTTAGAAAACCATACCGATAGATATTAATATTCCGCTCACATATCAAAGAGAAATTTGGACTCCGTTATAAAGAAATCAATTTATAAATTATGATAAATGAATGAGATACAGCTACTACTAATACAGCTACTACTACTACAATCTTACGTAGGTTTCTGTTAAAAAAATCTTATTACTTAAATTTACCATATGTAAAACCTACAATGCAAAATTACTGATATATCTTAATTCTTTATTATTGTGTCAATCGTCAGTTACATAATCACTAAGTAGCATGTACATAGCGGTGTAAAAGTGCATAAGTACTTACTTCAATATAACTTAGGTTTCATAACGAAATAATGAATCTTTATAATTTCATCATATTCGTCCGGCTATTCATCCGTCTGTCAGTTCCTTTGTCGGTTACAGCACCACAGGTTCTATAATTGCAGGCCTACGTGAATGAAATTTTGTAAACATGTGTTTCACACACATCTAAAAGAGGACGACTAATTCGACAAATATAAAAGTTTAAAGTAACCTATTATATGTAAACACCTGCGCATACCCCCTTTACCTTCTCTTATTCTTCAATCATGTACTTGAAACGATTGAAAGTATTTAATAGAGAAGGTACCAGCATCTGAAATGAACGGTGGCGAAAATTCTGTAAAACCTTAGGAACAAAAAAATGCTTAAGAATGCTTCATTCAGGTTTTATAGGCCTTTTAAAAGCACCCATACGAACGTAAGTACAAGCCTGTTCTGAGGTGATTTGCAATTATTCACTCACATTTCCTTAGAAAATACTCATCTCTTACCGTATATATCCTCTATTGGATTTTAGTGCAATACTTTCATCATTACGATGAAAGTGCAAATGGAATGCTCATATAATAGCTTAAATATCCTCTGTCTGTGTGATATATTTGTTTTTTTTTTGATACGGAAACTTGTATCTTTTAACAATTATAATTGAATATTATCACAGCTCATATACTCCAATATTTAATAATACTCAAATTTATTTTGACATTTCTCATGAACCCATCGATTAGAATGGCAAGTTATGAGGAATCCAAAATAATTTTTTTCAGATTTTAACGTACAACAATATAAGAAGTATTGTTTAAAATATTCACAAAAACGTAACTCATCACACCCCATTCGTTGATATTGTTAAAGTTTACATTATGAAAAAGAGCGTTACCAAAGCATTCGGTACCTGAAATTATAACAATAAAAATAATTTGAAATCTCACAGATAAACAAATATTAAGAAATTCACCATATTCTCACGTCTCTGACAGATAAATTAGGTGAAATGAGTGATTAAAAGAATGATGATATTTGCAAATAGTTCGACAGAAATTTATTAAGGTATTTTAAGGTTACATAAGGTTTAATAAAGGTTATGTACACATATTTGCCCTAGGGTCTATGACACTTGCAGTGCGAGAGCCAGTCATATTTAACAAGTTTTCGAACAAAATTAATTTCGATTTTATATGTGCAACCTAAATTTTAAAAAAATATTATTTTCTTTTTCAAATGGATTGTAATAGACTATTGGTAAATACTTATTAACGACCAACATGTTTTCTCATTTTTTCAAGTTTCCTTTAGAGGAACATTAATTAATTTTACCTCATTGATAGTCAATATGTGTGAATTTTTTGCATTAAAAATGAATTTAAAAAGTGTTTTTTTCAAGGGTTAAAGAAACAAGTAGGTTAGATACGCATACGTATAAGGTCATGTATCCAGTTAAGGTTTTATAATATTAGCTGAGCGTTTAATGGATGATTTAAAACTAAGCGATTAAAAAAAATTATGTCATTTCTGTGATTTTTCAGTTAAACATTTCTTCAGTCAGTCCGCATGTTATTAAAAATAAATCTTTACTCCAACTTCCGATAAGCGTTGTATGTGATTTTGTTATTAATATATAGAGGTTGGAGTGATTAAAACTTACTGAAAAACGCGACCATTTTGGTTGTTTTTAAATATAAAATACCACTCTTTGCATAACAAAATAGTCAGTGGTATAACTTTGTATATAAACGGCAAATGCATAACGGGAATTGAATATAGCAGTTGTCTAATAAAATGAAAAAAATGTCCAATAACGTAAATTCTAGTAGAGAGAAAAATTGTCAAATTTTTATAAAAAGCACCAATTTATTTAGGTTATGTACCACATTAAGTTGTGTAATTTAAAACAGATTTTGCGACAAATCTGAATAAGTGATTTTCAATATTTAAAGTACATTAAAATTTTTAAATTTATTCTGTGTTGGCAAATTTTAGATGCAAATCAAAAAGCCCTTCATTTCAAAAAACACAAATAATAAATTATCTGCCTACAAATTTGCAAATATAACTTTGAAAATAAGTTATTGTTTGCTTGTAATAATAATGGTTCATAAATTTACAAACTACTGTTGTTAAAATAAATCTTGTTTTGATCAAATTATAATTTAATGACCGAAATAAAAATTAAGTGAAACAATCAAAGTGACGATAAGCATTTCAAAATTCAATGAACTTTTTAATAAAAGAGAATAAACAAGTAACGTTTTTGAGTATTTTAGTTAGACGCAATATCAATAAACAACGCAATATCATATTTCACATTTATCCAGTTAGACGCAATATGATATTTCAAAACAAATCTATTTCAAAACATTTTTTAGGGAAAATTTTAAGACGAAATTTCAGGTGTGTCAAGAAACAGCTTCGCATTGGGTAATTTATATGTAGGATGACTCAAAAACAGCTTTCTGTGGTGTAAATTAAATAATTACCTCGTTAGGGCTTTTAAAATGTTGCTCATGCTGTTTCGCGAGGAATCTAAGCCCCGCTCGTGGCGAGCGGGTCGTTGTCGTCTTCAAACCATTCATCCATGTCGTCTTCATACAATTGTAACAGACCCTTAAAAGCGTAGTTCTTTTTAGATTACAGCTATTTTGGGGTAGGTTATCACTTTGATTTCACTAATATTAAAATTTTGATATATACAACAAATTTGTTTTGAATACTGAATTAGTATGAGGTTTAGAATAATTAACGTACTGATTTTAAATCGTTGCAAAATAAAGGCAATGATTCCATGTATAACGGGTTACGAAAGAAGTGCACAATGCTATTTTAGTAAAAATTACATTTTGAAGAAGATTTTAAGTAAGTCACAGTAAGTCGACAGAACCAAAATTTATTAATATACGGATTGAATATTTCCTTATGACATATTTTCACAGGGTTCATTTTTTCATCTTCTGGTAGTTACAAAGTTTTTGCATGCGGAAAAACCTAATAGTTTTCGAGATATTGGCACTTCGAAAGTAATCATCTGATTTTTAAATCTAATTTTTTAATAAAAAAATAATTTAATTACGTCACTTATATTCCCAAAAAAGGAGATACTTGCGGAAAATCATTTTGTTAACTGAAATACCATTAAAATGCTAAATTTACAATTCAAAAAGTGTCGACATAAACTTTTCCATAATGTTCATATAGATGTGGTGCGTCACATTAATTTGTAGGGGATAACCTAAGAATAGGAGTAATTAAAAAAATTAGAAGTAATTAATTTTTCTTCTATTTTGATTATTAGGAATATTAAGACGAATCATCCCTGTATCGTAAGTTGTAAAGATATTTCGTAAGGTATAATAAAACCTTTATAAGTTCAGATATCATAGGTAAATAAATATTGAGTAAAAATGTATGTATTATGAAAACTTGTATTTATGTAAAATATTGTATTTATGTAAAATTAAAAATTCAAAAGTGACACGAGCTATTCACTTATCATAAAACTCACAAATTTTGCAAATTATGAGATTGGATTTTCCACTTATATCAATTTTTATTGAAGATTTTGAAATGTTTATTAAATTAATGCTATAAAATGCGTAATATGAAGGGTATTGAAAAATTTCAAGATTGAAATCGTACTATACTTTTGCATTTGATTAATGTTTCGTTGTCAATGTGAAAAACTTCATTTTGTTTTGTATTTGGCTTTAAATTCATACCATATAATTGGCATCGAATGACGGTTTTTTTTATTATCTTCAAAGTCATTCAACGGATTCTTTTTAAGTATCTGCTTAGGAAAAAGTCAAAGCCGAAGCAGATCCATAAAGATACGGTTGAGATACTAGGAGAGTCGCTCTATTGTTAACACTTGCAAAATTGATCAAATAAATTAAAACGGGGTAGACAGAAGATTGACAACGGTCCTCGCA
The DNA here is from genome assembly GCA_039881145.1 of Druceiella hillmani. Lineage (NCBI taxonomy): Eukaryota > Metazoa > Arthropoda > Insecta > Lepidoptera > Hepialidae > Druceiella > Druceiella hillmani. The sequence continues at coordinate 42,391,788 of JAYKKI010000004.1, read as the reverse complement.
CTGGATGGCCATCAGTTTCGGCTACTGAATAAGACGTTAGAAAAATATATTATTTGATTATGAGTAACTGGAGATTAAAAATTTGAGAGATATGTGGGATTATAGGCATATTTTAAAAATGATTCCCAAACATGATCCTCAATAAACTCGATATTAACTCGATATATTATAAACTTTTAAAACCTCGGTAAAATGGTCATTGAGGCTCATTTCTTTGCACACAAACGCAACCGACGTAAGATTGAATCCAAACATTTGACGTTATTTGAAACCTATATACAGAAATTTAAATATAGAACTTGTGTCCACCACAATATTCCAGAGTTAAAGTGGCAAACAAAAGAATAAAAAAGGTGGGGACGACTAGCTCCGAAGAAAGTTATTTTATGGGCAAATAAGTTAATGACATCGATTTTTTAGAAGATCGAAAGAGTGATTATGTTTGAATGCCTGTTAAAAGACCACCATAAATTTTATTTACCACAGAATTCTTTCGCACCAGGTGCATGATTACAAAAATATGAAAAATTTGTTTATAAATTTATTTATAAATTTTATAAATTTAAGGAAAAAACATCCAGTAATATTAAATAAACTGATTTCTCGTCATCAGGATAAGGCACGCGCTCACTCATTCTTGTGAAAGACGGCTGAAATTCTTTATTTCTGTTTTCGAATTACTACCAAATTCCTTTTATTTATTCGATACGATAGAGTTCGAATATTATGTTTTTCCCACTCTGCAGGAAAACAATTTAATTAAATAGTGTTATAAGTCAAATAAAGGGCTACAGTTAACCAGTATTTTAACTATACCTTTTTTAAAATTGTTATAATTGCTATAGAAATCAAATAGAAGAAGCGGATAAATCTAATTGTTGGTTGGTTATTTCATAAATTATTTCTGAAATAACTTCTGAAATAACTGTTTTTATTTCCATATTCAAATTGAAAGTCATTCAACTATAGTAATAAATCTTCATGCATAATCCTGATATGAAGTTAATGGGAAACTTTCAACTTCTACTATAAGCACTGTGTCTGGTGATAGTTCTAACAAAAGGCCACATTCTTTCAACGTATCCGCTCAGCTAAAAATCCAACATATCACATTTACTCAGATCCCTCATTGCCTATGTGCGGTGAATATCAACAAGGCAAATTGAGTTTGAACTTTATATGTTATGAATAGTATGAATAATACTTATTTAAAAATATTAAATTAACAATGGCATTTATACTTAGAAACTAAATTTAATAAAACAATTTATTTTTTTTACTTATTTGAAAACTAAATCTTAGTTCAGATATTAGTATATTTATAGTATATTTCATAATTTTTCAACACCATGGAAATGTTCCTGTTAAAATATATTTTTATTAAATTAAAATATTTTTTAAACTAGTTTTGAAATACGTGAAACTTCCCAGAGATTTTTGATATTATATTTCAATATCATGTTTTTCTCTATAAAGAGAACCTGCCTTGTAAGTTTTTTTAAACTTAATTATATTGACTTTATATAATAGCAAACATTTCTGCAAATTTTAGGTTTGTACCCCCATTACAAGTACATGGTGGAAAAAAGTCACAATTTATTTCCGTTAACAATCGGTGATAGGTTTTCAATATTAATTTTTTATGATCGATCGCTTTAAACTATACCTACATATTCTATTATCGTTAATAAGTTACAGGTAGTATGCATATTCTATTATCGTTAATAAGTTATAGATAGTCTTTGTTTTAAGTTGCCTCTAACTGCGCCTTAATAATATAATAATGTTTATTGATATAATATGGAGATTGAAAAAAACATTTTTTTTAATATGTGCTGTCACTTTAAAAGAATTTCACTTATTACATAAAATTAAGTTTGCCTAATAATCTTATTAAGATCTTATAAATGTGAAAGATATCAACGATTTATTTTAGTTTCCCGTTTACAATAAATATTCTGAAAAAAGAAGTTCAGGCAGACAGCATCATTTTTATAAATTATTTTAGTTTTGAAAAACAATACCATAATAATATATTTAGAATTCTAATACAGCTATATTAGCTATAGCTATATAGACCTAACATTTAATTAATGTTCATTAAGCGAATAGGTGAAAAAAATATTATTTTAATTGAGTACTGATAGAAATAAATGTTTTTATTATTTGTTAATTTCAAAAGTGAGCCCACGAAATAAATTTTTAATGAACCAGTTTCTATTCGAATTGATTTCACAACGGCACTCGCCTAACTTTTTCCATTCCGTGCTTAGTTACTTTCTTTGTGTATGTGGCTATTGATGTACTTTCTTAGCGCACAATTAGCACGACTAAAAGAAGTCCTTTTAACAAATGACTTGTTTCAGTCGATGTATGGTCGTCTTTCTTTTCCTTTCTTGTATGATACAAAACTGGGGTAGTCTTTAAATATTGAACCCTGAAAGGAGTTTAATGAAATACTTCTTAAACTTAATGAAAAAACTAAAAATGATTTGTAAATATTTTTAAATAAAGCAGTAGAAGTAGTAGTTTTTTAAATAAATTATGTCGTTTACTATTTTATTAAGTGTTCGTAAAAATGAAAGAAAAAAATATGTAGATAGTAGAGATCGCATATTTTGGATATATACACATATTAGCATTAACGCACATGCGCATCTACACAAACACGCATGTACAATATTGAGTAAAGAAGTTAATTTTTATGTCGTATTTATCGCCAACGTGTATTATTATTTACATATAGTATATTGAACATTTTGTTCAAACAAGATATAAACCAAAAGTAGAGCATATTTTAACGAAAAATGAAACGAGACATGAAAATATCGGTATTTATATTTCAAAGAATATACAGATGATAGCATTCCATGAAATTCGGTTGCCAAATTTATAAAAGCATTGTATATTATCTGGCATCCGTTTCACGGAAACTAAATTAACGCAATTAGATGCCAAGAAAATGGAAGGTTATCAAGTGCAAAGCCATGTTTTACGGGTTTAACGTGACTGGCATATGCTAAAATATTAATTAGGCCATTCGAAAAATACCTTTTGGATATTTTTGACAATATCGGTAACCGCTTTCAAAATTATTATTAAATTGATCTATGGCATTCCATCGACAGATAATGAACGTTTACAATATCAGTTTACTATTTTTTAATATGATTTTAATTTTAATTGGCAGCATTTCTGTTGAAAGGTAGCTCCAATCTAGTTTCTTCGTCTCTAATTAATAGCAAATGATAGAATGTCTGATAATTTTAACGAAAAAAGCTCAAATAATGGGTCACTCTTTTGGGTAAGTAGTCCAACATTTAATTTTGGAACTCAACCATGTAGAATAATTTTGAGACCTATTTTTTTATTATAATAAAATAATATACTTCAACATTGATTTATTTTACAGTACCCACTAAGCTTAAGTGAGTAAACTAATTGATTATATTATTTGTCTATCAGCTACATAGAGTGTAGACAAAGTACATTAATGCTTCTTTTGTGGTAAAGTATGAGTACTAAGTATAATTTTATCTATCGAACTAGATCGATACTAAATTTCGCCTGTCGAATTTTTTCACAGAATTGCAATATATCCTCTTTACTAAACAAGTATAGGAGAACTTTAGGCAAAACGAGAAAAAACAATGTTTATTTTCTCCCATCTTACATCATATGGATATACGTATAGCGTTGGCAGCATGATGGAACAAGTATTAAAATTTGCGTTTTTTGCATTTAACAGTGGGTTCATTCTTAATATCAGCAAAAAACTCAAGATTAATTAGAAACGTATAGTTTCAAAATTGGCTTCGATCTACCATTATTAATTATACTATTTTTGCACTAAATGATAAATTGGAAAATCCTACCTTAGTAATATAGTCAACACAGCAACCCGAAAATCCACATTTAAAAATGTAAACTAAAAAAATATTCATTTTATTCCGCAAAGAAACCGGGTAACACAGTAAGTAATTCACTGAAAAAATATATAATACTAATTCACTAATACATATATTTAAAAACAGGAAAATTATTGAAATTATAAATAAAATTATTTTTGAAGGAGATAATTACGGATTGACATCAAAGATCGTTATGAAAACACATCTCTTCCTATGTGATGAAGATTGGAATGTTGCTGTTCGATTATAGCCGAACGTAATCTTGCAAATTGTGGCTTAGTTTAGCGCTGTAATTTGGCTGCTTGAAATGGTGTAGTCAATTTTCATTTTGTAAGGAACATTGTAATTTGATACTACAAGGGATTAAAATTTGTAGGTTTTGTCTGAAATTTCACGTATTGGTAAAGTTCGCTTTATGCGTGCAAATCTTACATTGAAGTGCGGACTTCGCTTGAATACCACAGATTAAACATATTTAAATTTTCGTAAATATTTGACATATATACAATAAATGTTCAGGGCAAGCTATGTTTAATTACTTGTAAGATACTCTGCCCCACTGAGAATAAGGACTGTGAAAATTGTAAACGATCTATAAAATCGGTTTTCTTATCATTTCCTGGACATGGCTATTTGTTATTTGTGGTTTTTATACAGACTAATAAGTTAAATGGAAGTACAAGTAACACTCTTAGCCCTGCTGTATTTAGAGTGGTTATACCAGAGACTTCATGAAAGTACATGACCCCATAAAGCGTAGAAGTGATGTTGAATGCCTCATTAAAAATAAAAGAAGAAAGGTCCAGATCAACATATTCTGTCGAAATATGTGAAGTTAGACCAATTGGGATTCAGGCCAGTTTGGGTAAATAAACGGATGAGGTGCACATTTCAAGGTTGCAATGGATACACACAAAGTGAATGCAAAAAATGTGGGGCTGGGCTTTGCTGTAATAAGCACAACAACTATTTTAGCAAAATTCATTTCTCTTAATTGTTGATTTCCACGCCTGTACATGTTTTATAGAAGGCGGGGGGAGGGAGGGTCGAGTGTTCTATAAACAAAATGTTACCATATAAAAAGCAATACCAATTTCGAAACTTGGCGAATTGCTATACACATCACTGACCTATTAAATGTTTTTACATTATCCATATAACGTTGCATTTCTGCAACAAATATTTTTTTTATAATAATAAATACCTACCATCTATTAAGATTTTTTAAAATTTTTCCTAATAATAATACCCCATAATATAATAAAATAAGATAGCGATATCTAATATCGATAGAATTATGAAAAATAACGCTCTTGCTCTATAAAGGGTTAAAAATAGTGTCAACTTTAAGCATATTATATCCGAACGTGACTTATGAACAACAATTTGAACTACAATCTAATTACATTAAGAAAAATCAGCTACCTTTTATTAGTTCGGATGTGATTTACTAAGACACCTGTGTATGTAAATAAATTATTGTGCTTTATGTAATAAAAACTTCAATGGATTATTTATTTAAATAATTATGGTTTTGTTTCACTGGTACAACCACAAAAGCCTAATTGAAAAATAATAATTAAAATTATTATTTTTATTTTTTGATGATCTTGCAAAAAACGTAAAATTTTAAAATGTTGCCATGAAAATATTTATACACACTATTAATTACAACAGTTTTTAAAATAATTTTCATATTTTCTTTACCGGTACTTTCCCACGATGTGGATCTTGAAAAATATAACTCTTTTTGAAATAAGATTTAATTTCAAAAAGTGTTATATTAAAATTAAAAAAAATGTATTTAGAAAAAAAAGAAATTATCAGAATTTCAAAATTTCTTCAACATTTTTGGTATAAAACCTTACTCTTTTTATAGCCAAACAATAATATATATTTTTATCAAATTTCATGGCTGTCCTTTGCATAATCATGACGCAAGAATGATTAATATGCGTGAAGGTTTGAAAAAAACAAGATATATTTGATGAATAAATTCTAAACTATGAACTTTTGTATAACAAGATTTTGCTTTAGATCGATTACATAAAATGTCCTGTACTCATAACTTTTGATTGAACCACTGCCATGGGGACACCTGTATAAGTGTAATAAGAGTAATTTTTAATTTGTGTTCTAGTAACTTTCTACTGCTAGAAAACAAAGTCGGATTAAGTTTTCTACAAAAATTCAAATTATGAACGCTTCGGTTTTATGAGGTTTGTGGGTAATTCTCTTATAAATGATTTTTTCTGTCAATCCCTGACCATATAACATCACATCAAGTGATAATTTCAAAATTTATTTTGTTTATTCTGATTGTGTGTCCCTTTTAATTACCTGTCAACTTTCATGTAAAAATGACGTGAAGAAAAAATACTTTCTCCCTTAATAGATTAACATAAAAATGTATTGTAATAAAAATTTACTTTTTAACATCGATCATGGTAACATAAAACATAACGATAAAAATAATAAAAAGACGTCGATATTAGTTTCGATACTGACCTGTTTTCGTTCAAATACCTATCCAAGTGTTGGTGTGCCAGGAGTATTAAGTTGAAGTTAGTGTCGTACATATATATTACCCATAATACGAATAATAATAAATTTTAAGGTAGTATTAGAACGGTTTAGGAACAATTTAACGAAAGAGAACAGAAAGTAAGAGTATGTGAAATGCAGTAAATGGGTTTACCATCATGTGAATTGTAAAATTTTTACATTTATTTTTTGAATATTTAATTCCACAAATTAAAATATAATATATATTATAGAATAATATATGCTTTTTTTACATTAAAATGTTAACTACCTTACCTACAACTTGTATTATTTATCCGTAATATGGATGGAATATTCCAAAGAATAAAATTGATGTCAAGTATAATATCCAAACCTGCACAAATTAATGTTTGGTTGTTTTCTAAATATTCTCAAATTGTGGTACAAATTAATTTAAATTTTTTACATAATAGTTCTAATTACACGTTTGTATCTAGAACTTTTGAGTTGTTCTAAACCCATTGTTTTGAAAAAAAAGTGAGAGGGAGCACACTGCATGATACTTTATCGTTTAATAATTCGCAAACCTTACTGTAGGATCTCTTGTCTTCTATATACGTATATAATGGCTCACTTACTACACTTAACAGCGTACGAGTATTAGAGATAGGCAGAAAAGATTGAGTGAATAAAATTATTTAATTAACCAAATTCCTTGACTCAATAGTTTAAAAAATCAAAAAATTAAATCATTCCTTAGTTCACTTAAACAAAAATCACTACGAATTAAAATTTTGTCCTCACACATCCCATATACATCCAATAAACCAATTTGGCCTTTACCTACTTTAATATATAGGTATATGGTACGCACTTTCAGATATGTGTATATATGGGAATTAGGTCAGTCATAAGACATTTATGAAGAGCGAAAAAAACAATAATTGCTGACATACTATATTAACTTCAAAGACTTATTCCCGCGCGAGAACAAGAAAGCATCTAACGATTTTTTCAAGAGCGAGTGGGATACTAAATGTACTAGATTTATTGACCTTATACGTTCTTTCTTCTCATTGAATCCGGAAGAATAAATCTGTCAAAATGTATCGATCTTAAAAGATTTATATTCATAGGTTGCAAATGTTGATCATTCAAATGTTGATCTTTGTTTTATTCGTGAATCGTTTCTACCATAGAAAAACGAAATACATTTGTTATATATTTTTAGAATTTTAATAACATTCGCCGTTCGATTTTCCTAAGTTTATCAGTAATTACGAATATATTTCATCTCTAAATACATTTTTGCGAAAACATTTTTAATATTTGAAAATTTTATAGTTTTCTGCCTAATTCCAATAATTAAACACATTTCCTCACATTTGTAAGCTCCAGGTCACCTTTAGATTTCTTAATAATTATATCTCATATTGATATTGTGCGAAGTTTTTCCAGTTGTATTAATTTACGTAGCTATTTGTCCTGCATCGGTCAAATATTTAAACCTTGATATAAACACACTATCGGGTCTGCAATGTTTATGCTACCCGACTTGTAATTCATGTTATATCGGTAAATATGGAGTTCAGAACTCATTGTTTAACACAGGCACAGAGTTTTTATTTTAGGCCAAATATGAATTAAAGCAATTTATGTTCTGTAATCGAACACTTGATCTCCAAAATTAATATTCCCCAACCTGAACTTCACATTGTTTCCGCAAATATGCAGCCTAAGACCTTATTTTTTAATATGAACAAGGGGTCTTCATTTTAGGTCAAATATGCGTTAAAGCAACCTAAGGCTTCTAATTAAACACTTTACCATAAAGATTTGTATTACAATTATCGATAACCCAAACGAAGGTAGTCTTTCCGTATTGGGTACATTTTTATTCACATTTTATCAGAATTCGATTTCAGTATGCGATGATCTCAAGAACATTGTTCTTAGCCTGTACTAGAATAATCTCTATCTTAACACAATCTGGCATCCACCGTTATGTGAAATTTTTCCTTGACCATAGGTTTTACTTCCCCTTATCTTCCTTCCAGCCCCCTAATGTTTCATATTATTTTTGCATCCAAAAGTTCTACATTTTTTTTTTTCTTAATTTCTTTTTCAGTATTTATTTACTAATATAATTTATTAGTACAAGAAAATTCCGTAATTCTTTAAAAATCTTCGGCACACTAATTTCAAGTATGCTCTTCATATCAAGTACAACGGTTTCACTTCCCGGGCTTAGTTAAATAACAGTTGCGACCATTTTTTATCAAGCTAGTCTTTACTCCCCGTGCCTCATAACTTTTTCAAGGGCTGTGTTAAATAAAATGCAAGACCGAGAGTCTCTCTGTCTGAGACTTCTTTCTATGAGGAATACATCTGAAACATCGGACATAGGATTAACTCCACATTTGACACTTCGTAAAGTCATTGTGACGAGATTAGTAAGTTTTGGTGGGATTCCGAAATATAACATATTTACTTAAAAATAAACTGCTGGTTAATTTTTTAAAATTGCAATAATATTTTTCAACGTTCGTAAATGATCGTTTTAGTTTTGAACAACGAACATAATGCTGAGAGTAAGGCCTCTCTAATTTTAAAATGAAACATTTCGAATAATTATTATTTTAAAATTATAAAAACATGAAACTGAAAATATGATATACTTAATATTTACCTAAGGGCAATAGTGCTCACCTAAGGACTAGAGATACTTTTTTATACTAATTTTTATTGGTATTCAACATTAGTATCATTTTCAGTAAAGTTTTAAATTATTATGCATAAAGTAGTTTCCTAAGCAACAGTAAATTTCTTTTCGAATTTTAATGTACAACTATTATGATAAATTTATTAAAAATAAAATTTTTTACAAATATATTATTGAAATAGAAAGGAAACAGGAATGTCATGTTATTTGTAAGCAGATAAAGTAGTTTTCCAGCGAATAATCGACTGAAGAACTCTGTAATGATTTAATATGATCTTCCATTAGATTCTTTATCGCACACGATGATTAGACCATAAACTGGAGTCAAATCAACAAACCATTAGAAAAGAGGTATGAATTTATCAGACATTTGATAATATTAAAATGTAACAATTTATAATATCCAACGAAAGGTAACTAATTCGCAAGACAAATTTTATGAAAACTGTAATATTACGTTGTTTCAGACTCTAAATCAAATAACGTACCTCAGTCGGTATTGTGTATTTAAGCATATATTATTATAAACAATTGGTTACTGTAATATATTATTTTATTAAAAATAGAGTAAATTGTATATTATAATACGGATAATTACTGCACGTCCTGCAAACTGAAAGAACTGTAAGTGTGAAGTGCTTATTATTAATGTAATTATTTAGCATCGCGATAAAAGAATATCCTAATTCCGAAGGAAAAAAGTAGTCAATTGATATAAAGTTGGAGATTATTTATAAATAAGACAGATTACCAAAAGTTCCAAACCGACCACTAATTATACCGTTCATTTTCTTCTATGCAAATGATTAGTTTGCATAATAATTGGCCTGTATTTACAAATTCAAATTTTTTGAGCTTTTTTTCATAATTTTGTGGTATAATTTCCAATAAAACTCTGTCACTTTGGATTCACCAGGTTTCATGAAGTTGTGATAGAATCTCTCATAACTAGTCCGCCAAACATTAACCATAAGCATATGTTGAAATTTCGGTTTTGGAGAATGTTTTGATACTACGTACTTTTCTAAAGGCTGTATTGATGCTTATGGTTTCTACCTGCTTACATTTTTATATGTTCGAAGTTGTCATTGCACGTAATACAATATTGGATAAAAAAAATAGTTTTATTCTGTGAAGGAAAATAATACATGGATCACATAATTTTTTTGCACAATACCAATTGTCGATTAATCCATAGTTTCCTAAAATTTTTCTATAAGTAAAAATTCTGAGAATAGACATAAAGTAAATTTCTTATTTAATGGAGTAATTGTATAACTTAAAAAAATATACCAAATGGTCAAATTAAACCAAATTCTGACGAAACTGAAATATAAACTTTAGGGTACCCAAAAAAGAAACAAATGTGTATAAAGTAGTATCACCTCTTACAGGTGTAAAAAATAAATACTAGCTAAGTGCGTGTTGGAATACACGCAAAGTGGAGTCTGGTAGCAGCTTATATTTTTGAATTGATTACGTTCCTAGTTTTTTCAGAGTTGTTAAAATCTACGGTTCAAAAATTAACAAAACCTAATGTGTTTCTTAAAAAGGACCTGAAAATAAAAAGTAGTAAGATGTATATCATCTACAATTTCAATTTGAAATACTTATCGAAGTGTTGCGCGCAAAAAAATCCCCCATGCCTGTGGGTTAAAAAAAATACTTTTTTTAATACTTTCATATGTCAATCGAGCATGTATTTGCAAAATTTCATGCAAATAGGTTTAAAAGAGTAGATCGACGGTATAAAGTTTCCTCTTTTTGCTACCAAAATCTATAAACGCAAACATTTTAATTTGAACCTCAGTGGTAGCTCCTACTGACATCAATTCAGATATTAATATTACGATAATAAAGTTCAAACAGTGATTAATGGTCGTACATTTTTGAAAGATGTTCTGTTCCTTATTAATAGAGCCACATTTGCATGCTTATTTTATTTATGGCGAACGTAGAACGTTTTTTCATCAAGTACTTAATTGTAAGGCAAATGATACGAAATTGAAAGCTTGTAAGGTACTTGCAGCAAAAAAGGCCCGGAGTGTAATAAGACCCACATTTGAAAACTTGCGCCTAAATGATATTACACGGAAGATAAGTCTACAGACACATAGTTACACTTGACATAAACAGGCGCGCGTGGCGCTGCTGTCGCTGGCGCCGCCATCTTTACAGTAACGAGCTAAACGTCACGAGGAGGAGTGCGTTTACATGGATTTATAACTTTTAGTGATTTAAAACGGTAATTTTTTGTCACACATATTATTATTCTTCAATATTTTTTAAATTAGTTGCTCTTTGGATTATTTTTAAATTAATTATTAGCAGGTTTCCGAGATTAGGTTACGGGGGTAATAAGGCCCGCGAGAACTGAGTCTGGGCCAAGCTAATTTTGATAGGTCATGTTCCGATTATCTTATTTTACAACATTTAATCAAATCTGTTAACTTGTTATTAACCTGATACTTGTATCATTAGGAATATCGTATTGTGAGAATTTAAACCTGTGGCATTTATGTGTGTTGACTAGTAACATAGCTTAGGCTTTGCTTGGTTTGAGTATAGGAAAATGACGTTATTGGTGGATTTTTTTATTTATACTTACATGACGCAGTCAACATGCCTCGAAAACGAACTACGTGGTCGGAAGATAGTTTACGTGCAGCCATGGCAGATGTAAAACGAGGTAAATTAATGCGACGTGCTGCTGCAGATCATTGTCATATACCACGACGGACACTAATAAACCAATTGCAGTCAGGCAGCACTATGGAACGTTTGGGACGTTCTTTAATCATGACCAAAGAACAGTAAGAAAACCTCAGAAGGAGGGTTATAAGATTTACAAATATCGGGATGCCGCTACATCCTAAAACAATACGCAGGCAAGCTTTTATTTTTGTTAAACATATAATTGAAAACACAACTTTAATAAAGATTCTGGGCTCGCCGGAAAAGACTGGTTAAAAATGTTCTTGAAAAGGAATCCTGACATTGCTAAAAGGAAGTCACAATTTATGAATCCTGCACGTGCTCAGAAATTAAATAGATTGATTGTCCAACAGTTCTTTGAAGAGGTGAAAAAGTTATACCAAGAATTAAACATTGCTAATCACCCAGAATGTCTCTATGATATTATATATATACGGCTCTCGCCTAACAATTCACCACTAGCAAACTGTACTGGCATAAAAAGGAGCTCGACGTGTCCATCTGTTGACACCTGAACACACCGAGAAAGTCACAATTGCAATATGGGTGAACGCTGTCGGTACTGCTATACTGCCGATGTTAATATTTAAAGGAAAGAGACAAAAGCCTGAATATAGCGACAATTTGCCGGCCGGATGTTTGATAAAAATGGCTCCAAAGGGCAGTATGCCCACGGATTTATTTACTTAATTTATAAAACAAAATACAAATCAAAATATAAAATACGAATGGAGAGGAAAATCGTTGTTGATTTTCAATGGAGCATCATGACACTTGGATTACGAAATTGTAAAAAAAACAATGAAAAAAATACGATATTAGCCTTTACTGCCTGCCAAGCCACTACTCATGAATTTCAACCCCTCGATAAGTCCATAAATAAGTCGTTTGAACATTATTGGGATCAGGAAATCACGAAAACCAGTTTTAATGCCATTTTTTCCAAAGGCTGGTCAAAATGTCTAAGACGTGAAAATATTGTAAATGGCTTTCGGGCTACAGGATTATACCCTTTCAACCCGGATATACTACCGACGAAGCATTTGCGCCATCCATTTTGACTGAAAGGCCATTCTGGACTACCTACAGCTGATCAAAGTTACGAAGATATCCGCACTGCAGAGCTCAAGTAGAGCCCTTTATTTCTGATATTTCAGATACTGATAATTCGAAAGTTGAAAATACTAGTTGAACAATAGAACTTCAGCCACAAAATATTGCTGTGTCACCAATTTTAAACGAAAGCTGTCAGTGTGCCTCTCAGGATTAGCTAGAACCTCAGATAGATATTACACCTAACCCAATATATGGACAGGTTGTTGACTATGAAGTCTCTACTAATTCCTTAGGCAAAGAAATACCACAAATAGAATTACAGTTTGATCCAGTTACCCCAATAAAATCAAAACCTTCATCTTCTTCAGGAAATGCTGGATTTTGATATTATTGACATAGAATTTACAGTTATGATTCAGAGACAGATCCTGAGATGAATAGTGAACAGCAATCGCTGGTTTTGAGTAAGTTTGGAAACAAGTCACTGAGTATGACAAATGTTTATTTGTCCGAAGAGGAAAGAGATGTTTGTGATCCAGATGATCATATACCATTAGCTAGGTTTAAGAGTTTGGCACACCAGCAATAAATTACAAAGATCAGCGGATTATCAGTGAACTTTTTGACGAAAAGGAGAAAGGAAAAGTAAAGAAGATAATAAAAAAAAAATTTTTAAATTAAAAACGGACAAAAATCTCAAATGAAAACCAGGACCAGTAAAGGGGGGAAAAACTATTAGAAGAAGGAAATGGGTCTTCAAAGATTTGTAGAGAAGAACGTATTTCTGACATGCGGCATTTTGGATAGTGCAAAATATGGTACCATGTAGAATGTGGGGGCTGACAAAAGAAGATTTTTTTAAATTATTTTATTGCCAAGACTATGAATATGTAAATTACTCCAAAGTTTCTAAATTATTATTGTAATACTTGACGATAATTATTTTCTTTATATAGTTTCTGAGAATGAAGGCTGATTTTATTTTATTTTATTTAGTTATGTTTGAAAAGAGTGAGAATATTTACAATTGCTACGTCTTTATAAAGCCAGGCGGGAAATAAGGCCCAAAATAGTTTTTTCTATGAGGATTACTTTAAATAATATTTTTTGTTGATTGTTTTATGTTAAATATATTTCTAGGGACAGATCTCGTCGATTATTTTTGGAAAAAATGTTTTTTTTCGGGCTTTATTATACTGTATTATTCTAATAAGGCCCATTGAAGACGTTTTTAAAAACTTTGATATTTCTTTGATTATTGATCTCTTATAGAAATGGATTTAAGTTTCAATTTCTTTTTTAAATAAATCATTCGTAAGACATAATTCCTTATGTTTTTATTATTAAATTAACCGAATATTTAACTGTCAAATTAGGTGGGCCTTATATACCTCTTGTACCTTAATGATTCCTATTTTAATAAAGAATTTAGTGATCAGTGCTTTTTTCAAATTTTACACAGAATTCACATTAATGAAAATTCTCCGATAGTCCTCAAATTAACGTTTTAATAAAAATAATTTGAAAAAAAATGAATATTGTCATTTGAAGGATAACATTGTATTTGACACAAAATCATTCTTACACCCGCAAGGAATAAATTATATTTGATATAAAATCAACCTTACGTCCGGATCAAGATTTTTTCCTAAAATGTATTTCTGCAGTTTACTCATATTTTTCTTTTGAGTTAGTTTTTAAGCGAGTTGGTAATGGTAGTTAGTTTAGATAATAAACTTACCTCAGTGCGCAATTATTTTAAAGCGTTTGAATTTGTGTGCAATATAAATATTTAAATGTTTATTTATTTAATTCTGTCACTTTTATGAAAAACACTGTTTCAAAACTAATACTTAATATCATGTTACTACTCAGACTGAGTTATTAATACTATCAAAGGGCTTATGTCTGCCAAACCTAATGTAACTTTAAAGGGATAAAATACTGATAGCATTACTGTAGTAAATAAGTGGTATAAGTGAAAAGTAACATTAAAATTCTTAATATCGTATTTATTCAAAACCAAACAATAGTAAAACAAAAGCTTAGCAAATTGTAAAGGCAGTTCAAAACATACCATAATTTATTTTTCCGTATTTTATGGTATTTAAATATAGGAAATCGTATCCCTAGTTTTTCTATCATAGAAACTGACAATAATTACGATTATTACATTAAATAAAAAAACAATACAAATAGAAAAAAGCTATAGAAAAGAAAACAATATTTTTTGTATTAACATACGCTGTTGCCTTGTAGCAGAAAAATTCTTTTTTATTTTTCTGAAATTATAAATATAGTCAACACATCTCTCAAGTGCAAGATATACTTGCACAATTGTGTTACATATCTTCAGCCTCCCATTTAAAATTATTCACTAAATCGGTCTACAATATGCGGGGCTACTATTAAGTTTATATGAATTAGTTATGAGGAAAAAAAAATTAAGTGGTTTAAAACAATTAATCGAATTACAGATTTTTTGAGCACTTCTATTGGTGATAAGGCTAGAACACATAAATTTTCTAGCATTTTTACCGAGAAATATTTTTGTTAATTGAAAATATTTATTTCATTTCCAAAATATCAATTTAACAATCACATTGATTTTAATGTCATGAATTTTACAAAGAAATATTAATAATGAATAAAAGAAATAATACCTTAATTTTTTCATATTTAAAATGTCACAGACTGCCTAAAACCTTGATATTTGTTTGCAATAAAACACATTATATTTATTGCATCGAGTACCTAAATAACTTTCAAATACCAAGAACCAGAAGAAGTATGACATCTAATATTGACGGCCGTAAAATTAAAGTGTTAACCATTCAATTATAGTTTTTGGTTTCAAATTACAATGGTCACAAATAAAAGTGACATTCTTAGGCACCATATGCACCACACGTGACCCGCACAGGCTTCGTTTACACTAACGTTATCTTCGACGTCCTATTTTTTTCCTGTATTTTCATACCCTCCAAATGATAGAAAGAAAATATTAGGAACACAAAATAATGAATAATTATTCTTTGTAATTCTCATTTATATACATCTATAATTGTTTTGACAATTTGATTCAGAAAATTAACACTCTTATTTTGATAAAATTGGATCTCGTTTTGCAAGTAATTGGAAAATTGATTATATTAGAGGTTTTAGTTTGAAATACCAAAAATTACTATGGTTTCAATGAACTGAATTTTATCTGTAAGGAAGGTGTTGGTTCATTTTTTATAATATTAAAGTAGTTTTATACCACAGAAACTACCTATCTATTGTATAATTTATTTTTTTTATCTGGGAAGAAACTGATCTCTTAGACGTCAGTGACGGTACATAAATTTATTATTAACATAAATTTATTACGGTACATAAATTTATTATTATTATAAACTCTGTACATAAATTTATTCACATTGCAGACCGATAGGTCATGCTTATTTTATGCTATTTGTCATTATGTGTACGGAATTATCGAGTGCGCTTCTGTAGTCGCCTCAAATAATGGACCTTATATAAAAAGGTCATAAGAAAGAGATTCAGTTTTACAGTTGAGAAGAACGTGTACAAAATTATTTTAAAAAGTTAAAGATGAATAGAAAATGTGACAAGCTATTGACAGAATATCATATAGGGTGTAAAAAGCTAGTTCTAAAAATTCCAAAATTTTATTTTTAGAATTAAATGAAATATGCATCTAGATACATTTTTAAAAATTTCACAAAATTATATCTCAACACATACCAGAAACTCATAAAGTGAAAATCATGTCAAATAATATTACTAAAGCCTTACATAAAGTTTACTGTAAAATTATGGCAAAGTTTTTAAAAAATACACGAAACTTTTTCTTGGATGGAATATTTACCGATGTCAAAAAAAATTATAAAATTGTATTATTTTATATTAATATAAATTTTATTACTTCCTTTGAACGCATTTGTAAGTGAGAAACACCTACAATATTTTGTATATTTCTCGTCTTTACCTTAATCATATAACGATTCATATAGTCATGGCTAAAAGACATGGCACATACATAAAATAGTTCGAACCAATATATAAGATTTATAATAACCCCTGCCATATTTACAATTAATTATCACTGAAATGTGCTATGATTTATGTTACATGGAGAGCGTTTAAACTATTTGTTTTATGTCTACTAAGGTCATGTACAATACTTTATGTATTTGCGGAAAGCTAGGGATTTCCGTTACTTTACTTCTAGGAAAAAATATCAACATTTTCCTACATACCCAATGTAGAAAATCAAACCAAACGTTCTATGTTTTTGTTTTGTTTTTATTTCTATCGTATACTTTTGTCTTCACTAGTCTATTTACGAAAATTTTCGACATATTATATTTTCTATAAATTAGAGTTGTATTCTACAATGGAACTTTGAAATTCTACTTTTTGCAATCACCAGACTCGAGTTGGAGATAATAAACGTAAATTACTAGACCCAACATTAGGACAGAAACAGGACACGTTCCAAGTCGTTTCCAACAAAAGCAGTTTCCTGTTGAAGTGCGACTTAATATATGCCATGAATATGTAAGCGTGATGTAATCCTCTGTGAAGTTCGCTGACTTCACTTTCTTAGAAGATTGCATAATGATTTGCATAAAATATCATATTTCAAAGTACAAAAGCCCATTTCACTCCAACTTTATAAAAAAAGAATTATAAAAACTGGAAAGAATAGGAAAGAAGTGGAAATATTTTTACCTTTTTTTATGGAAAGAAAGATATTGGTCACATTTTTTTAATCAATTGCGAAATCGAAATGGAAATATCAGAGAATACGATCAAAAATACCTTTGGCGTCCGCTAATTCACGCGTCTTATAGATGCACTGTTTGAAAAATGTTTAAATATTCTAAAAGTTTTCATTAGTTTTTCGTATAACGAATAGAAACTCACCATTCATTTCTTGCTTAATCGCCCACGGTCCTTCAAAGTGTCGCCATGTTTTATGATTCCTCACCTCAAAAGAAAAAACGGAACTCTGAAAGGTCATTCATATAGCTGTCTGTCCGCCCCTTACAGCTTTTTTTAGAAACCGCTTGTCCTTGAAACTTGAAATTTGGCATAGTAATAATACATATTATCTCGCATAAATATCAATAGAACTCGAAAACAGTTGTTTGCAAGCTTTAAAAGGTGCGTATTAAGTACTAATTCTTTTTTTATTTTCGTATATAGTGTAAGATGTCATTTGAAAAAGTTTGTTACAAGCGTATCTAAAATATTATTTTCAGAATCTTTGTTATATATATATATATATATATATATATATATATATATATATATATATATATATAATTAATCTACATATTTGGCACTAGCTAACATTTAAAGATAATCGTAGATAAATTGAAGAAATTTAAATAAACATCTTATTTTTTTACGTTCCATATACCACATTGAAGGTTACAAAAACGTAATGATAGAACAATATCCGCTAAATCCTTTTATAGACATTGCTCCTGCAGAAAATGGTTTGCTAGCTTTTTAAAAAGGCACCCAGAAATAGCTGCTCGTCATGCGGAATCTATTAACTTATCCAAAAGTCTAGTAATAGATATTGCTTTGAGAAAGTGGCATGCAAATTAGAAAGATTTTCTAGTTGCTGAAGTCCCTGCCGACATTTTACAAGATCCTTTGTAGCATCTGAAAGTATATTAGGGTATATAAGTAAGTCAACAATATATCTATATACACGGATTCCATCCGAGGTCGTTAAATAAATCAATGAAGAGTGGTGCGTTGGCAAGTCTAAAAAGGGATGGATGAGTCACACGTTTTTTTATGGCTATAAAGAAAATACTTTCGTTCCAAGATTGAAAGAGAAAAAATTAAATTTCCTGTATTGCTACTGATAGACGGACACAGGTCACACATAAATCAAGAAATGTCTCAGTGTTGTATTGAGGATGGAATTATTCCATATTCGCTATATCCAAATACAACTCATCATACAGCCAACATAAGTGTCTGCATTTCGACCATTGAAAAAATATTAGAGAAAGATAGTCAATGACAGAAAACTAAGGACTGGCCATCAATGTATCACTAAAGGTTTATTTGCATCCCTTTTGGAGGCCACATTCAGGGGCATTGCAAACCTACAAAGCGTAAAAAACAGGAAACAGGTTTAGATGAGAAGAACGTGCCTTTGACAAGACAGAAGAAACGACTAAGAATTAATTCAGACTCTGATGATGAGAATGTACCTCTGATTAAATGTAGAGGATGTTGAGCGTTATCTTTATGAAGTAAGCACTATGATATTTTCTGCTGGAAATACTTTCTGATGGACAGAACAACGTGATAAAATCCAGAACAATGTGATAAAATCTGGTACCAGAAATATTTTATACAAAAAAAGATGGCTGTTCCGATCTTAGACAATAGTCAAGATTTTTATCGAATACCTGAAATGGATAAATTCACGCTAAAAATATGAACGGTGTTCCTCAATATACTGTTTTTTTATAAATGTTTAAGCTTAACATAGTGGTTGAGATTTTAAGTTTTCTATGTGTCCATTTATTTATACTTTATTGAAAACTGTAACATGTGTATCAATCACATGAATTTCTAATAGTTATAGATTTGTAAGTTTAGCAACGTTGTGTACCAAATAGTACTTAAAAATTATATGAAACTGTGACTGATTTCGTGTTGTTGTAATTATTAGTTATAATTCTTATATATAATATTTATAAACACACATATATATATATATATATATATATATATATATATATATATATATATATATATATATATATATTCTGTACAATTCTACTGTAAATAAGAAATATAATTTTTTGTTTGCATATAATCGTCCAAAAATTGAGATGCATTATAAAATTATGTTTTAAAATATCTCTTAAATGGTCTGTTATTGGTATATTGACCCCATAAATGAATATAATTGCCTACAATTCCGTTACTTATAACTCTGTATCATGGTATTGATTGATTGGTGTAATGCAATTTGTTTTTTTTTATATTGTGTTGACTCTTATAAAGATCGTTGTCGATCGATATCGTTTTACTTAGAGGTTATCAGTTCAAGTCAGTAATGTTAAAATAGATTTCATATTTTGTATTTATTATATAATAGCAGTGAAAGTCATTGTCATTTTATTATATTACTGTAACCTTTGTTTTATTTAATTTCTGTAAATTAAACAATTTAAATTTATATTTATTATAAACACAGTACTAAATTAACGGCATACTAGCCAAAATTAAAATCCATCTGTTATTTGCAGAAACAAAAGAATAAATTATGTCTTCATAAAATCTTTGTAAAATTTATACACTTCATGTAGTTAGCGGTAAAGACGAATAAACCATTCAAATAATAAAGTGCCGTAAATTGGTGAGAAACGACTCTCTTTTGTGTCTTGCGGCTGCGTTCAAGCTTTCAATCAAGCAAGCTCAAATATCAGAAGAGTTGCTGTGGTCGTTTTTTATAATAGTATTTATAAGCTAATTAAAAAAAACTTCGATAATTTGTTTACTTCTATAGGTAGATCTATAATTGTTTTTATCGTAACACGTACAACTATAAAATAGGTAATATGTATTTCCGTTGCTATTGTTATCTAATCTAACTACCTCTATCTTTTAATATGATAACTTTAACATTTAGGAAAATTAATATATAAAACATACAAAATAGAAAACTTTTATGAATGTTGAGTTAATTTGTAACTAACTTTCACCGCTTTAAAATATCCGAATTAATTTGCAAATTAGAGAAAAACTACTGAGGGACGAATAGGCGGGCCATTGAGTGATCTTATGAGGGTTCCCTTTTTTTGTCTTTGAGATACTAAAATTTAAAAAAAATTAGTAATAAAGATTTTAAAATAAGTAATAAAACATCTATATTAGAAGGTATCTACGAAACTATTACATATCAGCTATTACATAATCGAAAGTATAATACCTGAAATTGAAATAATCCGTTGTTGTAATATTTCAGAATTTCTCTCTCACATGGCAATTTAAAAAAACACACAAAATGGTGATGACTTATAAACTTTAGTAATTTAATTGATTTCCTTTTTCTCGAAGACTTGGTAAAAAACCCAGATATAAAACTTTGTAAAAAGTACGAGATATATTTTATCTCATGCTCCGGATATATGGTTTATCAAAATAATAATAATCCCCATTAAAATAGGGATTAATTTAGACTTTATTATTTAAAGTACGCCAGTACTTTGAACAATAAAGTCTAAATTATTTTATTATATAATGAATATTTATATAATAAAGTCTAAATATTACCTTTGTAGATGACTATCTTTTCTTTGATTTGTTTCGTTAGGTTAGCTATATAAATAAATTACAAATAAATGTTTAAAATCCAAAATTACGTTCCTATACTTTTAACTGATATAAATGTACAAAGAAAACAAGAAGAGAGTACGAACGCGTAAGAATTTACGTAAATAATACTCCAACGGAGTCAATTATTATGAGAAAGAGCATACGATTATTGCTTCTTTAATCTTTTCAGTTCAATAGGTCCGCCATAATATAGCAACATTCTTCTACCGGAAATTGGAAGAACGTCTCCAGTACGGTCTTTCCTATTCAAGAGCTGTACTTACTTTTTTTCTGGTGGTATACATTTCGTAAAAATTTATGAAGTCTTTGATAAAACATATCCCATAGTCTTGTTGTTCTTATATTGAAAAGAATAACTTGAACTTAGTTCCTTAATAGATACACAATGTCTTTCATCCATCACACAATTCACGTATTCTCTTGATCATACATATGCGTGCATTTGAGATATTTCATTCGATACAGAAAATGTAACCATGCCATATATTAAATAAGTTTTCATATAAGACAGTGTAGAAATTTTTATATCGATATACATAGAGATACAAAATTTTATATTTTACAGTAAGATAAATCATTGAAATGCTTAGGTTAAACCACACTAGGAAAGCTTCCCACACACTAAGTTGTGCATGTGTCCGTCAGAATAGAAATACCACTAAATCTACTGTCCTTTTGTAAATGTAAATAAAGCCAACATAGAATAATTCCTTTAAGCTAGATCACCTAATACAAGCATCTCACAAGCGCTTGTAACTATGCTTTTGTATGCATGCTGGTAGGTACCTGAACAGAGCATTACTGACTCATATGTATGATGTAACACAGATTTCTAAACTTTCATGTTAGCCCAAACTTGATGTTGGCAATTTGGGTTCCAAATAATTATTTTAAGGTTGGCGTCAATGGGTCATGTAGATTTTTAATGTGCTGAGAAGGCATAAATTTAGCAACTAATGCCTTAAAAGAAGAATTACAAGGGTACGAAAGTATGACAAAAAAATTATGACTAACAATTATGTATATCAAGAAAAAAATCTGACTATTCAATCTTAAACAAGTAACAAGGGTCTCAGACTTTCGACTGCCTCCAAGATTATGTTCCCACCAGAACCACTTAAGAGTTTCATCTCGTATACGGACCTCGCATAAGATTGTGTTTTCCTGTGTACTGAGAGATACAGGAAAACATAATTCAGTAATACAATAAAATAAGGAAATAAAATGTATGTCATAACATTTTAAAAAAATTAATTTTATTGTGAAGACGAAATAAGTAAAATTTAATAATCAAGATGGGCGTTGCTGTTGTGGTTTGTATTTCGCGGGGCCTAATTTCGTGGCAGAAATTCTTTCGTTTTAGTTTTAATAATCACATGCCACTTCACGAGTTGCTAAACGTAACATTTGGGATAACAAACTGAATAAAAAACGTAGCAATGTCAGAAATAGATGAACAAGATAGAATAAGACAAGAAGTGTATTGTATCGTACTTAAGTTGTGTCAAAACTAAACAGTCAAAATTTTGTTGATTTATGTATGTATATATTACTAATTTTGTGTGAACTTTCATTACAGAACTATTAATATATGTACTTAATTTCGCGATGATTTTATTACTTGATTTATGTATGTATTTATTACTAATTTTGCGTGAACTTTCATTACAGAACTATTAATATATGTACTTAATTTCGCGATGATTTTATTACATACGTTTAGTTGTTGTAAGAATAATTTACAAAAGAAACAATACATCCTTACTTTCTACAGCCTTACTTAGCTGTGTTTTGGTACCGGAATTGCGACTATTTTTGGAATTTACTCATTAAGAATTGATTTTCATATAAAGCGCCCGGTATGAAATTTTATGAGGAGTAAAATTAGAGATTCAGAGCGTATGAATTTCAGAGCTTTAAAAAAGTATAACATCGTTAGCTGAGTTCAGGTACATATTTAATTGACATATCGAAGTATGACTGACAGTTGTAAGCATGGTTTGTTTTTGCTGAAAGTATTGCATTTAACAAAAGTAGTAAAATGAATACGAGAAAAATAAACTTCACGAAAACTAAGAAAAGGCTATTTTTTCAGATATAATTGTCTATATAATTGTCAAACATATAATTGAAAATAAACGCACCGAAGGAACAAACGTAAAGATGAAAAAAAAAACGCTTGGGACGCAATTGCCGAGAAATATAATGCTAGTAGTATTATTAATGAAAGGGTAAGTACAGTCAAATGCTAACGTTTATAATGAAAATAGAATATAGAATTAATTTGTTTGCACGAATGTAATTAAAGACTCTTTTATTTTTAAATTCTTAGCGTGACGTTACTAAATGTTTTTAATTTTGTTGTATAAATTTGATCTAGTTCATTTGAATTTTACTAGATAATAATTACATTGTCAACATTTTTTTATTAAAGAATTTTCCATTTAAATTTAATTAATTGATGTTTAAATTTATGTACAGGGAAACCTATTTTATACATTCCAAGACAATCGTACTTAAAGAGTAAACTCCAGTCGCGCGTCGGAACTGACACGCACAATTTTTTTAATTAACCATTGTCTATATAAATTTACATGAAGATTGTATTAGATGTTTTCGTCGATTTATAATGACATTTTAGTAATTTTTATGAACGTATAGTATTGAAATCTTCTTACACAAATTTATTAAAATCTATGGACTCACACTTAGTATAGTTTTCTCCCTCTCTCTCCCTCTCTACTTCGCGTTTAACCAGGTACTTTCTAAGTTCAACGCGGTCATATTTTGTTTATTAAGTCACTCGACTTTTGCTCATTTTGTCACTGCCTACTATATAGTAGCAAGTCATAGACAAGAATAGTATACATACATAGTGATTCCTTGGTGACATTTAGTTTATAAAAAAATTGTTAATAGAAAGTTGGGGTACGGAAGTACGCCAACCGAAATTATGTATATCAAGAGAAAATCTGACTATTCAATCTTAAAGAAGTAGCACGGGTCTCAGGTACTCGGCTGCCCTCTAGATTATTTTCCCACCATAGCCACTAAACTGTCTCAGCTCATATTGCCATTGTAGCAGAGCTCTTGACGCCCGTATGGATCTCCCATTACATGATTCTGTTTTCTGTAAACTAAAAGATACAGGAAAATAAAATTATATAATGCAATATAATAAGTAAATAAAATATATTTAATAAAATAAATAAAATTTATTATGAAAGTAAAATAAGTAAAATTTAACATTCAAGGTGGACATCATTTCATGGCAGCAATTCTTTCGTTTTAGTTTCATAAATCACATGCCTTATCGCGATTCGATAAGCATGACATGTCGGGTAAGTGACCGAATAAAAAACGTAATAGTATCAGTGCCAATGTGTAGATCCAGTTGAGTGGATTTCTGCTGGGTAAAATTTTGAATGAGCTCTAGACTACAAGTTGTTTCGAAACAGATAATTTTTTTCTGGTTCAATTCAATTTTTGATTCCGTATATTAAGGATATTATTTATATCATTCGCTTTTTTACCTTCGGGTTTACGTAAAAGTTGTCACAATCGAGCTCAGTAACAATTGGTCTGTATTGACATATATGGCTACGATATATTTTCGCACTCTTGCAAATGAAATAAATAGCATTAATTAGTTATTATAAATTAATTAGCATCTTAGCATTGGAACAGAAACAGGAAAAGTAATTCACCAAAAATAGTCACCAATACAAACAGAAAGTTGGAACCCTTGAATGCGAAGACAGGATAATTCAATTACATGGACTGTATTAAATAGAAGTTTGTTTAGGGTTTTTCCGAGAAGTGATTGGTTACTTAGAATTACAGTATATACGTCTCTTTGGTAACTAAATAAGTTGCCTTATTACGTGCTATGTGTAGCCATAAACTGAGAAAATCAAGGTAAATAAAAATGTTAAATCCATAAGCATCAAGCGTGGTAGTGATCATCGCAGAAAATACTTAATAAGCCTAACCATATCTTTTGGTAAATAAACAACAACCTAGACTCCTTCAAATAAGTCCAAGGTAGGGAGTGTTATTTTTTCTTGAACATTCATTGATTGAGAGATACAAAATTGTATATCGCGTTCTTATCTTATCTACAGCAGCAATAATAATATGGAAACATTAAATAACTTTCATTGTTATTTAACTTAAATAAAAATTGAATATTGATATAAAAATAATCGTTATGAATTGTCAATTATGTAATAATGTAGTTACATACTTGCAGTAAATATACTATGTAAAAATTTAAAATAAATATTTCTTACAAAATAATTGTGTAGACTTATTGCTTCTTTTTTTAATATTTCAATACATATATATTTAGAAACTTATTTCTTTATGGTAATAATGAAAATATTTTGCTCTATAATTTTTAATCGCCTTTACTTAATATTGACATGGTCATTTTTACGAATTGATAGCGATGACAATGGGAGTAATGTATTAATAAGACTTACAACCGATAATTATTTTTATATTTATTATTCGAATATTTTCTTTTCCCCAAATACGACTAATACAAACTAACATGAAAATGTAGAAAAAGATGGAATTCTGTCAATTATTATTATACCAACAAGCAATTTTTTCATTTCAAAGTTTTAATCGCCTTTACTTAATATTGACATGATCATTTTTACGAATTGATAGCGATGACAATGGGAGTAATGTATTAATAAGACTTACAACCGATAATTATTTTTATATTTATTATTCGAATATTTTCTTTTCCCCAAATACGACTAATACAAACTAACATGAAAATGTAGAAAAAGATGAAATTCTGTCAATTATTATTATACCAACAATCAACTGTGAAGCTATATTAACTAAGCTGAAATATGTAAAATATAGTTTATACGATTTAAACCCTACTCGTTGGTTAATAACCTAAAATATACAACTTAATAATTAATTACTACGAAATGTGACAGACTGTGAGAGTTCATGATGTTGGATAACAAACAGGCTTAACCGTGTCTAGAAAAGAACTGTTAATTTGAGTATAAGAATTTTTTATGATATTATACAGCAGCCAAAGAATGAGACGATTGTATCGGTTACGAATGTACATCCATTTTAGCCGTCGTAAATTCGGAGATGTCATAATTGTGAGAATATTTAGACTTAACCAGGAAAAATTTAGCTCTGACCTCGCTGTCTCAAGTTTTAGAAATTGTGAATCACTGACTCATGGTCCAAAAGAGAAGAAAAAACCCCATTTAGGGTATTTAATTTACTGGTCAGATAAAAAATATGGGTGGGCGAAATCTAAAAGTCTTAAGTAAGTTTCTATTGAACTGGTAGCATAAGTTCTCGCGCAACTTACTCACACCCAGAATTTTAAGAAATTTCCAAATGTTAGTAGAAAAACACTTTCAGATCGGTTGCAGCGTGACATCAGCGCCTTCGTTGTGTGAAGCACAGCAAGTTGATTACGGTTTACAACCAGTAAACGTTCAATACTGAATTACAACCAAGCACATGCTTCTATTAAACTCGAATTCTAGTAAATGCAATTCCATCGCTTCGTTTGGATGAGGTTGTTGATTTGGGAGTCAGATTTGATTCGAGATTGGTGTTTCATGGCCACATGGCGCCACCGCCGGCGAAACACCAATCCAAACCAAGCGCCATATAGAAAAAAATAATTTCGTAAACTTCAATATGTGTTGCATAATTTAAAGGATTTTCAATGCGTGTCATTAATTCATCTTATGTGTCATTAATTCACTTCAATAGTACCGAACCGATTAGAATCTGGCTTCATTATTTGGAACCTATACGAAGGAAAGTACGGTTTGATGATTGAACGTGTGATTGAAAAGATGTTCCTGTGATATGTGTATATGAGACAGTAATGTTATTTTCCTTTTCTTTTTTCTACCAATTTCCACTTTGATATCCAAGTGGAAATTGGTAAGAAAAGGTTTCCATTGAAATTTATATTCCAGCTATTAAATGGAAATAGTCTATGCCCTATATCACTAAATAGACTTTCATTCTTCGTACCTGGTAAATTCCTGCGCTCATGTAATCATCATCTTTTTGCTATCCCATCCTCTAGAACTGAATTGTATCAGAATTCTGCAGTTTTCCACAGTATTCAACTGCTCAACCACCTGGTAGCGGTCGCACCAGAGTGTCATTTGTTTATGATGAGTGATCTCTGACAGAGTAACGCCTGGTAAAAACTAGGATATATAAAGAGACATTTTCGGGAAAAAGTACTCCCTGGAGCATGGGATGTCTGCAGAAAATTGCTTAATAATTCTGAAAGGTAATTTAACTTGAACATGTATTGTGACTCTTCAATCACACCTTTCAATGCGAGCATTGCGTAAAGGGGTAATTAATTAATTAACAAATTTAATTTTACATTAACCAAGAGTGAATGTAAAATTAAGGGGAGAGAATGCTCACTAATACTCACTAATGAGACAAGCATGTGACGAAATATTTTCAAAACTATTTATTAAATCAGAATAATGAACGCTGATATTTTATGTCAAAAATTATAATTGTTATATCCATTACAAAATGTAGAATGGATCAATATAGTTTAATAGAGAGAAATTGTTTTTTTTAAGTTATAATACAAAAAGCTGGTGCTAGTTAATAAAAAACACGTCAGATCAGTACATAGTTAAGAGCAATAAAAAAGGAACAAATAAGTACACAAAAATGTAAGAAAACTACCAAACAAATAAATTAAACATTAGACATCGCTGACAAAATAAAATCATGTACGTAGTTATTAACAGTAAAAACCAGATAAAATGAAAGATAAATATAATTAATTTTGTTTGCTAAAATTGGACAATATAGAATACGCCAGACCAAATACTAATAACCGTCAAACTCCCTTCTAAGAGGCGCACTGACTATAACAAGGGAGCAAATGAACAACAGAAAATTGTAGTTTGAAATCATTTAGCATAATACGCCACTATCTTCATAGAATTAGTTCTTATTACAAAAATAAAGTTTAAAATGTATAAAACGCAATGCAATCAACTATAAGCTATTAGTTTGAATAATCAAAAAAATATCAGGTTATAAATACCAGTTATTTCCGGAGGGTACCACCATTCTGCATTGTTGTTGCTAGGGACAGATAGAAAGTAGAGATTAGCTTGGTCCAAATGTTCGCAGCACGTTACGGTCTCTGTACACCGTCAGGTAACGTAATAATTATTTTTTCATTCTTAGTCCAGCAGTTATTTGTATTCACAAGATTACATGCCTCTACGTATAACAGTGATTTTGCATAGATTAACGAATCCGTATAAGTAAGTGTTTATTTTTCGACAATTTATTCTTCATATAAACTGAGCGAAGATCCTCGCGTCGTAAGAATTTAACATCAATGGGACGGGGCTTTGGAGACTGTGTCTTATCGGTGGCCCAAGCTGTAGTAGACCTCCAAGTTGGCGTCACTTACGGAAGAACATCACAGATTCTCTGTAATGACATTGAGAGTAGCAATAGAAGGCGAGGACCCCGTGTCCCACAGCTCCTGAACCCTAATTTCCAGATCAGTGAACTGAAGCAGAAAAGAGGTAAGCATATTTTATATTTTGTTGAGAAACTTTGCAAATTCAAAAGAGAATGGTTCAAATGTTGGCGCCCATACCATAATTATGACACTCAGCTCGTACATATGTTTCGTCAATAAATCAAACGTAAAAATTTAGTGCCACAACATGCCACTGATGACGCAAATTATTTGTCAAATCTCTTGTTTATATGTGTGGAGAGCTGAAAATCATATTACGTACATTGAGACCTTAAATTCGTCCCTTTAATATATAATTCACGCAGACGCAGCGACGGACAAATATTGTATTATATAAATTTATAATACATTTGAACATATAAGTCACATTCCCTTTTTTGATTTCACCGTACAAGATAATATATTACTTTACATACCTCTAAGTACGTATTTACCTATATACCTACTTACTAAGCATTAGCTACTCCATGAATTTGTTTAGACCTGTACTTATTTACTTATATATCTATTTGTTAATATTTGCTTCATGCCTTTGTATTTATTTATATATAGTGTGTTGTCCTGCTAACGTTGAAATAAGTGAGATCAGTCGAAATTCAATGATTTTTCCTCATCACCGAAGAATTCCTGTCTCTAACTTCCTAATTTTCTAATTTTGCTAAAAAATAAATGTATGATAGTATCTTATTAGATTGTCAATAAACTTGTATCGTCCAAACTTTATCAGGAAACCTGAGCTGTTCAGTATTAAGAATTTCTAGGGTTAACTTTCAATTTTCGTGGTCAGATTCTCACAAAATTTTCACGGGATTTGGGTATATACAGTTCCAAATAAAAAAAAGACATCCAAATTAGTTGATAAATACCAGAGGTATGAGATAACTTATATATAATATCTAGTAGTTTTGGAAACCTACTCCTTCATTGAGCCGTAGATCATATTCTCATACCTTAACATCGATCGACCTTAATATGCCTTACTATTTTCCTAAAATCGTAAATGAATATTATGCTTGAGACTATATATTTAAATAAACTGAATCATGTAAAGGGCGAACTAAGAAAAATACCAAGTACAAATTTGTATATCTCGAACCTTATGTAAATAACGTGTAATTATTTCCGATGAATTATTATCATTTTTATACCTTCGTAAAAATGGACCCAATACTGATACCGTAGACAAGGGAACGGAGCTGGTTTCGCATGGTAATTGCGCTAGCTTTATTTCATGTATATAAGTATATGTAGACAATTTCAACACATACGCACATTTTAAATACCTATATTTATCTTATTTCTTATGCATCGTTATGCATCAGGTTTTAATACTTTCAGGTACATTAAGTGTTTCACAATTCTCGTAGGATTAGTTCTTAGTCATTTTTGAGGTTTCGTATCGCAAACGTAATCGTTTGAAACCACTCACGTATCTGTTCATCTCTACATTTCAAAAGTTGCCTGTAAAATATTTACATATATATATTAGAGGAGACAAATGCAATAATTAAAAAGAATATTTCATATATGGTATGGGGGTATCAGTTAAAAGAGTAAGTTCAGTGTTTAAGGAATTAAGGGGAAGAAAGTAATATTTTCTAAAATTCCTGGAATATTATTGAAAATGTCAAAAATATAAGCCCAAGCTCCATCTCAGAAACAAATAAAAAGTTACATAAAAACAGCGTTACTAGAAGTGTACAATTGTACAAAATCTCATAATTTTGAAATAGTTCAAAATATCATAGGCCTAAAAAAGATATATTGGGCAATGTACATAGCGGTTAGAAAACAATATTACCAATTTCATAAAGATTATTAGAAATAGTGTACAAAACTAAGTATTTATATGTACCTAAGTGTGAGTGAAATTATCCTAGTGCCAGGTTCTATCAGTACTTAACAGATTTTGTTTATCGTTCCAAAAATACTTGATAATAGAATCAATGTTCTATTACTAGAAACTCTTATCATTTATTTTTCGGTTATTATTTTTAGATTTTTGGGCCTTAAAATTTACTGTGGTAGTTTTTGGTAAGAAGCCTAATTACTTATACTTATCAAAATCATCAATGCAGATTTGAAAATAAATTCGAAAATATATAAGGCAACTGCAATTATATAGAAATAATAATTAAACCTTTTCACACTTCTTGAAATAAATGGACAGTTAATATTAAATAATATTTTAAAATATTACTCGTCCTATTTACGTACTTTATGACTGTGCAGCTAACTGTTAGTTTACTAACTCTGTATAGCTGTTATTTCTCTGCGCCATATTAGAAAGGGTAAAATATTAGTATGTATGAAATATTTTTAAGTTTAGTACTTAAATCGCAAGAAAATTTCACGTGAATTTGTCTCTCTACAAAGAAGGTTTACTCCTGATGACAATACAATTTGCCTTTTTTTGTTTTAATATTTATTTTATACGTAATTTGTTTCCTAGCTTTGTGCATAAGATGCTTGAATCGCTTTAATGTCTTGTGCCGATTTTTTAAAAATATTATGCGCCCATGTATATAATAACGTAGAATTTAAAATATACGAGCTAGTCGAGCGCAAAACAGAATCCATTAGTTTTTGGAATTTATTTTGTTTGTTAGTTTACGATTGAAAATTGTTGTTTTTAATATATTTATTTCTATGTGTGACTTAAAATAAGAACGAAAAATTGAAGGCGATTAAAATTTTGTAAAAGTTTTATTATTGTTTGGTTTTATTGATACTTATCATGCAGCAATTTGCCAGTATTCGGTCGGTGGTCTAATAAATCTAGCTAATTGAATTAATTACATTCCAGTAAAGCCGCAACATGTTTAAGTTTTTACTCCCGGCTTTGATGTATTACACTTTCATTGTATGCATATACAGGTTTTATTAAATAATAGCATCGTGTGGGTGCTCTTATTATTCGCTTTAGAGACGAATAGATGTATTTCTATTGAACAGGATCAAGTTGATGGTTAGCTACAGAAAGTTGATGAAAACTGGGTACTGGTAGTATTTAATTGGTGTCATAAAATTCTATTTTGATTCGGACATGTATTTTAAGTATCTGCAACCTTGCAACATACTGGCTTGTTACAAGTTTGTGAGTTAAAATTCTTCGTGAATTTTCGTTATGTGTACAAAAATTATTCATTAGACTTGCACATTTATGTTTCGTTTATCCAGAGCATTTAATTTCACAACATGTTTTTTGAGGCTACATCGAGAAGAGCTACATATTTTAACAAATTCGAAAACGTCTATAAAGTTATAATTGCGTTATTTTAACAAAAATCTCATCATGCAAAACTAAATCAGCTATGATAAAACTAAATCAATAAGTGTAGTGTAAAAAAATTTTCAAAAATTGTTCTGCAATTTTTATTTAGATTACACTTTTGGTTCACTAGTCGTCGTATTGATTGTGATGCCAACTGCAAAGCTCATTGTTTTCATTTTGCTTAGCTAGCGCCTTCTCATTCATTTGTTCTTCCACAGTGTTCACTGACTGCAGTTTTTATTTTATCAAGAGACGTCTAAAGTTGATACGGTAAAGGATTTTTTACATTTCAAATTTGCATAGGTGAAAGAACGTAAATATACTGAGTATCAAATGTACTATAGGTTAGATGATCAAATGCATTATCATGAGAAATTTTATCAGAGGGAGAGAAAAGCGACTGTTATTTTGATTTAATTTTTATTTTTTTACATAGGTATCTATGGTAAAACTATGGTAAAGGATTTGTAAGTTTAAATAAAGAAATTACTTTTCATTTCATTTCTTTCATAAATAAAATGTTTTAGAAAAATATTACATATTAAAAATAATAGTACATAATTATATGTACTATTATTTAATAACATTTGTTATTAAATATTTATTATCATGAGAAAAAAATTAATTTAGAAAAATAAAGAAAATTATTATCTTAGACAAGTACTTCTTTATAATTGTTTTGTTGCTTTCCGTTTCCCTCATAGGTACTTTAACCAATTTACACGCTAATGATTAAGTATTTTATATGTTTTTGAAGTACGTAGCTTAAGTATACAGAATTATTTTATAAATTAACTAATCTTTCATACTCACAACAAGTATGATAGGAGGATAAATACAATACAGAGACTGGACAACAATGACCGTATTTTATTTCGCTGTTTCGCAATGCCAGTCCACTTTTCAAAAGTAGATTAACAAAAATTAAGTCTAAGTAAATAAAATATTTTATTTCAGCGTTATATAAAAATTAGATATAACCTAAAAATAACATACTAAGTTAAGCAAAAATTTAGTCATTTTTCTTTAGATGGCGGATTAAGTGATTTTACCATTATACCATATATATAATTTTGATATGTAAAGAATACACTTTTTTTAGAATATTGGAGTTTATTTTTTCTTTATTAATTTACTGAAGTTTAAATTAAATTTTGGACTAGTTTTTGTTATTGGAGTATTCTATGTTATAATATTCTATCCCTCGGAATAAAAAAAGTGGAACCCTTATAGAATCAGTTGGTAGTCCGTTCATTCTTCCATCTGTATGACAAAACCAATTTTCGCAGAAAAGGCTTGATATATAAAGTTGAAATTATAATCGTATTTGTGAACCAACAAATTTCATCATGAAAAAAAAATAAGTTTTTGTTCATGCAAGAAAAATATATAGCCGTTTAAAATGTATTTCTCATTCATACAAAAGTCTTACTCACTGATAATCACAATCTCTATGGTTCTTTCGGTCGACTTACAACTTCGAAAGTCCACATAATGACATATGTTACAGCACAAGAAAGGAAAAAAAATAGAAAATCAACGATTTCTAATTCTCTATGGAATTGTACATTTTTAAAATTAGTTCCTTTTACGCCAGTGAAAAGTATAGTGGGCAATATATTTACGTTGGGAAAAATTAATATTTGCGAATAGAATAATTAGAAGGACATGGATGATATGAATTAGAATGGTATAATTAAATGTATACGAAATTTTCACAATGCCAATTCTATTCTATTCGTGTGATAGGTATTTTTACATATATCGAAATGTAATACAATTGGAGAATAAGGTAAACATTAGTATTAGTATCCTAATATTAAATCATAACTTTGAATATATTTTTAAACCTACTTCATCGTAATTTGAAATAAGGTGTAAAGAAACTAATAAGTATATAGAAATAACTTGAATGAGAATGCTGAGAAAAGTACTGTCTTTAATGTAGCGGTCAAATGTATAACAGGAGTACAATATTTTCTTTAAGTTTCATAAGTATCGCCTTGTACTTATACTACATATGTTAATTTAGTCATCAGTATTCAGAGAAACAATTTCAAACGTTTACAAGGAAGAAATACATGTTTATTATTTACCTTTATATTGTAGAGGTAGGATACGCAACTGTGATTTTTTTAATGGAACGACACTATTGTGTTTTCTTATTGCATTATTATTTATTTATCTTTTTATATTATTATTAAAAACTTTGTGTAATATTAAAAAAACATCGGATAGTCCACTAGCTATTAATCTTTACCGCTTCAAAACTAAGCACAACGAATTCATATCCAATGAACACAGAATGGTATATTTATTAGAAACATTAATATTCAAGATATTTTTAAGCTTCTGATTGCATTGTTTTAAAATAACGGAGAAAATTTGTATAACATTATAATTAAGTACGTCCAATCTAAGAGCTGGTTTTAAAAATACAATTTGTGTGTGTCAAAATTTGTTTGTCACATAAACCTTTATTATTTGTTTATTTCTATTATTTCCTTTGAAAATAATACTGTTAGAATTGAGTCAATAGACAAATTTAAAGGTCAACTTAGCGGCGACACTCAATAATTTTGATAAGTAAAATTTCAAGAACTTTGAAATTTGACTTTATTTTAAAGAACGTGTGTAATTGAATAATATAATAGTGTTCACATGCATACCAAAATTACACATACATGCATACAATAATTGTGAAGATTTTATATGAAGATTTTTTCTGCCTATCTTGCCCAAGAATCTCTGTCCAGGAATTTTGATCTGCCTATCTTTTTTCTCTTTTCATTATTCTGAAACAGAAAAAAGATAGGCACTGACTGACTGAATTTTCATTATTCTATAACCACTAAATAGGTTTTATAGGACTTGCACTGTAATCTTATTTAGTCTCCTGGTTAATATAAGTTACGATACTTTTAAAAATTAAATTATCACATCAAGAAAATTTCTCTAAAGCAAAAAAATGATCAGCGCCCGAACAAATTGTACGACAAAAATACTCTTACGTTATACATAATTACATTGCCTTTTTCCAATTGATTGCAATGCAAAACCATATATTGTCTTCTTAGATAAAACCGCAAATTAAAAGCAATACCTTAACATTTATATAAATTATTTATTTATATTTTTTTAGTTAAAAGATACGAGACATGTTGAGTTTGACTAAACTTTTCCTTTCATTCATATTTAGTGAACGGAATACTTGTTCAGTTAAAAAAATGTTCCGTCAAATTTTAAACTTTATATTGAGTTCAGAAAGTAATACCATTGTGTCATATAATCTCTCGAATTGTTTTTGGTACTTTTTCGTGTCAACAGTAAATTTGCTAATATGGCAAAATAATGGTTAGGGTTCCTTACAAAAATACAAAAAAAATGTCTCCTACCCTTATTTTTGAGACTAGTGAACCTATATTACAATATATATATATATATATATATATATATATATATATATATATATATATATATATATATATATATATATATATATATGTATATGTATATATATATATATATATATATATTCACTATGTGTAGGAAGGAGACAGTCACTTCAGCCGCTTATCCCATTAATCATGTGTAATCCGACGAATTGATATTTTTTTCAATTAGTCGCCTAGTTTATAAAAGTTGGTATGAATCATAATTATGTTAAAATTAAAACCTTGTAAATTTTACATTAAATGTCAATTTGGCAACGCAGCAAATTTTGCAAACTGTCAAGTGTCTATGACATATAAAAGGACAAAATTCTCATCTTTGAATCTCTGGAACCAGTGCTTGACTGTATCGTATGAGGGTACACCTTCACTCATCGTTATGTATATATTGCTTGATGCTTCGATGCTTTTCCGCCCTAAACGACGTGACGAAAGAGTCTTCTACGTTCACTTCGAAATACTCCCATTTTTAATTAATTTTTTATATGCGGATTACTTAATTGCAAACTGGACAGAAGTTCGAATGCCACCCTCTTTATATAATCTAGAAAAAATATTCTAGAAGCTTCTATAACATTCCAGAAATGAATCGAAAAAGTAGTGTATATATACGTTCACAAACCCACTTAATAAATACTCGTAGGTTGCTAAAATCATAACCTTTACTTTTCCGAGTACCGTAACCGAATGCCAAAGAAGTATAAAATTAACAAAATTATTTATTGTACAAAGTAAATCTTTCTAAATACAATTGAAAACACGATCAAATAATATACTATAAAAAAAACGAAACATTAAAGCAAAAGTTCTCAAATGCAAATATAAAATAAAAGTAGTTTATGGTACGTAAATCAAGATCACAACCGGACGACTGACCATTCTCCAAAACTTTAAAGAGAAAGTGAAGAATTAAAAATTTAAACAAGATATTAAAAATTTCTATAGTCACTTATTTCTAACTGAGATCCGTATTCAACTATATAATCATATGTGTTGACGTTAAAAATGCGACGGATGTAAAAAACCATAAGACATAATTTATTTAATTAACCTTTAATCTAGTTAAGTTCTCTAATTAGGGCATTAAATAGCATTGCAAGTTTTGGTAATTTTATTCGAATTCAAGCTGACATTTATGTTCATTCTTCATTTCATTTTACTGTTCCAATTAATCCCTATATTAAAATTGGCTGAAACAGACTAACAATATAACGAAAATTTCTCCCTAGAATATGTAATTTGACATACTAAATAACCCGTCGATTTTACCGAAAAGAGTTTAAATTCAAACCCCGTGCTATTTTCATCATGAATAATGTATTAGAGTGTTATGTGCATTGGGCGAAAGGTATTTGGGAAATTATCAATAAATCAGGAAACAGAGAAAGAAATACAACAAAGAAATTTGAGGGATAATTGACCATTAATTGGCCGAATGAACTCCGTTCTCATTTGTCAAAATATTCATCCACAATTTTATAAAAGTGCCTTAAGATTACAGCTTCTGCAAAAATGGAAGCGGTTAAAATTACTTGCATCTACAATGTAAATGGTAGAGGGTAGCAAAGTTTTTGCTACCGCAGTACACACACACACATACACATACGCACGCACGCACGCACGCACGCACGCACACACAAACCTATACAATTTTGCACACACACGTGCACACGCAACAAGTCATCCGTGTTAGGATCATATTATTTTAAGTCAATCCGGCTGTAATTTAATCTATTTAATAATGACCTTATTTTTAACGAACGAGCTTCAAATGTAAATGTGCTTCATGACCTACCAATTATATCCTAACTCATATATCTTCCCATAATTTTTCAATTTATCTAAGATGTTGTATTAATTAAAATGAGAATTAATAATGACTAACCTTTGTCTGTCGAAGAACCTTTCATTACGATTTGGTTTAAGGGTACTGATTTTCATTCGTGATATGTACATAATATCAGCTATTACAAGTAATAAATTAAGCAATTATAAATGAATTGACCAATTCAATATATATATACACAGAGCTCAAAATTTTATTTGCATTGAAAAATATATTTTACCTTCCTTACGAATAAAATAGTTCTAACAATATATATAACTTTGAAGAAAGGATTAATTTAATATTCTTCCAATTTTCACACTTTGACAAATATAATTAAAACTAAACTTGGATTTTATGTAACCAAAAAAAACGCATTTCTCTACTAATTACCGTCAACGGAAAAGACTGAAAAATACTCATAAAGGTTTCATTGTAACTTCATTAGAACTCGGCTTATTGACTTAACAAATCTATCAGAAATTATCAATACAGAACTAAATATAGAAAATATAACAATGTTCAGCACCTAGGATCCCACTTGCTTGAATGTATATTTCTTGATCCTTCGCATGGTTGAAAGATAACTAGTAAATAATCAAATTTATAAACTCAGAGTAAGAAATGCCAATTTAACAACAAAGATATTTTATTATTACAAAAGGAATTCCTGGTTATCATATTATGTCAAGCAGTTTTAACAATGAATCGCCATATTGCATTCAATATGGCGATTCATTGCAAATGTAAGGTATTTATATATATATATATGTATATATATATATGTGTGTGTGTGTGTGTGTGTATAGTTTTCGAAATATTTCACAAAAAAATCGATGATGTAGCTATTTTTTGAATAATCTCTGTTTATATAGCTTTTCGAACAGGGAACAATAAAAATAATTGAAGCAAATTTGTCGTTATGATATTTTATATTTTGATGGTTTTAAAACGCCTCATCAAAAATATTTTGCTTATAAAATTAAAAACAAAGGTCCTACACAGTCCTTAAAAATGTTTTTCTTAAAGTGTTTGTCTTCCCAACCTCCAATAAAATTATTTATTAACTCTGTAAAATTACATATATAGATAATTTGGTTTCTTGTAAAACGACATACTTCCACCAATTTTATTTAACTCATCATAAACAAATCACAGTCTGGTGCGACCGCGATCAGGTGGTTGAGCAGTTGAATACCGCATCAGACGGAAATATTCCCATATAATTCGGTTGTAGATATTATAGAAAACAGGTGACGATTGCGTGAGCGCAATAAATTAACAGGTACGAAAAATGAAAATTTATTCCATAATACAGTGCATAGAATTTTTCATTTTAATTAACCGACTTCAAAAAAGAGGAGGTTCTCAACTCGTCGTAATCTTTTTTTTTATATATGTTCAGCGATAATTCTTTATCTAGTAGATTTTGATGATTCTTATTTGAAAGAGGGTGCTATAGGTGTGATTCCATATAAATATAATGATCTAATGATGAGATCAGGAAATCAACGATGGAAATGGTTAACGAATAACTGTAAATCAACTATAGTTTAAGACATTTGCCACGAATAGTTGTTATTTTGCAAAATAACTACACCACTCACTAAATCTAGGTCTAATGATAAGTTTTCGATATGAACAATGGAACTCCTTAACGTATGTTAGTAAATAAACCGTGATTAAATATATTTGCAACTAGAAATTAGTACTTTGCAAAATAACTACACCGTCGATCAGGTCAGGATCTAGTAAATTGAAAGTGATTCAAGATATTTGTACTGGTAGTTGTTACTTTGAAAATATGCTTTTGAAATTTTGATACCTGCACTGTCTATCATGTTAGAGTCCGGTGATGCGTTCTAGAGATGTGCAATGTAACTATCGGATAGTAGTAAATCAAACGTAATTCAAGGTATTTACTGCTGGCAGTTTTTATTTTGCTAAATAACTAAACCGTCGACCAGGTCAGTGTCTGATGATGATGAATAATGTAACTCTTTAACAGATGGTAGTAAATTGATAACGATTCAATATATATGCTATTTGTTAGTTGTTACTTTGCAAAAAATTTTAATAATTATCCAAAATTCTACGAAAGAAAATAAAACAGCAACCAACCAACTTAAACAAATATAAATTTTTATATTATAAATACGCCCTTCTCGAATCTATTTAGTGTTGTAAGTACATTAGAAGTCAAAGTTTTAAATTTACGTTATAAATTAAATTAAATTATAAATTTGTTAAAGTCGATCGATACTGCTGGCACCGACTTCAGAAATAAGTAACTACTTAATGCAAATAAGTACGTACCTATTCTGAGTTAATTATTTTTTCTTTTTTAGTACCTTACGTTTTTTTTAAAGATATTTGATAGTTGCTAGATACATTTCATAAGCGCAACATCTCTTCTGAGTTGCAAGGAATGAAACGCTAGCATACCCTAGGGAATTAACCATACTGCCTCGTATGCAGATATCGGAGGGACATGTTTTGCACAAGTTCAGTCATCAAGCTGTACTTGACTTTACGTAGCCTCCATATAATGTAGCCAGGTTCTAATCGATTCTGCACTAATAAAGTGTACAGCAGGTAAATTAATGACATGTATTAAAACGATTTGAATTATGAAACACGGAACAAAGTTTCCAAAATGTTTTTGCTACATCAGCCATAGGCCCACGAAATGTCAATCGCGAATCAAATCTGACTGTCAAATGAACGCCCTAATACATGGATTCCACTGACTGTATGTTGTATTTAATAGGAGCGTATGCTCGGCTGTAACTGACTATGGCAGAATCACTCTCTCCCTCTCCTTTTGCCTCTCCCCTCCCACGTCCCACCGACCCCTCCACTCCCCGCTTCATTTCATACTTATATATTGTGCACTTATATAAAACATTGACCCTTATAAAAGGCAGTGGTCCACAACAGACCAGTATAAAACTTATATATATTTTATGTATCAAGTACTCGTATTTAAAATATTAGTTTCCAATGTGTTTTTCCTAATCTACTGAAAGGTTTTTTTTCACTAATTTTTTGCTTTAAAATTTTCATCCTCAAACACTGACAATTTTTATAATTTTAATAAATAATGTTATCTATACAACATTTTTGTCTCATATTTAATGACAAAAATCTTTCATATTTATGTACTTTATAGTAAAATTTAAAAATGTTAAACTTCATGAAAATAATAAATTTTAAAAGTAAATTATTTGACTTCAAGAAATAAAAAAATACTAAGCCTGTTATTTATCGGTTTACATGAAATATATGATAAGTAATTTCTCAGATTCTCTTTTATCTTACTATTTAATGAACATTTTGTTAACAATGTTGCTTCGGGTACCATGACAATTTTCATTTTCAGTTTGAGAAATAAATCTGAAATAAAAGTCAGAAGAATTCAATTCGTACTAATAAAAATTAATTTAAACACTTGGTATGTCGCTTCCAATCACATAACTTCTCGGTTGGGTGTAATCGGGTAATTAGTTCAGACTTTGATAATTTCAATTTCCATTCGAAACTTTGAAAGGCTCTTTGATTGACTTTATTTCCTTGCATTTAGTTTTAATTAATAAATGTCTTAAGTTTTAAATATTATGCGTCTTATAAAGTTTGAAAAAGAATAAAATAAGTAAAGGATCAAAATGGTTACAAAAATAAGTTGTAAATATAATTAGAAAAGGATTAGGACTGAGTTTTTTATTTACACAGGTTTTGTGGGTATTGAATAATTTTGAGATGAAGAAGATGAGCCATGTCAGGTAATTATTTTGGAAATGGCGGTCATTTAAAATTTTTCAAAATTGCTGTAAACACTATAATTGAGACTTAATAACTTTTGAATAGAAAAACATAGGACAACGGGAATTGAAGAGGGAGAGGGAGAGAAGGGGGGAATGGGAAGTGGGGGAAGAAGGGGAGGGTAAGACCAAGGGCAGGAAGAGGGAACGGTAATGGGGGAGGGGAAGGGAAGGAGAAGAAGAATGGAAGGGGAAGATGAAGGGAAAGGGAAGGAGAAGGGTGAGGGAAAGGTGAAGGGAAAAGAGAAGGAAAAGGGTGAGGGAAACAAGTAGGGGAAGGGGGGAGAAGGTGATGAGGAGGGGAGGAAAGGGCGAGGGGATGGGTAGGGGAGGGGAACAGGAAGGATTAAGGCAATAGGAAGAGGGAGGGAAAGATGAGGGAAGACAAGGGTTGAGAAAGGGAAAGGGGAATAGCTAGGTGGAGAGGAGGAGGGTGAAGAAAGAGGAAGGAGGAGGGAAGGGGAAGGGGTGAGAAAAGGGAAAGAGATGGCGAAGGGGAACGGGAAGGTTAGGGTACATTTAAAGGGAAGGTTTCAGGAGAAGGTTTAAGGAGAAGGTTTAAGGGGATGATTTAAGGGTAAGGTTTAAGGGGAAGGTTTAAGAGGAGGATTAAAGCAAACGTTTATGGCGAAGATATAAGGCGAAAGTTGAAGGGGAAGGTTTAAGCAAATATTTAAGCCGATGGTTTAACGCGAACGTTTAAGGGAAAGCTCAAAGAAGAAGGTTTAAAGGGTTTAAGTAGAAGGGGAAGACGAACGGGAAGGTGAAGTGAAAGGCGTAGGGGAAGGTGAAGGGGAAGACGAAGGGAAGGTGACGGCTAACGCAAAGGCTACTCAAAGGAGAAAGCGAAGGCGAACGCGAAGGCGAAGCCGAAACTGAGGCCGAAGGCAAGGCGAAATGGAGGTAAATCTAATATTAAATCTAACACCATGAAACAAGTAATTTCATGTTCCTCTATGAAACTCGAAATACACCGAGCAATACTCGGTCACCCGGTACTTATATGTGAAATGGGCAAAACCTAATGACAAGCGAGAAATAGTGGTGACAATTAAAAGCAGTAAAATAAGTTTTTAAGAATAAGTAAAATGTATAAAACTAGTCCGACTACAGTCTTACAGGGTCAGAGTTCCGAAGGAAATTTAAAAAATGGGCTGAAATGTCCTAAAATTCTTCACAACAGTATGAATGAATTTGACATTAATATCTATAACAATATCACCAATAAGCTTTGATTTTCTGCTCGTTAGTGCACAGTCACAGGATTATTTTGTAATGTTACTCAAGGACAAAGTTTTTAGTTAGATAAATCTTAAAAGTACCCGGACAAGACAAAGATTCATATAACATCCATAGTGCACCTATGCAACTACAAATTAAAGTTTGAGAAAGATTTCAGTTGGGGAAGTCAACTCGGTCGTGCACTGCGACATCTGAGAAACTTTGTCACCTCTTGTATTCCAAAATACCTAAGTGTCTGAAGACAAAAGTCTTTTTTAATTCAACAAATAATGTGTAAACCTTGTATGTTTCCGTACGAAAATAAGACATTGCTACTTAATTCAGGAGTCTTAAATAGAAATTCAAGGTTTTCAGTGAGGTATAGAAGGGGTGACGCTCGAATTATCTCTCATCTGTTGTGAGGGATCTGTAGAAGAACCAAGATCATCAACAAAGCTTGTAAGATTGGCAATTTGACTTAGTAATGGACAGCTTATTTAACGCTTAGAACTAATGAGCTTTGAGAAATTAAAGTATCGGAAAATGCAGAGTGACACTAAACTCCAACCTCTAAGTGAACTTTCAAAGATAGCGGGATACCGTTAGATGAAAGCATAACAGCATTGACATGTGTGTTTTTTTAACCTTTATTCAGTAATAGAGGTCTTCTGGTAGATAATAACAATGGTGGTGATATAATTAGTATATATATATATATATATATATATATATGTAAATATATGTATATTTATATATATATATATATATATATATATACATATATATATATATATATATATATATATATATATATATATATATATATATATTATGGAATCCATTTTCGTTTAAAAAGCAGTAAAAGAAGAAGAATCGAAAATCCTTGGAGGTTTTTGCTTAAGTTTTAAGTATATAATAAAAAGAAATCTATTGTAAAAATAATTCTAATGAAGTCCTAAGTAAAAAATTTCCCATTAGAAGCCAATATTCTATTTGAAATGCATTCCTCAATAATAATCTAACTTCTAGCAGCACGTTAAAAATGCAAAGCACTATTTTACGAAAAATTTATTGTTCTTTACTATACAGAAAGCGAAAAATTTGTGTTTTGACAAGTAAAGACAATTTCTTTCCAAACATTGATAAGAGTAGATCATTAAAGCATCAAAGTCCTATTAAAAAGGTTCGTTTTTATGAATAAAGTGGAATTTTACCGGTGGAGTTTCAGATTTAAGGAGGGAAATTTACTTTAAAATTAAACATCACATCAAATTTTTTTGTTGGTTATATTTTATTAGATCTTCGTTATGTTCAATATAAAAGAATAATTATATTTTCATAAACTATATTCTATAAAATTATCACGATAAATCAAAAATCTGCCATGCAAAAAATGCTCAGAAGAAATTTAGGGGGATAAATAATATATTCGGATACAATTACTTACTTTACGGTCAATTCAGCTTGAATTAATAAAGATGGGTTAAATGTTTGGTGTTGATAATAGGCCTGCCTCTATTTTCCTACACCGTGGTTTTAGATCACGCATTCTTTATTTTTATAATAATTTAATGAAATAAAAAACAATGGATACAATGAAGATTCTTTCTAATATTGTTTAAATAGTATTTCTTAGCCAAGAATATCGATGGCTACGAAGATCAGGTAAGGACTCAATTTTTGGGGAAATGAGATATTTCATTGTCAGCCCTTTACAATATGTTATTTAATAGATCTCTCAAAGAACTGTAAGACGACAAAGTTCCACAATGATGTCTATTGGAGGCCGATATAACTACTATATAATGAAATGAAATTTCATTATCCCTTTCACAAATAAATGATTATTTTAGTGACTACACTTATTTGTTTAGAGAATAATTAATTTTTATATTGTTCGATGTATATATATATATATATATATATTTGTATTTCCTCCGCTCTTTTGACCAAGCACAGGATCGAGGGAGAGAAACCGGTCATAATTAGCCAATCATTTCATATTAAAAAGAACTAACGTAAAAGCTGAAAACGAAGCACTTAAACTAGGAAAACAAAATTCGTCAAATAATTGCATTTCTAACAAATAAATGAAATATCAAACCACATATATGACATACTAATATGTCGGAACTATCATTCGACATGTATCAAGGTTTTCAGATGATGTCGGTGATGAGATTGTTAAATATAGTATGTTGGTTATGCGGATTCTGCCGCGCGAGATTTACGGTTTACATGTACCACAGAACGCCTAATACTAGCATTTATTATGCACCATATACCATACCATATATATCCATCATATAAAAATATTTACAGTCACCTATGGTATCCTTCTGTGAGATAAACTCATGATTTAAGTCAGTTGAAGCAACAATAGCGTGAAAATTATTTTTAGATTGATATAGTATTTTTGAGAAAGTAAATTATC
The DNA here is from genome assembly GCA_039881145.1 of Druceiella hillmani. Taxonomy (NCBI): domain Eukaryota; kingdom Metazoa; phylum Arthropoda; class Insecta; order Lepidoptera; family Hepialidae; genus Druceiella; species Druceiella hillmani. The sequence continues at coordinate 42,346,918 of JAYKKI010000004.1, read as the reverse complement.
GCTGTTGAAAAGAAAAAGTTATTGACTATGTAAACCACTTTCTTAAATTTTATCTGTCTTTTAATTGATCGAAATGAATCAATTTAACAGAAAATGAACTTTGGTCAAATTTTCATATATTTTTCTACAATGAGGGGTTTTGTCAAACGCTACTTGAGGAGTTCCGTTCTCCATAACTGAAATTCATTATCAGATTTTGCAAAGTAATGACTAAAGTAGTAATTATCCAGTAGCAAATGTATTGAATCACGATTAATTTACTACCATTCGATAAGGGGTTGTATTAATCATCTTCAGAACTCATCATCAGATCCTGACTTGATCGATGGTGCAGTTAATTTACAAAGTAAAAACTACCAGTAGCGTATTTGCTACTGGTTGATTTATTACCTATAATGAATTCAATTGTTCATCATCAGAATGCGTCATCTGACTCTGACATGGTTGACAGCGTAGTTTTTTATTTCGCAAAGTAACAACTACCAGTATCAAGCATCTTGAATCATGTTTATTTTATTACCATCCGTAAAGGAGTTCCATTGTTCACCTCCAGAACTCATCATCTGACACTAACCTGTCGACGGCGTAGTTTTTTTACAAAGTAACACTTACTAGTAGCGAATATATTTAATCTCGGTTGATTTACTAACATCCGTTAAGGATTTACCTTGTTCATCTTTAAAACTTATCAGATCCGGACCTGGTAAGTGGTATAGTTATTTTTGCAAAGTAATAACTACTAGTAGCAAAATTCTTGAATCATTATTGATTTACTAACATTCGTTAATAAGTTCCATCATTCATTTCCACATCTTATGATCATCATCATATTTATACGAGACGACTTCTAAAGTTGCCTCTTTCAAAAAAAAAAATTCTCCTCCAAAAATTTTGGCTAGAAAATATTTATTATAAAAACAATTTTTCTTATATTTATATTTAGTTTTTCATTAATTTATCTAGCTTTTACACTGGAATTATGAAAATGATAATCTACAGGACGTATGCCGTGCCTGTGTGTAGCCGGACGTCCATTAAATATTCTGACAAGCTGTTTATACGCGTTGGTTTTCCGCGTTCCTAAGTGTCCTAAACGTCGAAAGCGGTGGTCACAGTTAACATGACGAGACACGAGTTTACATCTGATAAATTTACCATTTTTTTTGTGAAGACCCCTTTCATGTAAGTACTTACCTAGAAATCAACTTAACTTCCTATCTCCCAGAATATATTAAACCTAACCTAATATTTTGTAGTTATATGAATTATTGACATCTTTTTAAAAGTAATTAATATCTGTCTCTTTACAGCTTCCTAATGAAATGGTAAGTTATATTTTGTACAGTGCAATCTGTGCAGTCAGCTGGGCAGGCAGGGTTCTGTCGGCAAAATAAAAAGTTTGAATGTCAACTAGACAAAATAAAGTGTACGGCGCTTCCACAGCCTCTATTAGCCGTAAACAAAAGTCGACATATGGACGTAGTACAAGACATAGTTTCTAAGGAAACGGAAAGTCCACCAACATCATGGCAAGCAGTAGAGTTGAGTAAAAAAGTTATATAATTATTTTTTTTTGGGTTCAAAGAGGATAGTTTTATCTGTAGTAGTACCTATTTAAGTAGCTTGTTGTTATGGCGTTAAGTAGGTACCTATATTGTATCTAAATAATATAATTGTGTCAGATTTTCAGTCCACTACTGAGAAGGATGACTGCTTTATTAATTTTCAAGAACAGTCGACACAAGTATACTTTAAAGCAACTACTAAATTTGTTCTTTGAAACCTTTACAAGCACAAGTCCAAATAATGCTGTAGTTTTAATAACGCTCAGCTAAATCAAAACATTTCAGTTTAGTATCACAGCAGCCGACGTGTTTGATATTTTGTTTTGTAAAACGTGACGTCACAATCATGGTCGCCCGCACCGCTGCGTTTATCCGTTCTTGAACCGAGGGATTTTGTAAATACATCCACAAGCCATTCTGTTTCTTTATAAAATTTTATCGTCTGAAGGAAAGTTAAATTTATTTATCCTTAACTTGTTTTTGGTTCTGATATGGATGAGTTACCTACATTAGGAGTATTTTTGTGCTTTGCGAGTTTAGCAATAATTGTTAGTTACATTCTCTGGAAGTATTAATGATTTTTTTTAAATTTATTAATAAAGTTCATATCACATACCACACATAATGTGTTTCATTATAAATTTAATCAGTCCCCGACTTTGCGTCATTTGATTTCTATTTATTCCCAAGACAATAAACTGAGAGAAATATGATCTCAAGACGCCGATTAAGTGGTTGCTCTTTTTGAAAATATCAATGTGGATTATTGTTACAAACGAGATAGAGTCGAAGTCTCCTTAGAGTTTTTTTATGGAACGAAACTATATATTGAGTGTTACGGAGATTATTTTGAAAAACAATGAATAAATCCCAAACTTGCTGGTTTTTTTTCACTTTTGATACTCTAAAAGTTTCAGCTTTACCTCTCGTATTACTCTATTTAGTCAAACAGCAGTGTTTATATGAAAACAGCAGTGTTTATATTATATTCGCAAGATATGGGCAGATTTTTCCGCGTAGTATGGACCACGCGGAAAACTCTGTACGTAATTATAAAATTTTACTTTATGAATATGTAAATATAGTAGAAATTGCCAGATCAAATTAAATTTTTGATTTTTTCAGAAGATATTATTGCCAATTTTACGGTCGTATAAACTAATATCTCAATTTAGTTATTGGTAACTCTCTCGTAAACAGCATGCTGTTAGATTTGTTATTATACCTTACGAGACAAATATATTATATTTAGGTCATTTATTATGTTACATTTTATAATTTTTTAATTATTCCCTAAATATATTTGCGCGAAAACTTTTATATTTACGTAGTATTCTGCCATAGGGGCTTCAATCAATTAATATTTAACTTAATTAATATAGTTATTTTGAGTTTTGAGAAATGTTTTTACTTAGATGTACCAATCAAACAAACAGAAATAAAAAAGTAGAAGCGTACTTTGACTAAATTAATAAAATTCATAAATTTCAAATATCATTTTAAATAAGTGCGATGATCATTTTAATGGAAATAAGGGATCGATTATTTGCAATATTGCTTTATATTTTTTTCATGAGATCACATTAAAACACATTTTAACTAAGACGCTTATATAAGTAACTTAAAAGATCTTTCCTTTAAAAAACGATTTAACAGAAGATCGATTTTATTCTTTGTATCTAATTTCCGTAGAATGATTGATAGCTCAAATTCGTTACATTAACTTTATTTCATTTGCTTGATTTGTGTTGAAAAAAACTCTCGATGTAGACGACAGATTTATTATTATGCCGTGATATGAATCGATTCCCGGCGATGAGCAGATGTTACGTGGCGAATTTTCGTTGGTCTGTAGAATTAGTATAGTTGCTGGTTTCTTCGGCATGGTCTACAAATAGCAAAGGAAAATAATAACCTTTGTTCCTGGAAGACAATAGCGGGATCGTTTCCTGTAACGGACTTTTCACAGAATTCTTCGTCATTTCTATAGATATACAAATGATTCTCGAAATTTTAGTGTCGTACGTACAATAAAAGTTTATTGTACGCACGACACTAAAATTTCGAGAATCGAGCAAATAGAATATCAGTAGACAGATGACTCTTAGTATCGATGGCCGCGAGATATAGTCATATTTTAAAAGTACGATCTTTCCAGGACGGTCATTTAAAGTTTGTAATTCTTTGTTTTCTTCACGATATAAATTGTATATATTTTTTAAGAGATAAACGTGAATTATTATATATTTACTTATTCTACATAAGTAAATTAAATATTATAACCGCGTTTCGAAGTTATTGTCAGTTTCCAGATACTTTAATGCTATCCTCTCTTTTTTTTGAATCGCAGGTTTTGATCTTTCAAAATCTATACAATTTCTAACGACACGTTATCATTATTTGATATTTGCTTACAGAGAAATCATGTTTTTATTACAGAGAAATCATCAGCATCGGATTGGCAATATGCTTTTCCAGAATATGTGGTTTTGTGGCCTCATTCTGAGTATGCATTCTTATACCAGTTTAATAATTTTACGTGTTGTTTAGTTTTGTCTTTACTATCTCTCGGCTTTTGAAGTTTTTTAAACACTTCACATCTTCGAGAGCTGATGGTATGATTTTTCCCACAGGATATCTTTGGTTATCATAATTCCTACATATCTCTTAGTTTATCACTATTAACCGCAAATTATGTCCATCTCATTTAATACATCTAAAACCTTGTTAAAATAATATATAGAGTAGCCAAATTATTAGCAGGTTTTTTATTGCATATATTATATTCAAACTTTTTAATGCAGCATATCTTATTTATATTCATATTTTTCTTAAATAAAACGTATATCTAACGGTTTATTGATTTCTCATTTAAATTCAGGAGTAGCATTTAGTGTTTCCAGTCTTTGAGCTTTTAGATTATTTATAATATCTACTGGGCTAAAAGAGAATATATATTTTAACCATTACTCTGAAATCTCTGTCCTGTTTATTTTATATGCAAAATATTATATGCAAGGCTTTATATGCAAAATAGCTCGATATTTATTTTTTATTATCTTCATTATTCATTAATTAGTTTGAAAATGACACCAATTTTATGATTTATTAATATAATTAATTAATTAATATTATCAGTACCTATTATTATAATAGGCGAAGGTTTACTATTATTTTGGTTGTAAATATGTAGCAATATTCTTATTATTACGTACTTTAATTATAGCTTATCTGTCACGTTTTGGTCAATTTCCTTTTTTTCTTGCTTCTTTTCATTTTCATTCATTCTGTGTCGGCCGCGAGATCATTATCGTTCAACATACCTGTTAAGCTATGACGCCATATCCATGCTCTTACACAAACTGCCCGATATATATTTTATTACTTCCTTTATGACTTCGAATTCCAACACAACATGTATTAATGTGGTTCCAAATACTAGACGCTACATAGTGCAGTGGTGGTGTTTGAATCCGAATCGTGTAAATACATAAAAAAGCGCGTTCGCTGGTTTTAAACCCGGAAGCTCAAGCCGCCTGCGGCTCAACGGAACTACGAAGACGTAAACGTTAGACGTTGCGCTACGAATGTTCTGGAAAAACCGCAAAAGATGGTTAGCATTTGTAAGCGACGTGAGGCTTTCAACAAACAGAGTTTTTAACACGAATTTTACTGAGAGGATTATTAATTCTCTCGCTTTGAATTAAAAAGAGAAACATATGACGATTTGACCTAAGTTCATTTTCTGTTAAATTGATTCATTTTGTTTCAATAAAGAAAACAAAAATTTTAAAAAGTGGTTTGCATAATCAATAACTTTTTCTTTGTAATATAATTGTGCTGATAATTCAGCATTTTTCACAAATGTTTTTTTTGTCGAAGCCTTGTTTATGGCAACAAAATAATTTAATACAGTTAATTAGAGGAATTATTCAATAAAAAAATGTTTTGTTCCTGAAAAAATTGATTATTTCTTGTTAAAAATATTCGATTCGATATTCGAAAATTACAAAGTAAATTTTAAATATGTACTATTAGTGTAAATTTATTTCCATTTAATTTAATTAATTTTATTTTTAATATACGATTACTTGACGAGTATAATTGGGCGGACATCTAGAAATTGCATCTATCAATTAAATTGTTTTATTGTAGTCACAAAGACGACAAAACAAACGGATCTACGACAACTAGATGCCAGATTCTGAATTTATTTTCAATGAGTCATTGTTCTCTTTTTATTAAAATTTTTACTACATACTAAAACTATATATTTTATTTTGTATGTACTTAATGTTTAATAGGTTTTCACAACAATGACAACTTAACTTCCTTTTAATAAAAAATATATACGTAAAAACGACGTATTTAAAAAATTAGACTCGGTCACATTTATAATATTTTCAAAAAAATATTAGAAAGAGATATGGCTCATAATAAAGACTTCCATTCTTTTGTTGCTAAAGACTTTTAAATATTTTCACTTTCAGTTTACCATAAGATTTTATAAATATTAGCAAACATATTAATAATAAAATGCTCAAATCTATGAAACTCAAAAATGCATCATTATTTTAAGATTTTTTTAAATGTTTCCATATTAACTAGAACGAAATGCATCAATAAGTAAAAATAACTATAAATATCATAAAAATCAGAGTTTATCATTTCAAAAATATATATGTAATTAACTAAAAAGTCAATAAACAAGTTGAATGTGTATTTTTGTTAAAGCCAATGGTTAAGTGAGGTAGACATCATTATTATTTATCTTTTTAATAATTTAAAAACTGTCATAAGTGAAACAAACTTTAACCATACAAAAAATTATAGTATTTATTTTTAGTAATTTATTTAAAAACAATTTTTTTATTATAAAGTAATCGCGTACGAGTCGTCGTTTTTTATGTATCTTATTCCTTTAAAAATTTATCCCTTGATAGAATTTCATAAGATTCTCGATTATGTTCATACCTCGGAATTCTCAATATCTTCCCTTAGGTTTCATTTCTAAAATAAAAATGTATTGAAATATGAATCATATTAACTTGCTTTCTTTTTAAATTAAATATGTTCTTGACCGAATGGAACATTATTTACTTCCGCTGTACGATCTTTCGTATGCTGAGCGCCTAACCATTTAGACACATTAAAAGGTTTAGTAATATTTTTGAATATTCGTTACTTTTTAATGAAATAATACATCGCTATTTTTTTCAGACATTCGTCTTGAATCACTGTTACCAGCATTTTTGGTACCAGTGTAAGCGTCATTTTACATTTCAAAATAATTTTAGACACACATAGCATCCTCCAGCGAGGGAGCGTCGCACACCATATATGTTTACACTGGTGTCCTCAGGTCACACTTCGCAATGCCCTTCGAAGTGAATCATCTTTATCGAAATGAATCTACTACCTTTTCAAAACTCATTAGTTACAACATCCGCTATTAATACTTTATTGCTACAAATTGTATTTTCTTATAAGCTTATCCCTCATCTTTCTCTCCTTATCAAAATAAGCGACACAGATTTATAAATTCATTCGAATCTTTCTTACAAATAAAAAATTAGCCTTTTTTGTAATATCATTTTTATGAACATTTAATGTTCATAACACTAAAATCAAAGGGTTCTACATCTGACTAGTATTAAAATCCTCTTAGAATTTAGTTACTTGTGTATTTTAACGTACAGAATATTTAAAAAAAATTAACCGTCTTTTACAGAGATAATTAATTATTCTAAATAGACAAATTAAAAAGGATGTATAAGAAGTAATTCAACTTAAGAGAGTTCACAAACATATTTTGATTTTTAAAATTAAATACATAATATTCCAGATTATTTATCAGTAATGAGCTTCCCAGAAATTAATTGTTTTCTTAATATAATACAAATATTATATCAATAAAACAATTTATTTCCGGGAAGATCATTACTGATGAATAATCTGGATATATTATGTATTTAATTTTCACCTAAACCAACCGGTCACTTATTTATCAAATTTAAGTTTCAGCTAAGTAATTGGATATCTTATACCACTTACGTAAAGAAAAAGTAAGACGTGTAATGTAGTTTTGCTTACATATAGATAATGCTACCTAAACTAAATGTAGATAAAAAAAAATTATAAATCTTTGTTATCTGACGACTACACTAAACTTTTCTTACATAAGCCTTCTCTTTAATAGAATAATGATCATCATATAAAACAACTCAAAATGTAGTTTCACCACTCCCAAACTAAACAAAGTCTATGCCTTAATCAATTTTTACACAAAGTAGGTAGTGTTTATCCAAGAATTGTTACTGGCCGTTCTTTTTGAGTGATGTGATAGAATTTTTGTTTGGTCAAATATATCCAAACATGTAAATAATAAAAAAAAATTAAGTGAAAATATTTGGGTTCCCAATAATTATTTTACATAAACAGACACGTGCCCGCACGCGCGCGCACTCACAGACAAATATGCAAATTTATATTATGTATTTCTACATTTGAATTGTTTTTCAGGAGACATTTAAAAAATATAACTCTTTTAGACTTTCAATGGAATATTCGATTCAAATAATGTGAAAGAAGTGAAAGTAAAATTGCTCTTACAGTCGCAATTATGTACGTTTGGATCGAAAATAAAGATTAAATTATTCGTAATGTATAGTAAAAACTCTTTCTAAATTGAAAATTTATATTCAGTATCGGGTGGGTATATTTTTACTTATTTCTATTTATATTTTACACCATCACCTCCCACGCGAACGAAGTTCATTAAAACGTGACTCACGTACATCAGTCTGACTATGCCAGACTGACATACGCCAGTTTTGACAATTTTGCCATTTTTGACAAATTTCAAAGGGAAATACACAGAGTGTATTTTAAATAAAATATCTTTTAAAAAGCCGACTTTAAAAAACGTAGGTACTAATAAGGAAAAAAATAATTAACTCAAAGTAGGTACCTATTTATTTGCAATAAATAACTAAGTTACTTATTCTTGAAGTCGGTGTCAGCACTGTCGACCAACGATTAATTTAAATTATCGTCTGTCGATTTAACTTTACATTATAATTTCAATTAATCGACTATCTGTCGATTTAATTTAAATTATAATATAAATTTAAAACTTTAACTTCTAATGTATTTGCCTAGTAAAAATCTGGTTAATAATGCCTATTTTTTTATTGTAAATAACCATTTAGTGCATCAGTGAAATTGTTTTTTAGACTAATATTGTTTTATTTCAAAAGTTCGATTATGAAAAATTTAAATTCGGTTTTAACAGTTTTTTTATACATACCAAAGAGGATGTATATGAGAACTTTTACTTCTTCTAATTTTGGAGTCATAATTTTCATATTTCATTTAGTTTATTTCAATAGTCATGAGATTTGTAGCTTCAATATGCAATTTCAACAATATTAAGCAAGTAAAAATGTTTGAAGAATAAATTCTACCAAATGCCAAGTTTAGTTTTAGAATGGCATCGTTTATTACTTAATTGTTCTTATTTTTTAATTAGTAATTATTATAATTATAATTATAAAAGGTAACTCACAATAATCAATTTTCTCTATTCTTCATATAAAAACTCAAGGGAAGCGTTGAAAAAAAATTAAAGCAGATAAATTTTTATTGAATTTATATTAATCGTATATATTGCCAAGAATTATATGTAGTAGGTAATATCATTCAAAATGAAGAAAATGAAAAAAAAATATTACAGATTAAGCAGCGTTTCACATCTAAGAGATTAAATATAATATGAATATTTTCGATAATTTCTTAGAAAATGTAAATCAATTTCTGAGGAAAAGTTCAGCTTGAAACGTAGTGCCTGAATTCAGAATGGAGGAGTGGAAGTAGAGTTCGGCTTTATTCAATCATCATAACGGTACCTTCTCCCCAGTGAAGATGTAATCATTAAGAAAATACATTTTAAAAATTTCCCTATTGTGCCCGCTAATAACGCTTAAAAAACCCTTGGGACTGAATAGAAATTCATGTTTACTTTAAATAAAAGAAATGCTATACTCCATTACATTTTGAAAAATAATATTTGTAAATAAAGTAATTGTACAGTTAAAATATAGTCGGCATAAATATATGTTCAATTAATTGACGACTGTTTACAGAATCATTGTATTTCACCCACAACATTATTAATACATTTGTAATATTAATATTTTATAGTAATATTATAACATATTAATATTACATCGTTATTCTACTAATATTAACTGAGAAATTTAAAGAACAAAATAGACATCCTTGCTCCCAATCATAAAAAACTCACAGGTATTAAACTTTTTCGAAAAATATTCAGTAACCCAACACGTATGAAATCTACACCCATATATGTTATTCGGTACACATCATTTACTTTATAATGAATTAGAGTGAATTACCTGCAAGAAATCAGTTTTTACTTGAAATAGATGATATTCAATTGTTTTTCTACCGTAACACGAGAAAGAAGGAGTAAACGAGACACATTGCAAATAATTAAATTTATACCGGTTATTTAGCATAAGATTCGCAAAAGAAAACCACCGTGATATATTATTTTGTTTTTATGTATTAGTATTATTTTGCAGAATAGAATACATATTACAGTGTTTTTATAATAACCTACCTTTCACGCTTATTTGACTGTACATTTTCAATTATTGGCTGTCTCTATTTCGATTCCCGGGTATTTGAATATTCATAATTTGAATTTCATCCAATGGCAAATTATTTATTAAAAATTGTAATAAAAAAACGACGGAAACAATTTAATTATTTTATCATAAATACTGAATAAATCTATATTATACTACTAAATTGTATTTGCAAGAAAAAGGTTCACAATATCCGAACTGTCATTTCTCTTTAATTACAAACATCCTCTTCTGAAATATATTAAAATAGAACCAAGATCAGGTTCGTTTAGGTTAGGCTAGGTTAGTTCAGGCCGAATTAATTTGATTGGATTGGTTTAAATTTAGTAAGTTATATTAGGTCGAGTTAGTTGTAAACAAATTAACGGGAAAACGAAATATTTGAAACACGGGATTTTTAACTTAATAAAAAAAGTCATGTGAGCTTTTTTAAAATAACGTCATTCATTTTAGAAAAAGTTACCATAAATTTTTTTCCTAGTTTTCCCTAAAAATATTTCTATTTCATCTGTTTTATTGCTGAGAAATTTGATACTGGTACTTCTGCGGTTCAACCGTAAAACTGGAACAAAAATATAATAATGGAGAAATTTAAATTTTTGCGTGGAATTTGAAAAATTATTTAAACTAAAGCAATCGTCAGAAACGTAATTATTTAAAAAAAATACATAATTTTTTAAAACTTACGACGGTTGTTTTCAATATAAATGTCTGAAAAAATTTTGTTTTAAAAGTCTTAAACCGTTGCATTTTTTTAATCACTTTTTTGTTTCCTCAGATTTCTTGTAAATTTTTCCAACTATTACTCCCTTCGTTCCTCAACTCCTTATATTATTCTCACATTGAAAACTCAATTAGATTTAAGTCGAGAGATCATAGGTGACAAGACTTATTCATTTGCCGGGGATATGTTCATTTACTCGTAAATAATTTCTTATATTCATAGTATACGAGATGGTAATCGCGGTGAAACATGAATAACTGGTACCGACTAACAAGCAACCATCAGAAGGAATTCCCATTTACTCCTGGAATAAAAAACATCCCCGAATCGTGTAGCATCGATTTGGATTATAATTTATTGTTTATCAATTATGAATCTGATGGTAACTATGACTAACTGTTATGCAAATAAAACTATATTGGTTACAACTTTGCGACATTCGAGCAGACTAACTAACTAGAAAGACCTTGATCAAGAGGAAATGAAAAAATTAATTGGTTTATTAATGCGGATGGGCCTGAAATATTATATCTGATATATTCTATCAAAACAAAGTAGCAAGTTTAACCATGAGCCGAAAACGCTTTGAATGATTATTTCGAAGTTGTATATTATATGAGCTAATCAGCACGCACCGACAAATTGATTAAAATAAGGGGCTTAGTTGAGTTGACATTACAAAAATTTCAAAATTACATGACTCCTAGAGTATAATACTTGATAATACTTGACAGTAGATGAAATCATGGTGACCTCCGCGTATAGTTTTTATGCAATACAGCCCAGGCAAAGTACATGAATGTGGGTCACTGACAATAAATGTGCGTCACCGACAAGCAAACGAAACAAAAGCAAATGTAGCCTGAAAACTACAGTAATTGACGAATACAACACATTAATGAATTTTTATTTAGAATAAAAAATCAGGTTTTTCCCCAAAGTTTAGCTTATGTATATAGAGTGAAAAAATATTTATAAAGTGTATTTAGTTGAGAGAAATGACTGCAAGAATAATATATGTATATGACTTTTTGGTATTAAAATATATGTTATATTTCAACAAGTATTTAATAAACACCAAATATTATAAATTGCGATATTTAGATATTTCAAAAATATAAAAAAGACAGAAGGATAATTTTATAAGTAAGAAACTTGAAATAAGTGAAATTTAAATCGATATGATTTTGAAGTATCGAAAGGTTATAGTTTAAAATTTGTAAATGAACAACTAGCAGTTAATAAATATTTAGTAAGTAATGAATTAGCGGAAATAGTAAACGATGTAAGAAATTAAATGGCACAACTAAATTGATAGAAAAAATGTGAGTTATAAATTGCTAAGACATGTACATAAATATGTTTAATATTAAGGATACATTGTGACTTTTAAGACGATGAAGACGTTGTGGTGCAATATTATAAGAAAGAAGTCGTATATGATTAAGATTAATTTACATATTTTTTTAATTACGTTAATTTACGAAGTTTTCCTCAAAAATATGACGTATCATAAAATTGTTTGGGATCAGGAAAAACTTTTGATTAGAATTAGTGATATGTCAATGGTAGGAAATATCTGGTAAAAACGTAAACTATCTCGAATTTAAATACCTTTATCCGATAATAAAATAATCGTCCTACAAAACGAAAGAAGGAAAGTAAACTATAAAATATGATGTCACGTGTTTTATATTAAATTTGTTGTGGACTGAAAAGCGTTTAAATAGCACAGCTCTTAATAAATTTAAATGGTAATTATAAATTCTAACAATAGTTTAAGAATAATAAAGTATTGTAGGCCTTAAACCTTTCCATATTATAATGAACAAAGTTTTAAAAATAAAATAATTTACTCTATTCACGATTCGAGCGGAAATTGATACAAGAAAGATTAAGCTGATAAGCTTTTACTATTACAGAAACTTTCACTTTTCTTCATTACATTAGTCACAAGAAAAATTTGTTTCTAATTGTTTACTCGCGAAATTAGTGAATACAATGCATAAATCTCATAACATTCATTATTCTCAATTTATTAAAATTATCCAAATTCATAATCATCGAACAATTTGCATTGTGAGAGCGAAACGATCGTTAATGTAAATTATAAGTAATACCGGTGAAATTTTTATTTTTTTAAATTATTTCAGCCACGAGGATCAAAAAACAATGGTCATAGTTTGTTAACAATTGTGCAAAATTATAAAACTTACTGATGATGGATTTGGTAGTTTTACCTGATTATATTTATTTATTTGTTAGGAACAATATTATTCCTAAATTCAGATACAATATTATAATTAAAAATTTTTTTACTTTTACCAATTTATAATCTCAAGATTCTCATATAGACATTAAAACCCTTGACAAAATATAATTTGAACCATTAAGGCCGGATGGGTCTTATTAGTACCCTGTCAACCCCTCATTTATCATGGCGGTAATGGAATATAAGTGAATTAAAATTGTCACGAAACATGATGTAGACGGTAGCAAGCTACTTCGCTATCTGTCTATATGACATGCATGACTTTGGAAAACATAATTATAACACTAGTTTTTTGGGGCTTCATAATCGAAAAGGAAAAAAAACTGAACCCTTATACGAGTAACATCGCTCATGTGTTTATCAGAAAACTACAGCGATAATTTGGAAGTTTTCACCTATTTAAATATTATTGATAATTTTACGAATGTTGAGGGTCTGTTAGACAATATTATTACCGACATGGTGAAAGATGATATTAATAATATTTGAAATTCGTTTATTGGAAAATATTACATATACTTGACACTTATAAATGCCTAATTGCATCCGGAACCTTCCCAGTGTGAGTTTCACTCGAACTTAACAGTTTCTTTATTTGTTCATGAATCCTCATATTTTCATTGTATGTTAGTGTATACGAATACATGTGTGTGTACCAAAGTAGCAGTCCAAAGAACTTAGGAGGCAAATAACATAATTCCATATGAAGTAGATACAAGTACAATATGAAAAGTCGAAAAGAAGAGAAAAATAAATGTTTTTCGTTGTCTCATTCGTTATAGAAATCATTACCATATTGAAATTATTGCATAAATTATCCGAAAATTTTAAACATGATTCGTCCTAATATGGCTCTTGGGCAGAATAAAAAAATTTCATTACAGTTTTACCTAAAAATCCTGCTTTGACCATATTGCTCTCAGTCAGTCTGTTAGTTTGTCTATCACCATCGTGTAACTCGCATATTATAGGAACTTTTCGCTTAAAATTTTCAGTTTTGTAAAATTAAAGTCAAAAGGCAGAATCAAAATAAAATGTAAAAGAAGAATTGAAGGAAATTGGCATACTTAAAAATGGGGAAAATATTAACTTTTATAAACTAACTATTTATGAATATGATTATTAAATATTTTCAGTTTGAGCTTGTCGTAGTCGAACATGGATGATATCCCTTTTTCCGTATCCAAAAAAGTCACGAATTTTTTGGATATAAAATTTAAGTAAAATGAAATAAATAAATCTTTCTCTGCCTAACGATACGCGTTACGTTTCATTATCTCTCTTAGGTGAGAAGAGATTTTTTTTTATTTCCTTGGTAATGTAGCAATGAAATTTGTTGTCATTAATCCAATTAAAAATAAAAATATATGTTTGAAAAACTTTTTGAGGCCCAATCAAACGCTTACTTAGCTGGATGTTTTATTCGGTGACTAATTAACAACTCACATGTAAAATATATACAACTAATTAAATATACATGAGACAAAAGATGACTATATAAGAATAATACTTTACCTTAGTTTTAATTAATGCTCTTTCGCTCGCATTGACATTCCTCGTGCTGGTATTACATAGGTACTTCTACATTTCCGTTAGCAATCGGGAGTCTTGTTAATACTATATATATATAATAAATATATTCTTCATAATTTGAAACAATTTAAATAATATTAGTAAATGCTTTATTTAGGTTGATGTTTAAAACATTCAGATGTATTCTTTCTGTTAATGATCACTCAAGTAGATCTGTACGAAGAATAATCACAGTTATTTTCAAGTTAGTGCAAGCTATTGCTTTTTTTTTTATTTGGAGAAATTTTTTAAGTTATCGAAGCACATGAAACTCAATTTACTTTGATGATTAGTATTGTTTAAGCGCATAAATAACTGTAACCATCAAACAATTCATCGAGACATTTTCACATGTCTAGGCATACCATGTTTTTAAATTACTTCATATGGGAAAACCATTAACGATACTTATTTAAATATGACATTTTCGGAACATAAGACGAGTTAATAACATTTTAAGTAACTAGTAATGTTAAACACTTAATAGAATAACAAGATAAAATTTTTCATGCAGTACTGAGTAGAGGAAATATTTTTATTTAACCATTAAAGCAAAATTTTATTCTTTATTTTGCTTTTGTTTTATTTTTTATGAATATAATTTTGCACTACCTTCAATTAAATGACTAAAGGACATTTTTTTTTAATTTTTAACAATTTATTAGGTACTTATACATATACACATATAAATCTTTTTCTGATTTCGAAGGCACAGCAGACTCGGATCATTCGCCTTTTAAAAATTATTTACATAACATAATTTTAAATTGCATAAAGTCCGAATAATAAAAAAAAACATAATCACTAGAATTTTAGTAACATTTTTGTTGGAAAACTACAGCGATGATTTAAAATTTAAAATTTCTTACTATAAGTACCATTAAAAGTCTACATACCTCAGTTACAATAATAGAAACCTAATTCGAGTGCCTTCTGCAGATTTATAGAAGTTATCAGTTGCGCTATCCTCCAGAATTGCTTTACATTTATCGATTGAAGGAATATGAATATATAAAAAAGCGAGCTGAAAAATTTCTTTTAAAATATTTCTTCGAGTCATTCTAAGTTATTTCTATATCGTAGTCAAATTTGTTCTAATTTTTCCTGGAAAAAAATTCTCTTATTTACTTACCTATTGTTTTATTGATTATCTACTAATAAAGGAATGAACAGGGTTGCCTAATTCTTCATTTGACTCCCGACTAAAAACGATTAATGCTATGTAGATATTTTTTGAGGATGGACAGTGTCGCTTTCCTTGCCCATAAATTATTCATTGATACATCAATGTAGATTCGTTAGATTATACTTGCCTCTGAAAATTATCATTAGATTTGATAACTGAACTCCCGCTATTGACTTTGTCTTGTGACATAACTTAATATTAACCGTTATTAATTATAACTTAATTGAATACTTAACATTACGTGTAACAAATCACATTTGTGCCGCAAATCATATATATGCCGCTAACTAATTCAGCGCCTTGTTCTTGTTATATTACTCATCTATTTTACAAATTTCTTCTTCTTCTTTGTCAGCACTACAGCCTGGTACAGGCTAAGACTTCCCCAATCTGCTCCCTCTAGGCAGTACCATTTGATGCAAGGTTTCTCCACCTGTTGACTCCCAAATTTGTTAAGTCTTTCTCTTTACTGTCCAACCACCTTGTAGGTGGTTTTCCTTTTCTCCTTGTGCCTTCAATCTTTGCAAAAGTCAGTTTTTTAACTGGATCCAGATTTTCCCGTTGAAGAACATGTCAGGAAGTCTGAAGGACTTAATTACTTTCAAAATATTAGCTTGCCCATATTTAGTACAAATTTCATTATTATATAAGCTTCTCCAGATATTATTTTCTTTGACCACTACAGAAATTAATCAAAGGATCTTTCTTTCAAAGATGAATTGCCTATTTTCTTCTGCTTGATTGATTGTCCAAGTTTTGCTACCTTACAAAATGATAGGTCTGATGAGAGTTTTAAATAGATTTATTTTTGTATTAACACAGATGAGTTTTTATTTGAGTTGTCTTTTTAGACCATAGTAACATCTGTTTGCCATCAAAAGTCGGTTCCCAATTTTAACTTTTATCTCATTTTTACTGGTAATGTGTGTACCCAGATACTTAAACTGAGTAACTCTTTCAAAGGTATAATTTCCAATTTGGAGCGACTGCGCATCATGCTCTCTAGAGCTCACTACCAAAAATTTTGTTTTTTCTTCGTTTACTGCTAAGCCAATATCTCTACCAGCAGATTCAAGGGCAATAAACGTCTCCATAACATCTTTTTTTATTCGCTCAACTATATCAATGTCAACAGCATAGGCCAGCAATTGTGTAGATCTTTGTAGAATGGTAGTTTTGGTGTTAATCCCCGAGTCTCTTATAACTTTTTCAAGGATTATGGTAAATAAGATGAAAAACAGAGAGTCTCCCTGTCTCAGAACTCTTTCTATGTAGAATACATCTAAAACATCGGACATAAGCTTAACTCTACATTTGACAGTTCATAAAGTCATTCTGACAAGATTGGCATATTTTAGTGTGTATAGAAATGGCAACTGTGCTATTTACTGACAAAAAATTACGACTTTATTTTCACATAGTTGGCATCACAATTATTAAAATTACAGTGTTTAATCTTTTTTTCAATTGTGTAAACTGACTCATATATTTTTTATAATTAAAGTAAATTAATACTAAGCTGAAAAATATATTAATTTGATATTTCGTAGTATTTTATATCAATAGTATAATTATAACATAAGTAAAGCAAACTTCTGCCAACTACTGATCGAAGCGTGCGACGTAGATTGCGTGCAGAATTTCAATGTACTCAAAGGGCCAAGAATTAATTAACTAAACGAGAAATATTGTATGATTTCTTCGAATGTAGTTATATAACAGCTCTTGATATATTGATTCCTTTATAAGCCATAGCCATACGAATGCTGAAATATCTACTGAATGCCTCTGAATCTACTGATAATTGTATAAAAATTTAATAATTTTTGGGATGTTATAATAAGAAAACTATTTAGCAGTAGCTAAATAATTAAATTTTGCGCCTTTTAATATAACATCTCAAAAATTATTAAATTTTTATACAAGTTAATAAGTTTTCAAATAGAGATGTCACTGTGTGATCAACCTCTGTGAAGACTTAAATAACCTACTCCGAAAGATGTGATGTTTCGTAAGCATATTAAAAATATGTACAGAAATTCTTACAATGTTCTTTTTTAAAGTACATATTTAAATTTGATTGTAAAATATTTTCTGCATTTTCTAGAATTTTACTTGCTGGTGTGTATGTGAATATTTTTGTTTTATATATTTTTATTACCTTCATATTGGTAGATATTTTTTTAATTAAGCATGTATATTTTTGGAGATCACATTAAGAAAATAATCAAGATAAATTTGAATATTGGCGCTGATAAAATATAGTGGTATATATGATCATCATAAAATCACAGTTTCATTAGTATATAGCAGATTCACAATATATGACATTAGCTAATATTTCATGAAAATTATGCAAGAACCTGACTTTGTATCATTATGAAGTATATCCACGTATTGTATCATTAGCCTTGTATATTATTTGGAGATAAATACAGAGGTATACGTATGTATCTATAATAATAATAATCTGCTGTATTTCAACATGTTATGAAAGAAAATTATACGATAATAACCTTAAAGTCAAAATAAAGTCAATGTCAAATAAATACGTTGAAAATACAAAAATGAGTGTTAATCTTAAGAATGGGATTTAAGTGCGCTGTGAGTCTCGGAGTAAAGTAAGATTTTTCTCCTAACAAGTAAAGGCACTTTCACTAATGGCAAAGTTGAGTCGTTTAAATCGTCTTTCTTACATATTTTAACAGTGTTTCCAACACACTGTTAAAATTTGCATCTTACTAAAAAAATAATTTCCCCATGTGCTTTAGTCTTATAATATTATTCGTTTGATACTCTTATTTATGATAATATTAGCTATCAATTATTGGCGTTGGATTATATAAGTTCTTTTTATAGAACTGAATATTACACGTTCTACTATTACATATACATTTAAATATTATTTTTTTATTTAGAAGAAATTTTGATGAAAGAAATAATTACGTTCTTGTTAAAAATATTATTCAAATTTAGATTATCTGGCAATATCGAAAATTATTCAAGGCTGAAATTAAAAAAAAAAAAAAAAAAAAGAGAGATATATATATATATATATATATACACATATATATACACATATATATATATATATATATATATATATATACACATATGTATACATATATGTATATTTTTTTTTATGAAAGTATATAACAAATAATTCTAAATATAACATTGTACGAATTTATTTTACCTGACTAATCCGTAGTTAAAATAAATTCAACGTTTTCTGGAAAGTATTTATTTCCTTTGCCAAACTTTAATTTTTTACTATTTACTAATTCTTTTTTTTATTTTTGGGGTATTCTCTTTTAAAGCTGTCAAAGTGACGTTCCCAGTTTTGAATTATAAAGTAAAGTTATGTAATAATAATCATTAAATGAATTAGCTTTTTAAAAACTGTGAAATTACCAAACCTCTTTGAACATTTTGGTAAAATTTCCTCAAAAAATCCAAATACAAAATACATAATTTTTTAAATTGCTTTAATGATTGCAAATTATCATTATTTGTTTCACGGAAAATTACATTATGAAGAAGATCTAATAATTAAAAACATATTTAATTGCTGAAAATGGATTCAATATAAGTATGTTGAAACTTGGCTCAAAAACTTATTAAATACCTGTAGAATTTTTGGCACGAGAATGTCGTTCATACTAAGGCGCTCATAAAAGTTGAAGGTTTTGTATTTATATTAAACTATTTACAAACATTAATACTATTTTTCGCAATCTATTTTGGTCGATTACTTGCTGTATGCAAAATAAAGTTAAAACATATTAATTACATATTAATAATACGCAAATTCAAAATTAATGTCCTATATATCCATGCGATAAAAATCTTATATTCTAGAAAATGAAGCATTTGTCTTTATCTTTTTAAGGTTGTTGTCATCTCGTATGGTTTCTTGCATCCCTTGTACCTACAGTTAAAAAAATACTATACTCAAATTTTTAGTTTCGACCTCATTTAGGGCACCTCAATTATAGCATAACCATGCTTAAAAGTTAAACTACAAATAAAGGGCGTTCGTTTTTAATATATTAACTTTTTGTTCAAATGAGAGAAACTATCATTGATGCTGAGATGTGAATTCCAGTCGCGAAAAACTCGTTTTATGAAGAATGGTTTTTATTGCGTTTGTTGTCCTTAATGCAAAAATGATACTGTTGTGCTCAGTTGGTTATGTTTATTAGAGAAGATTGCCTTGAGATAGAGAAGATTGCCTTGAGATAGAGAAGATTGCCTTGATACACTTGAGGTAAAACATAAAAAAGGTTTAAGTGATAATGAAAAATAGCTATTAAAATATCTATCAGGAGTGAAATTTTAAATCTCAAAATAAGCAACTTTGATATGTCCAAACAAAGATATAGTTTGATATATCCAAACAAGTTATATTCCAATTATGAAACGAAGTTAAAAATCGTATAGTTTTCTAAGTAGTTCCCGCTGTAATCGACATACCTTTAATTTCATTAAAACCTTTTGGTAAAGCATTGGATCAGCTTATTTTTCAAAAAACAACAAGAGTTGACAATAAGAGCGTGAAGAGAAGTACATACTTATACTCCTTTAAATAGTAAGTGGATAATATTGTTCCTACCTTAAAATATGCGTATTGATTTTAAAAATACTAATTATAAAAACTACTAAATGCTAATTTATTTAATCAAAGAAAAAATAATAAGTACTTAATCTTAATACATCTTATGAATTTGAAAGTGATCTTTTACATCTGAAGTTACTGAAATGTTTGCAATGGTAATGTCCATTAATTTATCTTACGAGAAAGATTTTTATCAAGTAATATGAATAATAAAAATTATTTATTATTTAACGATATGTCATTACTGCCAAACTCATTTTGATTAAATATTACTTTACATCATATATTAAATCTAATTTGATTGGATATTTAAAAAAAGTTATATTGAAGATTATATTGAAAGCATCGAAATAAATTCTCGATACCATGATTTACTACTATTTTGTTAAAACTCATTATTTTCCAAAGAAGATATCAAAAATTAAGGTCTGTACGGTATTAGCTCATTCCTCAATTCTTTCTATATAGGCCGTTCTTATATTTCTCTTCATTACTCGTCTATTCTATTCTTTTTCATTGTTTTTCATCGAAAAGGGAATAAGTAACAGAGTAAGGCAAGGGAAGAGGTAACAGGGTCAATCTTAATCTGAATTGTTATATAATTGTAATTGTTAATTTTCATCTCTCTATATATATATATATATATATATATATATACGTATATATATATATATATATATATATATTTATCTATATGCAAAATATTTTCTTAACTTATCGAAAATACACAGGAATAACATTTGCGATCACGTTAATATTTTAGTTAAATGAAAATATTTATTTTCAATAAATATATCGTCAACCTCATTCTAATATTTACCTCATAAATAAATGTAACCCAGGCAAACATTTCATAATATATATGAAACAAAAATACATCTATTTTATTTTTAATATTTTGAAACTTCTATAAAAAAGATACAGAAAATGATTCTTTTGAGTCTATTATATTATTCATGTTTCATGATGATCCAATAATTAGAAGTGCTTTAAACTTAGTTCCACATATTCCATTATACAGTTAATTAGTTACAGGTTGATCCAATAAAAGCATTTTAAACACCGCTTAAACATGAGAATAAACCCATTTAGATTAATTCTAATATCATTATAATTTCAATAAAATACTCGATTCTCTTGTCGTCCCCTGTTACACTAACATATTCTATAAATATGTTATATGCCGCATTTTATATCCAGGTACCATAAACCACACGATAATGAAAGTTATATATGAATGAGATAAAGTATGTAATATTGTTTTAAGCTAATAAACAAATATTGAATTCCGTTAAGAGACTTCGTGTTACTTCAGTTACCATGTATTCTATTATTATGTCGTTCAAAATTATTCCCGAAAGCAGTATCTATTATTAATCGACAATAATAGCTTGGGGCTTGTTTATTTCTA
Organism: Druceiella hillmani; assembly: GCA_039881145.1. Classification (NCBI taxonomy): domain Eukaryota; kingdom Metazoa; phylum Arthropoda; class Insecta; order Lepidoptera; family Hepialidae; genus Druceiella; species Druceiella hillmani. Next base: position 42,324,898 of record JAYKKI010000004.1, on the reverse strand, counting down.
TTTCTTTCGCCTGACATATATGACCTTATTTATAGATTCATTTATTTTCAAAAAATCATGACATGTGTTTGAAACTACATGAATTTTATTAAGGAAATTATCATATATATATATATATATATATATATATATATATATATATATATATATATATATATATAAACTCTTTTGCAAAAAAAAACGGGCACATATAGGAATAAACAATATCAGAGTTATTTTATTATTATTTGATGCATTTTATATGGCGATATGATGAGAATATTGTTATTTATCATTGAGATATCGTTTTACCTACTTCAGCCATTAAAAATGCGAATAAATAAAAAAAACGATGTAAAGTCCACAGACGAGCGTTTTCATCATTCAGTCATTCATTTATTTTTGAATATTTTTTATTAATTTAACACAAAATTTGAAAATTTAGTAACGAGTATGGCCTCCTCTAGTTAAAATCATTGCGCTTAATCTGCTAGGCATGCTTTCGACGACGTTTTTTATCATTTCCTGAGGAATACGTTCTCAATGAGCGACGATCACATTTTTAAAGGCCTGAATGTTTTCTGGAACTGGTTTTACTGCTTTTACGCATCGTTTGAGATTATTCCATATATGTTCTATAGGATTGAGGTCGGGACTTCGGACTAGAGCGGTCGCGCGAGCGTTGTCGTCCATAAAAATGGACTCGCCTCCTACTGCTGTTAATGCGGGTTGGGCATGAGGAATAAGAACCTCTGTTACGTACCTTTGTGCATTAAGTGTGCCATTTTCAATAAAAACTAACTCGGTACGGTTATCTGAATTAATACCAGCCTAAAACATTACGGAGCCTCCATCGTAAGGGGTGATTTCCTCAAAGCACACTTCTGCGAAGCATTCTCCAGGTCTTTGTAAGACTCGCCAGCGTCGATCCACACAACTAATCGATACGAGCTTCATCGGAGAATAAAACACTATGCCAGTATTGTTGAGTCCATGACAAAAAAATTTGAGCTAATCTCAATCTGGCTACTCGATGCTCACAGAGCAATGTAGGGCCCCGAGCTGGGCGATAGCTACGTATATTGACGGTCCGAAGTCTGCTTCTGACTGTTCATAGGCTTACTCGTGTACCTCTGAAGTCCTCCAGGTTCTGGTTTCTGTTTAACGATTTCGTAGCGCTTAACTGACTATGAAGCGGTCGTCCTGTGGTTTATTGCACCGTTTTCTTCCAAAACCTCGTCTTCTACTGACGAAGCCCGTTTCTTGGTATCGTTGCCAGGTCCTTTGGACGATGGAACGGCTCACAATATACTGCTGAGACACATAATATTGGCTACAGCCTTCTTCAAGCAGCGCAATAATTTTACTAGCTCTTATCGTTTTTTCAACCATACTGAGAACAGCAAACAGAAGTGAACTAATGCAACAAATAGCAGAAATTTAATTAAAATTTATTCGTTAAAATGAAAAACGTAACAAATGAAAAGAACTTAATAAAAGTTGGATTTAATTTACCGTCCAAAATACGTTTTTATCAGTGAAAGAGAATTTTCATTCAAAAAGAATAAATTTCAAATTGTGAACGTTTGTTGTGCCAGAATACACTATACCTGCTATTAACAATTACAATTAATACAACCTCTTAATAAATAACATTTTGTTAATAATATGACAAAATCAAAACCGCCCGTCTTAGAAGAGTACATATATATATATATATATATATATATATATATATATATATATATATATATATATATATATATATATATGTATATATGTATATATATGTATATATATAGATATATATAGATATATATATATATATATATATAATTTAGAAAATACCTAAACATCATTAAAAAAGTAAAAATGCAAATAATAAAAGCGTTGTTAATTTTTCTATAACAAATAAAAACAAGAGGATACTGGCAGAACACTTATGTATGCAGAATAAAAATATACCAAATATTTATTTCAATTTCACTAGATCACATATATAATGGCGTTTATCATATATCGTATCATATATTTTAAGTTTATCTAAATATACTGAACATGATGATATTCGATATATTTAAGTAAATCCAATGACATTTACCTAAATATATTGAAAGTCTTAACTGTGTTTAGACTGACAAATGGTCTGACCTTATATTTATTAGGTATTCAGATCTGTTGTTTGGCTGAAATCATATTTGATTGAATATGTCACATCTAAATATCCGTTGCGATTGATTTTCAGTTGGAAATATTTTTCAGTCAGTAGCGGCTCAACATTAATTTTTTGTGCATTGCCTAATTACCGTGTATAAACAAAATAATGCTGTTAAATAATCTCCTACCAAAAGCAATCACATATATTATATCAAGATATTTTTCTTAATCTAAAGAAAATATCCAAGAAAGTGTATAAGTTCTGCAGGCATTACTTTATTAAAAAGAAATGGGGATTACTAGGGAAAAACAAATTAATACAAGGTTTTCAGCCTTTTTGCGATATATTTGTCTAAGAATTTATAATTACTTTTTCGATTTGATATCATCTACATTCCATATTCAGGTATTTCCTAAATATTTTAAGTAGAGAACAAATTTATGGTGAAAGTAGTAGAGGTTTGAATCAACCCAATCCCGTGAAAATGAATTTATCATATCTCGGTTCCTTGTTTAACTTAGCACTTTATAAAAAGTCAATAAAAATACGTAACATATAGAATATTTAAAAAATGCACAATGTAATGTAGGTACGAAATATATTCTAATGTCTTTTTGGAGCAATAACCCATCGTTGAATTATTATCGATTTCACATTTTATATAAACACAAATCACAACACAATCACATCACAAATTATGGTAAATTATGGATTTTCCAAAATTTAGTGTTCAAGCCTTGGTCAAAATTATTTCTTTGTTTCTATCCCTACTCTTTCAATATCAAAAATTCTTCTGATATACTTCAAATAATATAAATAAGAAGTATATCAGAAAGGCTTTCTTACGTATTTCTTAAAAAAATTTAAAAAAGCGTTCAAAAATTCACGAAAACGCGTTCATGCAAAACTTAATTATTTCTACTCGAACTACATATCAGCCGCGAATATACATACGTGTTTAACTTCATGATTGCTAAATAAATGAGACAAATTACAATTATCTTTATAAAAAAAACGAGTGCTTTAGACCACACGACTGAAGTAAAACTTCAAATTCACAAAATATGAACTTTAAGATGAATTTACAATTTTATTCAGTTTAAACGTAGAATATTTAATGTATTGATCAAAATAATAATTTGTAAAATTGTTCAAGAACGAAATGAAATTACAAAATAATCAAAAAAATCACGATATCAATCAATCAATAATTTCATGCACTGGCTATGAGAGAAAGAGAAAAATAAAATGTGCGCGCGCACTGCTATCTCTCTTGCTTCTACAGTGTGATACAGACAATAGGCTTGCACTGTGTCTTAGATATACGAAACATAACTGGCTATGAGAGAAAGAAAGAAAGAAAATGTGTACTCGCACCTCTCCCTCTTGTCTCTACAGTAATGTACGAAACGAAACTCTCTCTCTTCCTGTCTTTACTAACTTATATCTCTCTCTCAACTTCCGTTCGCCTCGCCCGATCACACTTTTCGTAACCCTCTCGTCACACATTCACCAGCTTACTCCCCAAGTCAAGCGTGCGTAAAGAAGTTTTACTTCAAAAATGTTGTATTTCCTTCTGACTTTATAATAGTTCAGTTTTAAGTGTAATATACGTCAAGCAATGTGAAGGAGAAGGAAATTTAGATAATTTAATAAAGTGCGATTTTCTGTCGTTTTCTGTATTGTTTAGTTTCAAAACAATGAATGAATATTTTTTAACCCATAGAAGTTACATAGTTCAGTAAAATGAAGCAATATGTAGCAAATTTATATTCCGTTGTATTTAAAATAGCTCGATACATGTATCATCTTTGTTCCGCAAATGTCAAAAATTATACTTTTGACAAAGAATAATGGAAGTCTGCCGGCTAAGAATTAACCATATATTTGGACAATTGTCAAAATTAATTTCGTACTAGAAAAAACAAGCACCTGCTTTATTTCTGGGTTAATCTTATTAAAAACATGGTAATTAAAGATAGTTTATTCTGTATTAAGCTTAATGTAACGTATCCGAAGAAAGAGTACTTTGACGACGACATCAATGTCGTCGTCCACTAGGACCACTAAGTCGTCAGCTAGGATATATTTTATCAATCGACTCCGAAAAGCTAAGTTTTTTATTCGGTTCATTGTTCGGTTATTATTCCCGCTAATTTTTTTATGCATCAGAAAATCCCCTATAGCTTTTAAACTATTCGGTTAATTAAAAAAAATTAAGGCGGACTAGTTAGAACTAAAATAATAAAGTTACTAACAAATATAACTGAATATTTTTATTTCATATACTGAATATTTTTTCCATTATGTCTAGTATAGTGCTCCAAAACATAATGAAAATGAAATCAGGTCCGGAGAGTGTAAGTGCCAGATCACTGTACCACTATGCGCTAATCGCCGAGTATATTGATTAGGTAGGTACTCTCGCGCTTACCCTGAAATGAGCTAGTGTCGTCAAGTTGCAACCACATCGACTGTACTTCGTTTTCCCGTCGATTAGGTCTTCGTTGTCCCAAAAAAACCTCTAACTTTATAAAACTTGTGAATATATTGGCCCGGATTCGATCCTGTCATTACGCTTCAAATTAAGGGAGGACACAGGTTAATAAAGAAGGTTTGTTGAACCCACAACATGTGGATTGTGCTTAGCATAGACGTGCAAATTTTTAAAATCTATAAATCAGCCAGTGTTAAATTTCTCTTTATTGCTTCACATATTTAATTTCGAAAACGGCACAGAATTTCTTCTCTTACGCAAAATATATGTTGCAATTATGCAAGTGGACTACGAACTCAAATTCAAATTTTGCACGAATCGATTGTGATACGGATGTAGACAACGTTTTTCAAAATCTCCCATGCAGTATAATTTGAGTTTCTAGGCCTTAATTCCAAATGTCACCACGTATGTTTGGTTCGGTGAAAACGTCATTCAAAATATCTGCCAATTCCTGTCATGTCGTTCAAAATATTCAATCCTCGTGGTGACTATGACATTCCTCTTCGTCTTCTTTGATTCTAATAATTTCCTGCATGGATATTTACGTAACATTAATAATATTATATAATATAAATATATATATATGTATATACAAAACAAAATTGGTAATACATATTTTTTCAATTTTAATACAAAATTTTGAAAGCGAATACCAGTTCATTTTGAAAAATTTTACTTTCGAATTATAAGAAATAATTTTCAAAACAGAGTTTGCATGATTTTTGAAACGAATTAATTCATACACATCAAAATCGTATCGATTGTGATACATCTTTTATATTAAAGAGCATTTTTATTTTTATTAATAAAAACTTTTTTCCATCAAATCAAAGGTTACATACCTTCAGCACACTAATATGTTCTGTACAGTTTTACGACCTATAGATGTTGGCGGGCTATTTGACATTAAATTTAAATTAAGAAATTGTGAAGCTCCAATTTTGGTATTTTAGCTGTTTATTACAATAAAACAATACAAAGTCCTACTACGAAATAAAATGTCATAAACTATTATTATCGTCTTTTGTCATCAAACATATTTCTGTAAAATGAAAATAAATATAATTCTTGCTATAAACATACATCGTGTTAAATTGCATCAACATATGGATACCCTCATTAACACTATAATTTTTTTTGCATTTTAGGAATTTTTGTTGAAATCTTATTGCATATTATTAGGTTTTTATTTATAAAAATACAATTCTAACTCTAATTTTCCTATTAAAACTGTAAACGTTGCGGGATCTTAGGCCAACCTATTTCTTCCATATCAAATATGCAAGCTTTATTTTGTTTTAACCGTAGCATGGAGATTTATTTTTATTTGATGAATGCCTCAAGAGTCTATAGTTCATTTTTGTTACTTTTTTCTCTAAACTATAAATAGTTTTCTTCAGATATATGTATTACTAAAAATAAAATAAAAAATATTTTTTTACGTACGATAAGAAAAAAAATATCCAAACCAAATTGTACGCGTATACGGATGAAACGTTGAAACTGAGAAGAATGTTGTAAAACAAAGAAATGACAATTGAAATGAATTAAACTAAGGTACGTCGAGGAGGATGTGCAATAGAATATAATCACTACAAATTGCAAGACGCAACTTGTTAAAATATCATTTCTAACAATTTTATGAAGAACTATTCATGACAGTTCAATTATAAACAATATTTGCTAACAGAAAGCAATTAGTACTTTTCCAGAACATACACAGTTTTTTAATTTATAAAATAAACTCTATATAATATTGTGATTATGCTAGTTATGAATACATATACCAGTGAAACTATTACATTTTGTGCCGAAAACTTAAAATGAAATAATTTATCATGTTACATTTGCTATGTTGTAACGAATATTATCCCAAATATTACAATGTCCTTTAAGTTTGAAAATCTGATCATTTACGTTATATGTTTCGGTAATTAGAATACTTGGTCCTAGTTACGTGGAAAGTAATTAAAATAATTTTTGTAATTAGTAAATATAATAAATTAACCACCTAAATTAATTAGTGCCATACCGATTATAAGATTGGATTATAAATGCAACACTAAGTTTTGAAAATAAATAAAATAGTGTTTGACCGAGGAGCTAACTTCCTTTACGTCTTAATTTCTAAATAGGTTGAAAATCAGCAACCCACGCGTGAAAAAGTTCGATTGTAATTGCTTCTACTCACGCCTAACTTTTTCTGTATTACATCATATTAACTTTATAACGAGTAAATTTTGTTTCTTAGTTTGGTAGAGTTTGGCGTAGTTTTATAACTTATAATGTTAAGTTGAAGGTACTATTCTCAATGTCTCTTTCGTGTTACAATATTGAATTAAAAAGTTTTGTACTCGACTAATGCACAAAATACTTACTAAACCAATAAGAATACCATTAAATAATTAATATTATATTATTAGTATACAATTATTACATAAAAAAGATTTCAAAACAAAAATCAGTTGTAGTCCCTTTTTTAGACAAAACTAGTACGGGTAGTTAATTACTATTAAACTAAAAACTACAATTAGTTATTTAAAGCGTTTTAAATTGTATTCTTAATTATGTATGATTATCTTGCTTCTTTCCTATGCGAACGTTTTGGTACACTCATTTATTTATATATAATTAATAAACCGATTAATACGCTACCGATATTTCGTAGTAAACGATCCAAATAAAAAAATTATATTAAAGCAATTTGAAAATGTTATATCAGCTTCTTGAAATAAAATGATAGTAAAAAGAGATAATGAATATGAAAATATTGTGAGGTCTAGTTTATTCGTGGTGTGTCGTGCACTATATGTGATTAATTTACGGCCTGGTTGCATCACATGTTAGATCATTGTTTAATAGTTGCTTTTTCTTAAGGCTTACATTAATAAAATATTTAAATTATTGACTTGGGAGTTTACTTTTAACTATTTATATTCTTAAGTTCGTATTAGTCTACATATTGTATTTCACGACTTAATAATAACCTACAAATATAAATAACTTTAAATTTACTTTACTTTAAAATAAAGTTCTCTAATAATTACAACCTCATTCTTAATCACAAAATAAATCTAAGAAACCGAGTTTTTTCATGGTGATACAAGTCTTTAAGCACAATGGTCATGTGTTTTTGCAAACGATAAGCCGTTAGAAACTACATAATGTAATTTGTTAAGAATGGCAACATTCAATTTTTTTACGATAAAATAAGCTGATTGATATTTGATGAGAAACTTAACGTCCGTTACCAAATGTCACGAGTCTGTCTGTACTGTCGGCTTTTACAGCACAATAGGCTCTCTATTTATCCGAAGTGGATAATGATCTAAATGAGAAAAATTCTCAGTTACGCTCAGGGTCCAAATAAACATAACTATTGCACTGACACATAGACGTTACTATGGTACAATTTCATCTTAAGTGGTATTTGTGTAAACTTTTAGGACAGTCTATTTGACAGGATTGCACACTTTACGTTAACATTTTCTTTGGAAACCGTTCGATATTAAAAAACAAACAGTTTAGGAGACTCTTTCTTTGAGATGATTTGTATTGAAAGTCACAAATATTATTTGGTTTTCGTTACAGAAGATCGTAGAATTTCCATAATTACCGCATATATATATTGTTACGACATCCCATTCCTATGTTTGCAACGGAAAGAATCGGAAATGTCATACAATGGTGCTAGATACTTAAAAATATAAAAGGCATTTATTTGTACTTCTACTGATGCCCATCACTGGCCCATGGCATTTTTGATACACGGTTACAATCTTCACTTCAGCCGTCAGTAAGAGTATCAGAGGAGCAAGTATTGGAACTCGAGACTCAACACTATACCGCGTCACCAAAGTCCGTAAACCTGTCATAAAATGAAGAAACTACGATTGTGATGACTTTGCATCAAAGGGTCTAAATATGCTTCTAATATAATTAAAATTTCAAAACTCGGTGAAAAAGTTTTAACAAAAGTGTTAGTTTAAGAAGTGCTAGTTTCTAACCTGTAAAAACATACGCAAAAAAATTGCTTAGACGAAAAAACTATGAACATAACTTGCAAAAGTTTCTTTTTGGGCACGTTCGTCTTTTTATCATACCTGATCTACTCACATCAACATACTATGAACCGTTAAAATACGATAAAGGTGCACATCTCTGTCGGTCTCTCAAAACAAGACCTTGCCCTTTGCGTGTCATTAAAGATAATTTTACTTATTGACAGGACCCTAATTATTGATCCTAAAGTACGTATCAGAATAATTCGTATATACCGTATATTCGTCTTTAATATATTTATTTATCTGTTCTTCAAATTTATTTAACCTTTCTGATATATACCTTATTGATTCTAAGGAGAAGTGGGAAAAATTGTTTCTATAAATTTACCAAAAAATTATTTTCGAATAAAAATAAAGAAAACAATATGCTAAAGCCCAACACAAATTTATTGGCTTCATTTTTCAGGGTTATTGCAACTCGTAGTTAAAAATATTGTTAAATAATTTATCTTGTTCCATATTTTAACCGTAAGAGTTACTCGTTAAGTAGTTTAAAGAATGTTTTAACAAGCAGTTAACAACACAACTATCTCCATATCGTTCAACTCATATGTTTACAAAAATTTAATTTAACTGAGTTTAAAAAAAACTTTTTGAACCACACTTATAGTCATTGAAATATAATAATTTCCCTCATAACACCCAAAAGGTATTTTTTAAAACGGAAAATAAAACAATAGATGTAATTTATTTTTTATTTATAAGTCCCCTAACACTAATCTTGCTATGCTTTGTAATATTTCCATTACCTACTAATGCATGATTCTTAAATTAATAACTTTCATACAGGTTAATGTGCAAATTCCGTAAATTTTTAAAATAATCCCGACGCGTTTTAATATAAATGAGTGTATTGTACGCATCTATTGTCTAGTGGTATGAATATATACCATATTATTCGATAGATAAACGAATACAATAAATGTACAATAAATGGAAAAGATGGAAATAGAAAAACTATACATTCTACATCTTAAATAAATAATTCGAAAAAAATTATCAATAAATAATGATCATAAGGACGATTCAGGCTGTTTGCATTTAGCAGAATTACTTCCTTTGACGAAATGAAATTTTCGTATACAAGTATTATGCTAATTTAAAAACTTGATAAATATAGTAACAAAGCATCAAATTAAATGATCCGTCGCCTACCACACACACCAATAAATAATATTGAAAATACCAGGGAATTAGGTGATTTACCGATCCCATGATATTTTTATTATTTCGCGTAGATGAATATGACAGAAAATTATTTTTTCGTTTTCATTCTTAACTCGCAGGTTTGATGAATATATGCAACTGTTTTTTTTAATTTACAAATGTTTATCTTCCTGTCGCCTTCATTGATTTCCCTATTTATTGTAAATTAAACTGTAGAGTTATTTAGCTCTCTAGGTATTGGGACTATAAAATCAAACAAAAACCCTTAAAAGAAATAGAAATATACGTGCAATTTTAAAGTGGTTAAAACTTCTACATGTCTAATAAATTATTGCTGCTGTATATATTTGCATATTTATTTACATTTTATGACATAGTTATATATCTTTAGTAATATTCTTCGTAAATCTTCTTCTTTGAGCATCCAGTAAGCTCTGCGAAAAAAGAAAGGGAAATGTTAGTTAGGTTTTGCAATTGTGGAATTAACATCGAATGACGATGGAATTATTTTTATTGATCGATGATGGAATCAGTATAGTTGTAACGAAATAATTTGAAATTGATATTTATTTATGCAAACAATTAATTTCTTAAAAATGCCATGCCCAACTTGCAGATTTATCCCAAATACTAGTACTATAAAAACGAATCGTTAGAAACCGTAGTACTAGTAATAGTGGACGAGACAGGAAACACACATAAATTTGAATAACAGTCACTTTAATCAATGATCCTTAAGAACAGTCAAATCATACTAAATTGCCACTCCTGAAAGATTCGATGGAGCAAAAAATATAAAAAGTGGTCGCATGTCCCAATATTGCACTAAAAAATGAAAGACCACGAAAGACAGGTGAAAGTAGTTGCGGCTGAAGAATAAAAATATTAAAAAGTCTAATAAAAATAATAGTATCCATACGTTTTTTTATATCAAATACAGCTATTGTTGATATTGTTGAAAATATTTTAACATTATTCTAATAGTGTAAGTTATCATATATCAAATTATATAATAGTTATGCAATCGAATACATTTCTATAGAGATTTGAGACATGTTAAACCTTTTATTACCTGGCTCTTCATTGCATATAACATATATTGACACTAAAACTAATTTATGTAAATTGTATCTATAATATAACAACATATTTTTTACTAGTGAAGTTGTGTCATTGTGCAGATCCTACTGTTATATACAATCGATAAAAATTTATTGTTAACACACGATATGATGATAGCAAGGAAAATGTAAAATCTACGAGGCGTGCTTGTTTAAAATACGAGGTGTTATAATCGAATCCACACCATGAACTGAAGAAACTAGAAAATAAATGAGATTTTACACAAGAACACAATTTGTTAATAAAATTATTGCGTTTAAGATATAAAATTTAATTTATTTATTAACCGACTTCAAAGAAAAAACACATATAGTAACAAAATCTAAAGCAAGAAACGTATAATTTGTTTTTAAAATTCTGTCCATTTCTTTTGGAATTGGCACAGTCTGTAACAAAAATATTGTGTACTCAAGAGACATTGATTTTTGACTATAATTAATTTGGTTAAATAATAATTGTTTTCAAATTTTTTCCGTGCTTAAAAAATGGTGTTTTTGAGTTTGTGTTAATGAAAATTTGTTGGTTTTTCCTTTTGCCTTAAACTTTATTTAATTAATTATTTTTGGCAATAGTAGCAAGCATCTATTGTTATTAAGATCATTGCGTACATTACTGGCAAAATCTCATTGTCGATGCAATTAAAGCTGTTTAAATGTATAATGAAAAAGTTCTAAATCATTTTAAATTTCAGATTAAACATTGACGTTTTGTGGTTCTCCTTTTCAATTTACCAAGATCTTCTTTTTTTAATCCATCTGTGTTACTATTAATATTTCATAAATTCTTATCAATTTACGCATTTTATATAGTTGCGTGGATTAATATAGCTGTCGCGTAAAACGCGTTGTCGAAGAAATTCCATGATTTTGTGATATATTATTCAAAATGTTATTTTAAAATTATTTACCGTTTTGATTTAATAAAAATCGCTCTCAAAAATTGTACAATTAACACTACAAGAAAAGTAGTAATTTCACCACACATAAAAGTAGTAATTTCAACACGCATCGAGTAACTTGTTTAAAAAACTATGTCAATGTTAAATGATGATATATTAAAACTGAAAAAAAAGAAAACTGTTTACCGTTTTGGTAAAAATCGCTCTCAAAAATTGTACAATTAACATTATGGGAAAAGTAGGTATGTTACCACACTTCATTTTATTTAAAAAAACGCAAAAATATTTTTTATTTCTTACAAATTGTTAAAACGATGTTATATTAATAGTTTGGAAAACAAAAAAAAAACAATTTTCAATAAACAATTAAATAATAATTTTTGGATCGTACTATCACATGAAAACTACCGTAAGCGAATCAGTTTGCTCTTAGAAAAAATCACTCAATCTCACTGCATCAATTACTATTTAGTTTTTCGCCTCCCAGTCACCTTCAATGAGTAAAAGTAATAGTTACAGTTGAGTGAATAATAAAGTAAATAATTACACTAAAATCTTTCCCGTCGGTAATGTGGATGGAATATCGTATCGAACTATAGGAATTGTTTCACAGTAATTATATTTGCTTCATTGCTAAAGTGACTGGCAATAACCTTAGCCTAACCTACAATTAAGCTCAGATGAATGAAAATTTGGTTAATATCAATTTGTTCAGAAAAAATCTTCCTTAAAGGATTGCGTACCTAAGTTTAGTCAGCTACAGAATCTTTCTTGAGAAAAACCATAGGTTGAAAAAAAATTATTTTAAATTTCATAATTACATATCACTTGAATTGTTTTTTGTTTGGCATTGCCTAGTTTTTTGGAACTCCCATCCCAACATTAGCTACGAAAGGGAACAGGAATCGCTACCCCCTTAACATTTGTTGCCAGAGGGTTATAGGGTATGTAACATTTGAAGAAAATCAGTTAAAAGTTGGGGCGCAAAAAAAACCTACACACACGCGCGTACGTTGAGATTTATATGTAAGGATTAATTATATTATTTTAGGATTATTATTTTGTTACTTACCACGTCATTATATCCCAAACAATTGGTAGATAAGTGTGTAGATATGTTATAGGTTGCTGCAGAAACTAATTAGAAAATATATTTTATATTTTATAAATTCGAAATCAATTAACAAACCAGAAATATATATATATATATATATATATATATATATATATATATATATATATATATATATATATATGTATATATATTTATATATACATGTATATATATATATATATATACACACATATATATATATATATAGATAAGTGTGTAGTACTCTATTATCTATTGTACTATCTATTGCCATTATTTCACGCTGTTACTCCCTTTTCGATGAAAAGAAATAAAAAAAATAAAATACATGAATAAATAATGGAAATGTAAGAACGACTAATATAGAAAGAATTGAGGAATGAGCTAATACCGTACAGACCTTAATTTTTGAATTTTTTTTCTTTTTTGGAAAATAATGAGTTTTAAGAAAATAATAATAAATCATGGTATTAAGAATTTATTTCGATGCTTTCAATATAATATTCAATATAACTTTTGTAATTATCCAATAAAAATTTATTAACTATATGATATATTCGTAAAGTAATATTTAATCAAAATGAGTTTGGCAGTGATGACATATCGTTAAATAATAAATGATTTATATTATTCATATTACTTGATTCAACTCTTTCCAGTTAAGATAAAGTAATGGATCTTACCATTGGAAACATTTTATTACTGAAATGATTTAGATTTAAAAAGTCACTTTTATACTCACAACATGAATTACGATTAAAAACTATCTAACATTTTGTATTTTTTCAAACTAATATTTTTAAAATCAATACGTATATTTATACAAACAATTTCATTCGCTTACTATTTAAATAAATACAAGAACAATATCATTCACTTACTATTTAAATAAATACAAGTATGTAATCTGTTCACGCACCTATTCTAAACACTGTGATTTTTTGGAAAAACAGCCGATCCAATGCTTTTCTAAACAATTTCAATGGAATCAAAAATGTGTTGATTACAGCGGGAACTACTTAGAAAACCATACGATTGTAACAACTTTATACTTCGTTTCATAATGAGAATATAACTTATTTCATTATGGAGTCATTACATTTGAAATAAAGAAAGGAGTACAACCGTGTTATTTTTAATTTCAATGACACTTAGTAAAAATTTTCTGTGAGATGTCGTTAAAGAAATATCAACATTAATTAAATCTTAGTAAAAATCTTCTAAGAAATAAAGTTAAAAAATACTGTTACAAAACACTAAAATATGTTATTTCTTAGTTCAATTGAATGTGGCTGTCGGATTCAAAACAAAAATTCATAATTAGCTGATCTGGTCAACTCTTTGTACACTAAAATAGATTGAAATTTTATAAGTTGCCTATATTGAGATTTACAATTCTTTTGTGGTTTATAAGATAAAAATCTTGAATTTTCAGGAAATTTAAACTTCGCCTTTAACTTTTATGGCTCTTATTATTATTGTTATTTTTTTACTCATTAATTATATTTATATTCAGTTTAAAAAATGCTATTCTATCTCGTATTATCATTTTGAACTTATATATTATAATAAAACATTGTGTATGTTTTATTATAATATTTAAGGTTAATATTTAAAACAGTAAAAATTCAGTATGGTAATTTTTAGAACTAAAAATTCGTGGGAATCGATGCAATCATCAATTGGCAAGGAATGTTTTATTATTTACATTTAAATTGGCATTGGGCAATACGAGAATTAATTAAGAACTAGCATAAAATATTTACACATATGTACTTATATTCACAACAACGATAGGTTCTGACTCTCCTTCTCCAGTTTTTGGGAGTGGATGTACGAAAAGAAGATACAATCACTCATTTGAATAAATAGTTAATATATCAAAAACGGACGACTTTTATTTGTAATTTAAGTTTTAACCCCGGTTACGTTATAATTGTGATGCACTAATTGAGGTCGAAATTAAAAATTTCAATATAGCAATTTTACATTAATTAGCTGTAAATACAAGAGGGATGTAACAAACAAAACGAGATGAGAGTATCCTTAAAACTATAAAGGCAAATGCTTCATTTTCTAAAAATATAAGACTTTTATCGCACGAATATACAGGACGTGAATTTTGAATTTGCATCTTATTAATATACAATTTTTTAAATTTTCCAAATTTCTTCTTTAATTTTTTAAACACGGAATTGACTAAAATAAGCACCTAAAATTAATATTAATATTTGTAATTATTTTAATGCTAAGCCTTAAATTTTATGAGCGTTTAAATATGCCCTAAACCCTCGTAACATGAATTCTACCCGTATTTAATAAGTTTTTAAGCTAAGTTTCTGCTTAATTATATTGAATCCATATCGGCAATTAAAAGATTTTTAATTATAGGATCCTCTTCATAGTGTATTTTCCCGAGAAATTATGATAATTTGTAATCATTAGTACAGTTTGTAATTTGTATATTTTGAATCTTGATTGTTGAGGAAATTTCACTAAAATATGAAAAGCTGTCTAGAAGTTTCACAGCTTTTTAAAAGCTAATTCATTTAATGACTATTATTACATATGTTTACTTTGTAATTTAAAACTAGAAATGTAACTTTGATTAATTGATTAAATTGAAAATGAAGGATTTAAAAAGAGAATACCCCAAAAATAAAACAAGAATTAGTAAATGGCAAAAAAAATTTAAAAATTTGGCCAAGGAAATAAATGCTTTTCTCAAAAGGGTTGAATCTGTTCAAAATACGTATTAAAGTCAGTCAAAAAAATTATTCAATTTTTTAACCAACTTTTTCGTTTGGAGCCAACAATTATATACTTTTATATATATATATATATATATATATATATATATATATATATATATAATTTTAGCCAATAATTCTTCGATATTGCTAAGTAATCGAAATATGAATAATGCTTTTAAACAAGAATATAAATATTTATTTCACCAAAATTTATTCAAGAATTGAAAAAAAATTGACCACAGGTATAAATTTTCACTTATATAAAAAGAACTTATGTAATCTACAATTAATAACTAGTAATTAATACTGTCATAATTAAGGATATCATAAGAGTAAAACACATGAGGAAATGAATATTGTAGTAAGATGCAAATGGATTCCAACACACTGTTAAAATATGTAAGAAAGACGATTTGAACGACTCAACTTTACCATTAGTGAAAGTGTCTTTACTTGCTAGAAGGAAAATCTTACTTTACTCCAAGACTCGTGGCGCATATAAATTCCATTCTTAAGATTACCGCTCTTTTTCGTATTTTCATCATATTTATTTGACATTGACATTATTTTCACTGCAAGGTGCATAAATCAAATTAAATTACATATTTGTTAAAGTTGGCGACCGTGCTGGTACCAGTTTCAGGAATAAAAAACTTAGTTATTAATTGCTTATAAATAGGTACTATTTTAAATTAATTTCTTTTTACCTTTTAATGCCTACTTTTTTTGAAGTGAGTTTTTTAAAATATATTTTATACTTAAGAGGATAAAAAGTTGAAAATTTAGCAGACGTATTCAGTATATATTTCAGCATTCGCATGGCTGAGAAAGGAGGCACCCAAGTTCCGTCATATTACAAGACTTGACGAATCAATATAGCATCTGTCCTTTATTTAATTCATTTCAGGCCCTGTAGGTATTACGTTGAATTTCCGCCCACACTGTGCCGCAGGTTTCCATGATAGTCCACAGAATTTGTTTTAGTTACGTTATAATTATACTGTTGATATAATTCACTACGGAATATCATATTGTCTTTGTCATTCTGATATAAATGACTTTAATTATCGTAAATATATGAGTCATTTTATAAAATTCATGTAACAATTAAAAGCTGTAATTTTATTAATGGTGATAACTACTATACACCAGACAAGATTGTTTCGTAAGTGTGTCGGGAATACATTTTAACCGAATGGGTTAACACTCAGTTTGTAATTTAATTATTTAATTTTAAATTCATATACAAACATCAAACACTGATTTCAAGAGTTGTGTGCAGACAACGAGAATTATATCATTTTCTTGCTAAGATTAAATATTTGATGTTTGCTTTTCACTGTCGCATTTAGGTACATGTAAATAAGGAATAGTTTTTTAGGACCTGTATATATTCTAGAAGCATAATTTTTATTAATACATCAACCATTTCTATATACAAAAGTTAATATTAGGGTAATATCAGGTCTTGGGGACTTCGATCAACCATTGACAGCGTTAGGGGAATATTAAATTTTGTTGAGGTATAAAACAATGATGAATCTAACTCACTTAAAAATTTGTCTATAGGTGTTAAAGTAATTTACAAAAGAAGAAAGTTTACAATAATAAAAAGATACTGAATAAGTAGACGCGGTACAGATGTGATTTGTTATATGTAATGTTAAGTATTTAATGAATTCATAATTAATAATGGTGAATATTAATTCAACATGTTAAAAGACAAAGTCAATAGCGGAAGCTCGGTTACCAATCCAATAATAATTTTAAGAGGCAAGAATAATCCGACTACACAACATTAATGCATCAATAAGTAATTCATGTATAAGAAAATTGATAGGGTCTAGAAATTCTTTGAAAGAAATTTTTAGCTTAGCTTCCTATCTAGTCATTTTCTTCCAACCGATAATAATATTCTACAGGCTTCTAAAAATCAACCGACAAATTTTACAAACCTGCAGAAAACAACTGGTTCCGATTTTTATTATCGTCTATGGAAAAAAACTTTAGACAAACTTTAATGTTTTTTCGCATGAAGAAAAAACTGAGAGAATACAAAGACTGCAACTAAATCAAGCGCTTCGAGCGGCTCCTCTGCTGTTATTAATTTTCGTCATAAGCAAGAAAGTAACTACTTATATTGACAAGTACATAATCGTACTTTTAATTTAATATTGTTTGCATGAAATAATGGAATAAATCAAATACACAAGGATCAAATAAACCTATCAAATACGAGTAGAACCGCATTACGGGGGTTGGTATAAACTTAGATATATATATAGACATGCAAGCGTACTTACCATTTCCACTAAACTGTTTACAGATATTAAAATTATTTTTCCCATGAAAGAATTAATGAAAAATTATGAAATTTTAAATCATCGCTGTAATTTTCCGATAATATTACTGAAATTCTGGTGATGCTATTTTTTACAATTCAGACTTTAGAAAGTTTTGGAATTAGAGGACGGTTGTGGGAGTGACATATGTGCTGCGAACATTTTTAACAAAATCTCTAAAACTATCTTATATAATATTCAAAAAGAAATACCTTTACGATCTTTGTAAATTAGTACACCATACGACACACGAAATGAAACAATTTTGTTGGAGTAATTTCTTAGCGCCCCCAAACATTTCCACATATTATTATTGAGTGAGTTACGCGCGGATAAATATACTTTATGCTAAGTTGCAAATATCATTTTTATGAACATTTTAGCAATTTGTCTAACATAATTGTGCATAATATTTTGATATGAACAATTTTGGAATTTTTCCATTTGGAATATACGCAAATGTAAAAAAATTCGAGTACTTTATTTTTGCAAAATTCTTACATGAATATTTTTGAGTGTTGGCTATTTAGGTTTATGCGGCCTCATAAGATGGACACCGAAGACAAGATTCTACACCAAACGTTTTACGAGAAAAACGTAATTGACTTATTGATGGATATATGGACGGACACGTTAAAATTATTTTAATCATTTTATTAATAAATAATTTTTAAAAGTGCATGGTCTGTGCATGTGCGTGCGTGTGTGTGTGTGTGTCAGCGTCTGCATCTGCGCCTGCGTCTACGTATGCGTGTGTGTGTATGTTTGTATACAAATAATAATAATTTCTCAAATTATTAGATGACATATATATGGAATTAAAATCTGCAGAATATTATGTTTAACAGGAAGGCATTACTATTATGATGTAATGAGCAGTATGAATATATGGGGCATACATAGAAAGTACCTCAAACTCAAGCCGAAAAGCATGTAAAATCTCTTTCAATTAAATATTGTGGAGTCAATTTTAAATAATAACGCACCCTATCATTATACCATGAACGTAAGCAATTATTAACGAGTATTCGAAAGTTTCCCTGGGAAATGGATAGGCTTTGGCGGATCCATGGCTTGGCATTCATGATCTTTCGCCTTTAATCGAATTGAGTTTTCTACTATATGAAAATACTACAAAGAGTTGATACACGCAAAGAAGTCATAGTTTGGAAAAATTGACATGAAATCTTAGGGAGATAGACAAAACAATGAAAAAAACGCAACGGCTTGACGTTTAAAAAAGATTTTTTCAGGCATGCATATTTGTATTGAAAATGACCCAGGTAATTTTGAAAATTTTACATATATTATTTAAATCAATACATTCCTGATAATTTTTCTTACAAGTTAGCAAAGTTTTGTAAACAAAGTTTGCGAATATGTCTAGAGAATGGAACAGTCTGTCGCGATCATCACAAAGTCTGTGCAGTGATGCGCGGGCATCGGCATTGGTGCCAACGTTAAGTAGGTAGAAAAGCACGGATCTACGAGTCGTTCTCCCCGGCACACAATCTACCATAAACGTAACGTAATTGTAAAGTACGATTGTCCCGAATTCAACACGCCTTTCATACACAGTACGGTATTTAAATGAGTACAATCCATTATAATAGTTTTCCAGTGTATTAAAGCGATAATGAAATGTACATGTAAATATTTCTTGCACTCGTTCGATGATGTCAGAGTATATGACATAGTATGCAACTGCATATTCAAGTTGAGATCGTGCGAAAGTTGTGTAAAGGACTCGATACGTCCTCATTTGCTTAAAGGGTTACGAGTTAACCTGCTTAGCGTGAATATTAAAAATTAAATTATGATCAAACATCACGCTAAGATCGTGTGTGAAATTAACAGACTCCAAAGAATGAAAGAAAATTGATTTTCTTGTTTTTAGAAAAAAATATGGATTTACACTTTACTGTGGCTTTATTGAATCTCGTTTAGTCCGCAATAAGTATCTAGTCTATTAAGATCTTCTTGTAGCTTTGTATGAACTGTCGAATTTCTTATTTTGGGAAAAATCTTGAGGTCGTCAACACGTAACAGGACCTTTTTGAGTTTCAAGCAAATACTGATGTCATTTATATCCATGATATACAAAAAGGGATCCAATATATAACTTTGAGGCACACGTGAAATCACGAGAACACGTGGTGATTAAAAATTGTTAATTTTTACTACTTGTTACCTGTTGCTTATACAAGGGTAAGCCAAAGAAGTTTTTTCAGCAAGATGAAATGATCAACCTTGTTAAAAGCTATTTTGAAATCTATGTAAATGGAGTCAATATGTGTCCTACAATCCATAGATTTAATGAAATATTGCATATGCAATAACAAGTTAGTTAATATTGAATATATTTGGCGTTAATTTTGTAGAAATTTATTATTCACAATTAAATGAAACTACGTGATGTAGTATTATTTCTACTTTCTTTAAGTTATTTAACACGACCTAGGTTTCGTTGTATTACAACATCTTCTTAGCAAAAATTAACTCTTCGAAACATCCAACAACATTTATATGTTTCAAACACAATAGCGGAAGCCGGGTTTGTGTGGGTTTTCCCACTACTTATGTTAGTGAGTTTATTGTAGGGGAGCGGTGTAGGTTTTATTATATTTCCGAGAGTTATACGATATACCAGTATTTTAGTGAGGGTAATAAATTCAATTGTTGTTATTATATGAGGTTGTACAATGTAAATTTTCCGGTGTATGTAATAAAATTAAATGAAAGTTATTCTCGGTAATATATTTATGCAAAAGCAAGTAACAAGCAAGGTATCTGAAAGTTAGAACAAGGTTATACCACTAATTCTACATATCTCCGGTTTTATTTATTCCTATATTTATATATATATATATATATATATATATATATATATATATATACATACATATTTTTTTTTAATTAATAACCACGCTAATAACCCACCTGAAGATGTTGTAATACAACGAAACCTAGGTCGTGGTGAAGAACTTAAAGAAAGTAAAAATAATACTACATCACGTAGTTTCATTTAATTATGAGGTTAGTTAATGTTGATCAGTTCCATACAAATCCATACTGCTCTTCAATAATATATCGATGCGATGCCGGATATATCCTATCCTGAACTACTTTCTCAAATATCCTGGATATTGCTATTAAATGGATATAGGTCGACTTTTGGTAGATTGTTTTACTACTAGATTTATGTATCGGTATCGCATCCTGCGCGATACGCCTGTGAAATAATATAGTAAGTGGAACGGGAATTGTATCGTGTGTATTTTTAAGAAATATGCTTTCCATGTTATGTGGAGCTACTCCCTATTGATATTAATTTGCTTGAGAGCATTAATTATTTCATATCTTTTGAAGAAGATGAAGGTAATATTCTGAAGTCTTTCTGAAGTGTCAAATTGTGGTGTGGAGGTAGGTTTTGCTCGAAGGCTTCACAAATATCATTCAGAGACGGCCTCTATTCAAAGGTAGATTGGACGAAATTAGAATACATTTAGCGTACGTTTGACTATCGTCCGATTGATAACCTTGAAAAGTCATTCACAATGGGATGAAACATACGATCTGAAACCTTTTATGTTGTTATTAATAAGCTTTCCAACACTTTGGATATAGTTATAGAAAAAATACCTAGACATTTTCTTAAATTGGAATCTTAATTTGGAGAATTCCAGGTAATCGACAAATTGGCATATACTTTTCGTTTTAACCAGAATTTTTCTTTTTGTTTTTTTACTCGAATCAAATTAATATTATACCAAGTCAGATATTTCTTATATTTTTTGTGGTTTCTGTAATATAAAGTTATTATTAATATTAAAGAAAATTATATAAAATTTGGGCAAATAGCTGAAAAGTTATGGAAATTCTTTACCGAATTTATAAATTCTAGTGCTTTATTGATTGCGCTGTAGTCGTATTTGTGAAAATTATATTTTAAGATGTTTCCCTTTTTCGTCGCGAGCCTTAATTTATAGGCTATTTGATAACATCGAAAATATACCACAATTTATGGTCATCCTATTAGATTTTAATGTAAATAAGCGTATTTCTTTCTATTTTCGAAAAAAAAAGTTTATATTTTGTAAAAAAACGTATATAGAGGTCAATATTATACATATATATATATAAAAATTTATATGTATATATATATATATATATATATATATATATATTTATATATATGTATATATATATATGTATATATATATATATATATATATACACACCGAAAATTTGTGTCACCACATATTACTTGTTGGTGACTACAACATTCGAACGCTGAATTCCGATTTATGGAAAATTGTCCCTAATGGGATTATAAAGACAGCTCTAACCCTTAGTTACAACAGTCTAATTATCTTAAAAATATTAATAACAAAACTCTCCATCTTGCACTGAGAATTTGTAACTACAAACTCTCTTCTGCAGATCTATCGCTTCGCGAGGATTGCCAACATTCTATTTTTCTTCTCACAATATGCTATTTAAATTATATTGTAAAACTGTTTTTAATTATTCTGTATTGCATTATAAGCCCACTATGTTTAAATTTCCAGGTTGTATGTCGTATTTTTATAAAAATCGCTTCAAAAGTTTAAATTACCAAACTCGCGCCAAAAACGCAGTTTCTTGATACATGACGTCATGCATTTTGAAACATGACAATCTACACGCTGAAGGTAAGGATATTATTATTGATTATTAGCATAAAATATGATTATTATTAAATTGTATATTACATGAAAGAATATACATTAAAAACGACGTATTTAACACAAATTGGTAGGTGGTGATTATTTATTATAAAAAAATCTATTTCAAAAATTTCATACCTCATGATTTGTTGGCAAGGAAATATATAATAGGAATATAAGTAATATTAATGATCCAACTTGAATATTTACGTAATCTGTCAATTTATATGGTACCAACACATTCAGGAAATAATAAAGTCTATTTGTTTACGGTTTCAGTGTCGAATAATCCTTATCTGTTCTGTGCATCTACATTCATTTTGTTTTTTTAACAAATGATTTCCATTTATTTTTAATATTTCATGCATGTATAAAATAATTTTCGGGTATATCTAATGTATTAAAAAAAAATATTTAATTCCTACGCAGTATATTTAGTTCAGTTTTATATATATATATATATATATATATATATATATATATATATATATATATATATATATATATACATATATATATACAATTCAACTTGTATAGAAATAAGCAATTACATAAATATATATATATATGCTAGCGTGACTCGTGCGAAGTCTTCGCATTATTTATTCCATTATGAAGCTCTCATGACAGATCAAACAAATATTTTACTAAAATTGACATATAGAGGCGCAAGTATCAAAAGCATTGAGCTAAAGCGCCACTTTATTAATACGTGAGTGGATTTGAAATTAAACAAAAATTTTACCGACCGTCAATCATATTGACGTTGAGCCGTTAGATGGCAGCATTGCTGTTTTGTGTATATAATTTTAATAATTAATTAATTTGCAAAAACAATAGCAATAATAAATTTTTTAGTTATGGATGCCGGTAGAGCAAGCAATTATCTATAAAATGATATATAATTTATGTGGATTAGTTGTGAGGTTTTTTCTAAAAAGGGAGTGTAACATCTTAACCTTAGCGTATTAATATATATGATGATATGATGATATATATATATATATATATATATATATATACAATTCAATTTATATAGAAGTAAGCAATTATTTTCAGAAGAAGATGTTTTTTATTTAATTGTGAAAGGTACACTTCATTTTTTAAATCTTCAGGCTATTTTCTCTGTCGCGGAAATTAGAGATTGTCTTTCTCAAATTATGGGACAGTGTGGTTTAGGATTAATGAAATTTTCAATGTTTTTGACATAACATAAGACAGGATACTTTGAAAACGACGTATTTTAAAAACATTTCCGGCCGCGGTTACTCACTATAAAAAAATATATTCGGAAAAAAGTTACTCAAATTAAATTTTGTTCTAAAAATTTCACAATGAATTTATTATTAGGCTTTACACACATACAAAAAAATATACCAAAAATTATAAACGTGAATTAATGCAACTAAATAAGGTAAAAATAATAAATTTACAGTGAATTGAAAGGATATCAAATTTATTTTAATCAACAAAAAATTACAATCAATTATACTAACTTAAAATATTTTACGATTTTTAAATTTTAAAATCTTACTTTTTTATTTTAAGTTTAATTGTTTTGTGTTTTAGTGTATCATTTTTTTTTATATTTGTTTTTATAATATGAATTCATAGTTTATTGGTTATGTAATGAAATAGTACATTAAAAAAGATGAATTTAACTTTATTTTAAGAAAAATTAACGGCCTCAATTATAAATAATTGATTTGAAAAATTGTTCCCATAAAAAGAGTGTTTTCCAAGAAGTTATTTTTTACATTAATTCAATATTACTTCCACTTAATAGTCAAAAAATAAACCAAATGATATAAACATTTATTAAGTAAAAAGGATCGTGTAAAGAGAGGTTATAAATACAAGCCAAATATACAGATATAAAAAAACAAACCTAAAATATCTAAAAATTTAATCAACAAAGATTTGCGTAAAGAGAGCTTATTAATACACAAATATAAACTGATATTAAATACAAACCCATGAGATAGAAACATTTAAGAAATAAAAGTATCGCTCAGAGAAGTTAAAAATTTAATGTTTGATAACCAATAGACAGCATTTCTTCATAGATACATATGCATATACGCGCATTTGTTTACAGATGTGTAGATGAGAATAAAGGTAATATTGCTCGAAATATAAACCAGAAATGAATAAAGTAGGCTTATTGTTTTTTTTAATATTGGGACCATTTTAGTAAATCTTTGTATTTATGAAGACGGACATTGTTAATGTTTGATATTTGAGTTTTACAATATTTTTATGCTTAATGACAAAAAGCAAAGTGAATCAAGTGTTTAAAAAAAACGAAAAAATAAATTTTCGAGCTAACAAAATGGTAAAACTAAATTAATATATCTTTGCTAATACCCCACTTGAATTTTGATGTTGTAATACAATGAAACCTAGATCGTGGTAAAGAACTTTAAAAAAGTAGAAATAATACTACATCACGTAGTTTTATTTAATTGTGGTTATAATGGAAGTTAGCTATTGTGTACACAGAGTAATTGTTTGTATTATTTATTATCAATTTTATTGTGCCATCTACCGATGACTTCCTATTACTAATTATAACGTTACCAAAGTAAATTCGTTGGTCTTCAAACTTTGAAATATTGTCAGCAGGTGGCGCTGTTTAACAAAAAATATTTTTTTTTTTTCATTGCAATCTATCTGGATCGATATTCAGCAATATTTCGGAACTTATATAAATATATTAACTTGTGCGATACTTGTCCATTGACAAGTCCGCTTCTCTCAATTAGACTATACTATTAGGTCTTGTGGGTTTTTCCGTTTCAGCCTCCGTGGTATTATTGGTGCATTCATCAAGTTCTTTGCAAGTACGTTAGGGTGGTGAGCTAATCTCGTATTGTACGTTCTCGTTTGATCTTGTATCACTTGCTTAACTGTATTTATGTTAAGGTCGTGGTGCAATCTGTCATTTGTTATATACCATGGAGCATTTGCTATCATGCGTAGCATTTTAGATTGAAATCTTTGGAGGATTTCAATATTTGAATTTGCTGATGTACCCCATAGCTGCAATCCATAACACCATATAGGCTTAATTATAACTTTATACAACAATAATTTGTTCTCCAATGATAGTTGCGAGTTTTTGTTTAACATCCAGTACATTTTGCGAACCAGTTGACCCATTGCCAGGCGTTTGGTGAAAATAGGTTTCCTCCACGTTAGTCTTTTGTCAAGGTGCATTCCTAAGTACTTCGCTTCGTCCTTTTGTGGTACGTTGTTTGTTATTTAATTATTTGAGTGTTCAGTAATTAGTGCAATATAATAATTTGATATAATGGTATAAGTTGAATATTGACAATTTCAATTTATCAGGATTTCATTCAGTGTGTTAAAGAAGACTTCAGTTTTGGCTGAAGTGACCTAAATATATTGTGCAATCTGTGTGTAGATAATTAAGAACAAGATAATGAAATTAGTGAACTTCAAATGAACTACAAATGTTTCTTCAGGTTAGTAGACGATGACAGTTTTACTTGTATAGCAGCAATGATCTATAATTTGTTTCTCAGAATCTTAACATTGTTGGCTGCTATTTACGCTAAACCTTATGATATCTAAATTAGTAACAATGATTGTAAATTTCGAAATACATTTATAAAATGTATATTCATACTAAATACAGTAATTAATTGAATAAAAGTTCCCGATTATCAAATCGTACGCGCGTATTTAGATAGGTTGATATTGCCTTCAATAAGGGGTAAAGGACAAATTAAGGTAGCACATTTCTAAACCCAAAACCCCTACCTATTTATACTTTTACATTAGAAAGAAAAGAATTTGGGCATGTTCGAAATTTAGCAACAATGAAGTTTTGACCATTTTTTTGTATGACATGAAAGTATCGATGTACATAAAACAACGTATTTGGGAAAACAAATTGCCAGTTGCGATTATTTAATACGAAAAATTCATTCAACAAATATACAAATACAAATATATATTCGATGAGTTGACGACTATTTGTAAAATTCATTGTATTATATCCAGAGTATTATAAAACTGTATACATAATCAAAATATAAACATCAGAAAATTTCACTATAAAAAATGTTATAAATACAAGTATTACACCATTATTTTACTGATACGAATTGCAAAATTTTTCATGGTAAAAATGGATAATCCTCCATTTTTTTGCGAAATAGTCAGGTGTTTTAAACAATTCGTGAAAATATTCGAAATCTCGACGCTGAAGACGTCGCTGAAGACGTATATGCTATTCATTAATTTTATAAAGCGTTGGAGTGATATGGCTGCAATGAGTCAGCTTACGCTGTTATATTTCTAGATTTTATTACCTTATATATAGATATAGTTATGGTATATTTGGCGCATATATAATTTAACAAACATTGTGACATATGCTATTTTATTTTCAAATAAGTGTTGGTACAAATATGTTTCCACTGTAGCTTACAAATTGTACACGTACTTTAGGATAACGTTTTTATAATAACTGAACTTTTACTCTTATTTCGGTGTATATATTCGATGATTATTATATTAGACATATTTATTTCAAAAACATTAGAAAAGCTTTAATGAATTGTTCTCTGAATTGTGCATCTCGTAGTAATTTTCACCCCATTCCACGCATCATATATATTATCTTCGGGACCGGAATTTTCACCGGTTAATTCTATTGTTTCTTCTTCCTCAGAACTTCAATGTGATTTCATTTCTTGCTTTTTAGTATAAAGATTTTTCTTCATAATCTTATTATTTTTACTTTCTCTTATTTTTTTTAACTATTATAATCTAGGGATGCGAGTACCTTTGCTACTGGCTTGAACAGTTTCCGAACGCTAGTAAGCAGTTCTACAACTGGGTACATACTTTTGAGCATACTCATTAGATATTTATGTTAAAGACACTGTTGGTGGTAGTTCTTCGCGAACCCGTTCAAACGTAGGATCCTCAAGTATCATTGAAATCGCTTCAATAACTCTGTCATTTTTATTATCAGATATGTAAGCATAATCTGGAAAGAATATTCCTGAATCTAAATTTAGCGCCATTTATGAATTTGTTTTTCGATTTGAGGGTATGTATTCAACGAAAAAGAAGTAAAAACATAATGAATGTTAAAAATATTAACACTACAACATCAAATATCAACGTAGTAAAAAAATTTCAGGCAAATTGAAACTTTGAAGTTTAAAAACACTTTTTAATTTTTTCTCAAATAAAAAATGTATACAGCGACGTACACGTTCGAGCAGTAAACGCTCACCAATCTTAGTTCACATCTAGAGCAGACAGTAAAATTTTTCGGTTGGTCGTTTCATCAAACAGGCCATATCATACTGAATTACCCTACGCTAATACCCGAAAACGCAGCCTTGATTATATTTATACATATTATAGTGCATTCACAGTGATTTCTTCTGACGCATTTTAATAGTCTTGCAAAAAGAAAACGCATTATGAGCGGCATAGTGTACTAAGCGGAAAATAATATAATAACTGAAATATTATTCTGAAAAGAAAACATTTAACTACGTTTGTGTTACAAATAGTTTAAAAAATAATGTATTTATGTCAATGGCTGCGGAAAATATAATATTTACCTCATCTCAAAATCTTCGACAAATAATTAAATATTTATTTCAAATTGACATAACTATATTAATTTTTATACTACTCGAATAATCTGAAAAACATTTGAATAGATATTAGAAAGAGAAAAAATGTAATACCCATTTTTATGGTCAATACACCTTGAGACTAAGTTAATAATATTATTTTGACACCGTACTTTCGTTCGACTTTCATAGAATCATCAGTTTATTAAATAAAAATGTCAATTTGTGCTTATGTGTTTTGCGGGGCAATAAACTTTTATTCTCCATTCGGATATGTATATCTGGTAAAACTAAATTATTAGTTTTTGATTTGGGGCAACCAATGCGGGTTTGTATGAGTATCAATCTGTCCGCCTGTTGCACAAACACGAAACTTAACAATTGTATTGAAGTGGCCATATATAAATTTACGTAACACTAAAAAATCTTAATTAATCTGAGCGCGCAGCTAATATAATTATTTGCGACCTTCATTATTTATATATTCACAAGGGACACACTTCTTGTCTAAAGGTATATAGATTCAGGCGATCGATTATATTTTTTTGATTACTGTATGCGTTTACGTATGGCAACTTATGTATATCACGTACATCCAATGCTTGCTTGCCTCACTTATCAACGTAATGGCGATTAAAAACCGCTGGAGATGTCCGTATATCTCATTTTTCAATATTACTCTCTAAATTTTTGGCATTTCATAAAATTATTTTGTATTTATTAAGTTTATTATGTGTTTTATATGTTAAATAATATTGTGTAATATTTTTAAGTATGAGTGTAATTAAAATGACGAATGTTCTTCTAAGGACCGTACCTATACAGCTGTTGAATAATACATATCACTGTAAAATACTAAGGTTGCCATCATGTCACTGTAAAATAAATAGAATCAAAATGATCTGGTCACAAAATAAATTATATCTGGCTAGAGAAAACACTACTTTTAAATTAAACGATGTCAAAATATTTCTACTTGGCGAAATGTCGTTTAATAAGCTCCGCGGCATGGCTGAACGAACATTGTTACTCTTGATATACGATATAATTACTGTTGATATACGATGTAGTAGATAGATTTATGATGAATAGATTCTGTGAATATCTTCTGTAATAGATATGATTTGTTCTGTGATACTATTTCTCAGTGATATCGGCAAAAGGCGGCCTCGCCGGCACTAGCAATAGTAAAGCCCAGATATATTGTGATGTAATTGTATATGTATGCAGAGTTTTTTTTCTGTGAAATGTTATTGTACTTCGTGTATTTTTATACATTAGTTTGTTTTTAAAAAAATACTTGAATTATTACTCAAAAATTAAATATTTGCCATATTTAAGTTTTTAATAATTTTCTGTATAACTTGGCAATTAAACGACCATTTCTATCGAAATTTTTGGTATTATTTGTCTTTTTCTATATAACAGTAATACTTTTACATTGTTAAAAACTTAAGTACCTAATACTTTTACATTCTTCATTTTACTTATCTCAATTTCTCATAATTATAAAATATATAATCATAATTTTATATATATATAAGTTACGATATATACAGTATAAATATGCACACTAATAAAAAATATATTTTAATCAGTCATACTAAATAAATCCACATTAAATTACTAACGTGAATGTAAGAAAAAGGTTTACAATTCCTGAACTGTCAAAACTCATTGTTTATAAACATAATCTTTTCAGTTTAAATGGAGTATACACATCTGTAAACATGCATATGTATCTATGAAGAAATGCTGTCTATTGGTTATCAAACATTAAATTTTTAACTTCTTTAAGCGACACTTTTGTTTTTTAAATTTTTGTATCTTGTGGGTTTTTATTAATATTATTTTATGTTTATATTTGTGTATAAAATAAAATAGACGCCGTGATTTGATATCCTTTCAATTCACTGTAAATTTATTATTTTTACCTTAGTTAGTTGCATTAATTCACGTTTATAATTTTGGGGATGTCTTTGGGTATGTGTGTAAAACCTAATAATAAATTCATTGTGAAATTCTGAGAACAAAATTTAAGGTGAAAAAAATTAAGATATACCACGTGAGGAACTTTTTCCCCAAAATATTTTTTTGTAGTAAGTAACCGCGGCCAGAAATATTTTTACAATACGTCGTTTTCAAAGTATCGTGTCTCATGTTATGCCAAAAAACATTGAAAATTTCATTAGTGCTAAACCACACTGTCCCATAATTTGAGAAAGACAATATCTAATTTCTGCGATAGCGAAAATGGCTTGAAGATTTTAAAAATGAAGTGCCACATCACAAAAAGTAAATATTTTTACTTTAAAGAGCAGAGATTTAAAACATAATAAAAACAATAAAGAAATTTGTTTAGAAAGGAAATTCTAAATATATTTTCCATAATAATAAAAGTAAATTTTATACGCAAATATTACTGTGCTGTGAAAATAAATTTTGCAACACTGACGTTTTTATGCTTACTCGTAGTGAAGCAACATATTTTTGCAATATATAAATACCAGTTAATTAATTTTCCATAACGCCTTTTGTTTATTGTCTCATATTTTACATTACAGCTTACTATACAGGTTACATTTTAAGCAAGCTGAAGAAAAATAATCTGTTCAATTACATTTTGTCGCGCAACCATCAAAAATATTTATTTATTTCAATGTCTTTTTTATATTTCTTTGACCCAAAACAGTCAATTTTATATTTATTAAGAATAAAAAGTTCTCTAAAAAGTATATCCTTAGTAGTTACCCAAATGTGTTTTACTATAACAAATAAAACAATGCTCTTAACAATGAAAGGTTCTATTAAAAATAACATTCCTTTATGGCCATAAAATATTTTTCAATATTAATTATTTATAGATAAAGTAAAAAATATTCTTCGGGAACAAAAACATATTCTTCTGAGAATAATTGCTTACTCCTATTTAAGGTTAAACCCTTTCTGTCTTCCCCTAATGTGGGATTTTTTTTGTACAAGAAAGTTCTGTAAATCTACATTAATCTGATATGTCACCGGATTTTAGAAACGTATAAAATATAGAAATATTTTACCACTTTCACCTCGGGAAGGATGTATATAAACGCAGAGGGAAACAACTTTAGGAAGCTATAAGCATTTAAATGTTTTTAAACGTAGTATTTCTATAAAACTATTAAGGATATCAATATTTTTTGTCACTGGGGAAATCTTTTATAGCGGTAAAAATATAGCATATTTTTCAAAAACTATTACATTTAGAATATGTGCTATGACTTTGCCGTAAGCTCTTAGTAATTATATTTTTTATAATATTCACTTTATCCATTCCTAAGATGGTCCGAGACATAGTTTTGTAGTTGTTTTTAAAAGTAAATCCACAACTATCTTATACAATTATTAAAGATAGTATTGCAACTCTTATAATTTGACCTTTATTTCCTACACAATCAATGAAATTAAAAACGATTTTTTTTAATTCACTTGCTTTTTCTATAACTCTGTGTAGATATTTTGATAGTTAACTATTGAAATACGTGCCAGTTAATGACCTTATCCGTATGTCAAATTTCAAGTCGTTGAGACTGGCTATGATAGGCGGACAGACTGACATGAAAGTGATTTTGTGGATTTCCATTTTTTCAATTGATTTTTTCGTAATTATGACAGTGTATCTCCAATACACTGTCATAATTACGAAAGAGTCAATTACATATAAATACAGTATATCGTGGAAACGGAAAATATTATAAAATAGCAAAATATATATGAAGCTAGTATCTTAAAATCTAATCATTCCATTCTTAATTCGTGTTTTGAGCACATTCAGAAGGCTTTAGTCTTTTTAATATTTTTTAAACCTTATCATATCATATTTACCATAAAAAATTTGTAGCAAATTTTATAAACTTTTTTGGGATTGATCATTTTTAGTCATTAGTTTTTAATTAAATTTCTAAATTGTGACTGTATTTCATAAAAAATAGAACACCTAGATATGTAGGAATGTCTTTCCCCTTTATTGGTATAACATTTCAATAAAACCTTTTTTTTTAAATTAAATGAAACTACATGTTGTAGTATTATTTCTACTTTCTTTAAGTTTTGAATCTTTGCTAATAGCCCACCTGGAGATGTTGTAATACAATGAAACTTAGGTCGTGGTAAAGTAAAGAAAGTAGAAATAATACTACATCACGTAGTTTCATTTAATTGTGAATAATGAATTTCTGCAAAATTAACGCCAAATATATTCAATATTTGAAATCCTTTTTTTTAAACTCACTAGTTACTTAAAAATTATTATTCAAAATTAAATAATTTCCTGTGATGGGATTTAACTCTGCTTAAAGGTTATTATATTACATATATCCAAATTTAGATAAAGATATATTAACAATCATATCTTTATCTAAATTTGGATATATATACGTAAAGAAAAAAAAACATCCTCATAAAAAATGCCCAAATTCTCGTTAGATAATTAGCCGTAAAAGTAGTGACGTGAAAGTAGCTAAGTTCTTATAGAGCTTAACTAGAAGCGTGTAGAGTGAGATGGAGCTTTGGGTCTAGTTCCGCCTCTCACAGCAATTGAATATTATATCTATCACCACAATGAACTTGGCCACAAAAAATGGTTTTAAGATTTTATATATTTAATAACAAAAGCTAAGCAAAGAAAAATGAAATATTTTTTTTGTGGTGCCTATCACATAGCAAAACGACAAAGACGTAAGAATTTATTGTTGGTAAATTCATAGTTCTGATCGGTATAATACCTACTTAGCAATTTTAGATGCAAAACTCTAAGTAATCTACACTCTTCTAACAAGCTGCAGCTGGCTGTTTTTATCCCACTACTTTTTATGACTATATTTATAAACAGAAACTTGGCCTTTTTTGGGAGTAATGTATTTATAAAGATTTCCATTTTTTTTGTCGAGTTTATTTAAGATCTAGTAACTGAAACAGGTTCAGTGAAACTAATATTTATACTTGTCCTCTTTACACTTTTACTTTTCTTCTTTTTTACGTTCATTTTTTTATCTTTTTCGGTATTTTCAGTACTAATTTCTAGCAATAATTAGTCGCATTTGTCATTCACACTAATATTTTTTTTATATAATATTGAACATCTGCATCCTAGGTGTAAATCTGAACCTCCTTTCAATGACCCGTTATGTACTACGCAATATTTTATGTGACCATAGCGATGCGATCGATACGTTCGTTCAAAAAATAAGAAATTACATGCAACGTCATCTATAGACTGAAATGTAAATTACTTTACGTCAGTGATGGTTAGATATGTAGCTAACTATCACTGACGCCCAAAAAGTCGACTTTTGTCAGATTAAAACGTTCCGTGGAAACTATGTATTTTCCTCATATAAATTAACTTTTATATTATAAGAAGTAAACCAATTGCTTCTTTAAAGACAAGTATGTAAAGCCAAAGCATATAATATAAATTTACCGGTTACTTAAGATATTACAAGTTGTTAGCTTTGTAAATAAAATTCCAATCAAAATGAAACAATTATAATAATAAATTGATTGTAAAAATAGTTACTATCAATTATTTTATACCTTAATTAATCTTATATTAATTAAGGTCGTAGTTAGCAAGAAAAATTATGTACGTAAAGAAATTGCCTTTATGAAATAATATGAAATATTACCACAGCCAGTTTCAAAAATTATTAAGCGGCATCTACGCTGAATAAAAATACTAAGCCAATTGTTAGCTAGAAATGGTTTTTCTTCATTTGTATCCATCACACTCCATAAGTACCAACATTTCAAGCTTCAAGTTCTTCTGGAATTGGTCTATAAATTCTGATGGTTTCTTAATGTATGAGCTATTAAACTAGAAATATTTTATGTCAAATATCTCGGAATCTACATATAAAAACTTAATATTTATAACACGTTATAACTAAGCACTAATCTGTTAATATGTAAAAATCAGCTTTGATTTCCAACTGAACTGAGTGATTGACTTGAAGTTGAATTATGGGGTTTCAAAACACTAGCAAGTGATTTGATTAAATAGTTCAGTGTCTTGGGGCTTAAAAATGAATGGTGTACTATCGTGCATTGTGACTAAAAGGTACTTGTAGGGTAACGCGATACATAAATATGGAAATTGATATTCAAATTTCCAAATTTTAAAAATTATGAAGTATGAATAATCATTCAGTATGGATATAATAATGCCAATGCGAATTAGGCAATTTGCTACCGTATATAAAATTGAAATTTAATTACTTGATTTTTAAAGTTTGGTACTGCAAAACTCGAGAAAAAATCGAGAAACCTCGCTGTTTCTAAATCCATGTGCATGAACTCTTGAAACTATATAAGCAATTAAAATATATAAATTAAAGAAAAATATTTTTTAACTAGAATTTGAGGTTTTACGTAATTTACACTTTTAAGTTCCGTTTAAGAAATATAAGTTCCGTTTAAGAAATATATAAAAAAGAGGCCTAATCCTTAGGCCTCTTTAATTTTTCAACTGTAGTTTACATTTCCAATCAATTTTTTTTGATTAAATTGTACTAACTACTTCAAAAACATATTTTACCAAACCCTACATTATGCGTTTTCGAAACATACTTGGTCAGTTTTTGGTCGATCATTTTTTCTACAATGAAATGATGATCGAATTTTATATTAAGATTGATTTTATTTTTTTTGGATATCCCGACGTCCATATAGTTTCTTGTATCCGAAATCGCAAGAACGAAATTGTTATATTTTATTCTCCATATGTAATTTATGCAACATCAGCATTTGTATTATTTCAATGTATTTTTTGAGTTTTTTTTATGTTTATAATTAGTACACATGTACAGAATTTATATAATATTAAGATTAAGCCCAGTGTTTTTCCCTTCTTTTTTTTTGCCTAGCTAAGGATCGGCAAAGGAAGGCATCTCCTTACCCAATAGACTGGGTGCAGCGTAGTACGGAGCCTAGTTGACTATCCACCTTCACAGTTCTCGATGTTTTGTGACGGTTTTGGCTTTTCACAGAGTTAAATATTGGTTATCAATACATGAAAATATAAGTATACATATTTCTATTTTATCAATAACGGATTGGTCCCATACCAATCCTTATTCCTCGTGATATATGTATTTTAGAAGAATTCGTTTAACAAACGGGACGTTTTATGCACATTATTCAGTTATTTGTTTAGGTATTATCTGTTTATCTCTAAGTATTGTATAACATATATTTTATGAGATAGATATTATAAAGCATCTCAAAACTTTGTAATTGATTGGAACTAAATTATTGGGTGATTAAATATAAAC
Organism: Druceiella hillmani; assembly: GCA_039881145.1. NCBI lineage: Eukaryota > Metazoa > Arthropoda > Insecta > Lepidoptera > Hepialidae > Druceiella > Druceiella hillmani. The sequence goes on along the minus strand of JAYKKI010000004.1, from coordinate 42,289,179 downwards.
AGTATAGAGTCCTCATGCCCAAATATTAATATTTCGTTTCTGGAATTATTTAAATGAAATATTTAATTTTATTTTTATATTTCAAAGATACTTAAGTAGTTCATTGAATGCATATCTAAGTTTGAGAATTTCTTTGGTTTTACAAAATAAACGAGATGCTTTTGTATTGCTTGGTGTAATTAAATATGATACTTCATACGACAATTTTAAGCATAAAGAACAACCTAAGCATCGGTATAACGGTTGGATAAAAATTAAACTCCAAAACATTCTGTGAAATAAACAACTCTACAGATGTTTATGGTTAGTGTCTGGTGGACTAATTATTGGGTTACCTATCACTTTTCATGAGTATGACAAATAATATAACACAATGACAGATATAGTGTAGCTCATAAGACCAAACTATGAAAAAGAACGAAAATAATCGATGTTTTTAAATATATATAGTCCAATAATTTTATATAATAACTATCAGCATAAATGAAAACGAATTCAATTAAAAATATTTCAGGTTAATTTGGAAACATTGAATTATAAAAAAATAAAAGTAAATTACCTTAATTCCGGAATTAAGGTAATTTCTTGTAAGGAAAAATATTGACGTCACAAAAAATTTTCTAGACACAATCAAATTGCATTGAGAATAAGCATATTTGTTTATGTTTGCATGATATGTTTTGTTTTTACTTATAAAAAAATTATATAAATATAATATATTGATTAAGGATACATTAGGCAATTTGGAATCTGAAAAAATATAAGTACTTATGACAATTTTCATAACATTTCGAATTTATTACGTTGACTATTTTTCAGGCTATTTTTTACTTTTTAGTAAAAACTAGTAAATGCGTATGCATATACTATCTTTTAATAAAATTACATTAGGAAACCTTGTTAAAAATAAAATTATATTAAAAAACAAATTCTTATTTTAGTTTTCTACGATAATTTTCCTCTAAAATATACGAGTATTATTGTCTTATCCAGTTCTAAGATCAAACGGTTTTTCTTCCATTGGGTATAAAAATTCATTTTATTAAAATTTTATTGTTACTAAATTCTCAATTATTCTATACTTCGGCGTAACTGATTTGCTGATTTGACCACAGTTTTATGATCTAGTTTTCAAATGCAAGAAATATTCTTATGGAAATATTATGAAATCATTACAGAGTTCTCTAGTAGTTTTATTGCTAATGAAATGCAGTATCTGCTATCAAAACACATGTAACAATTACTTGTGTAAACATTGCCTTCCAATTTCCTCTTTACTTTTATAACATATTTGTACATATTTTGATTTTTGAAAATATTGATCGTTATATTCCTGTATGAAAGAACGAAACGAAGGAAACGAAAAAAAATATTTTTGCGCAGGAAACTATATAGTGTACAATAATTCAAAACCTTATTAATGATTTTGATTTCAATAAAAACTATTAAAACAGAAGCTCCGCTCAGACACTGAACAACAGCGCTTACCTAACAACTATTAAGTTAAGCATATTTTTGACAGCGAATTGATTAAACTTTGTAAAGATAGTGTAATTTGTCGAAATAAACCACGTATAAGAAGAAAATAGCTAAACAAAGATTGATTACGTAATAAACCACATGACCATGACAGGCCACGATAAACAAAATTTTGCAAAGCTATTTTAGTAAATATATTAACAAAGGGACTTTTTCAAAATCATTGTTTACTAAACGTAATAGTACCATTTTTTCTCATATTTTTTGAATCAGTAACCTCTAAGGTTTAATTAATCTACATATTGCAATGAACCGATTATAATATTGTCTAAGACGCAGTCAAGACCGGTATCGTCAGTACCAGTATAAAACGGAATGTACTATGTTTGTTTAGATATTTGTGTTTTCCTTAGTGGATGACATTAGATTTACATAGATATAAATTAATTATAAATCAGTTACCAAACAAACCCTGCGTTGAATGGTTTTAAACAAAACCGGTAGTAAGGTTTTATTAGCGCACGTCATATTTTTTAGATCATTTTACACTACTCGTATTTGTTAATAGGTGGTATGCGCGAACGTTTTGAGACTCTTGAATTAGCATTTTTTCGCTTAACGTCTTATATTTAATAATAAAGTTATAATTAGCAATTTAGGATTGAAGATGGCTACTGTAATCTGGATAAATATTATCGTAGTGAGTAATTATTTAAATGACGTATGTTGGCAAAGGTTGATATCGGTATAGTGTTTTCGAATATAATTACAAATCAACAGATAAACGCATATAGTATAAATGCTTATCATATATTTTTCGTTTTTGGTGAAATTCAAGTATGTGTCGGTTCATGAATATACAACTTTTGAGGCATTTTTTCAGCTTACAACGCACATAGATCGCACGCAAACACGGTGAGTTGTACTTCTTGAAATATGAAATATTTACGAAAATTCCTATAACGTAATAAGAAAGTAGTTTCATGTTTGATTCTCAAACCTTTCGGAAATAGTTAGGCTTGAATAAAAAAAAAAAAAGAAATATATATACACACACACACACACACACATATATATATATATATATATATATATCAATGTGTCCAAACGGGGTAAGGAGTTTGCTTCAATTTTGTACTGGGTTAATTTACACATCCTGTGAACATGCGTAACATAGGCGACGAATTTTTGAATAGAATATAGATGAAGTATCTTTAAATTCTAATTTATTAAAATAAAATATTTCCATACTACTGTAAAGTAACGTAAAAAGCTATCATTTGCGTATGGTTTTACAACATTTAGTGGTTTCATAAAAGGAATAGTAAAAAAATTACAATCCTCAAATTTTAAGTAAAGCTTTATTTAACAGATGTTCATAATTCATTTACAAATTCTTCGTAATCTACGGAGAAGTGATAAACGTATCATGTTGACAAGTGTCACCCACCGTAAGAAATAATTCATTTACTTCACTCCTTAATTAACAAATTAACTCAAAAGATAATTTTAAATAATTATGTTTTTTTACATCGATCTCAATTTTTTTGCGTAAAAGACACGGGTTGTGTTGTTTATTTTCTACCATTTTTTTAAACTTTGTTTGACGAATCTTATTAGACTACCGAAGTAAAAAACAGCCCACAAAATGTATTTTAGAAACATATTGTAACTTTTCTTTAATTCAAAAAATAGATTTTTGTAAACATTACGTTCTTAATAAACCAAAATTTGAATTCACCATAGGTCATCTAATATTAAAATAGTAATAATCCAAAATATTTGACTTTAAAATTAGATGGATGTTATATGTCGCATGTACCTTCATTTTCCGAAATGAAAAGAATTATTTTCAAAAGTTGGTCTTGAAAAGTGCAAAAAAATGTATTAAAATGGAGTCAAGTTAATATTATCATAATTGAAGAAAGAAGTGAGGTAATCTGACAAAAACTATAAAATTATAAACAAAGAGAAAAGAAGATGAGATATTGAGATGATTTCGCGGTATTAAGTTCATGAGACAAAAAACTAACGTGGAAGCTATATAAAGCTGAGAAAAGTGAGAGTCTACCAAATTCAAAAGTATTCAAAAGACGAGTGTACAAGAGTGTTTTTAAATTTTATATAATATTTACAAAAGATTTTTAGAATAATTTTGTTATTTTTAGAATAATTTTAATATAGTTTTTTTTGAGTGATAATTAATAATAATCACCTTATTAGCCTCTATAAAAGTATATTTATCCCTTGAAAAACTACATATGCAGACTTAATCATTTTTTATCTATATAAAATTTAAGGAATTTGTGACTTATGGAAGAACACCTAAATGTTCTCATAAACAATTGTCATTAAATTTTTGAGATAAATCATAATTTCGCTAATCTTATTTTGGCCCATGTTGTCTCAAACAAAATACATAAAATCAAAGTGTCATTATTCATTTCTATATGAATATTCCTATGCAAGATTGAAGGATTAAATGAAAATAGAGAACTTAATAACTTGTAGTGCTTGAAGATACCATGTTATTTGATATAGTCTGATATAGTCAGATCCAGAGAAAGAAGACATAAAACTATAAATTTAAAAGATATATATATATATATATATATATATGTGTACTAATTTTTTTAATGTTTAAGCGTGTAACGTTCAATCGTTTGTAATGTGTACGAGATAATAAGTTTTTACCCTCCAATTTGAATATTAAATTTAGATATAACGGTTTTTTTTTAAATTGAACTTTTAATTTTTCTTGTCTCTTAGATACTTTAATTGTAAGAGGGGATGAATAATTAAGTTTTATATTTTAGCCAAAAACTGTAACATCTAGAACTTTGCTTTATTGCTCCTGTAAAATTTATTACATTCGCTGTGAGTCCAAATTATTTTAGATTTTTCTAATTGTAAACTTCAGAAGTAAAGAGCTAGATGAAAGCTTTTGTCAAAAATTAAATTAAAAGAAAAAAATATGGCGTAAAATCTTCTAGACCATAATCATAAGATATATCGATATTTATAGAATAACGGTACAAAAATAATTTGTAAGGCTACGTAACCTGTAAATATAATTATTCATATAATTATTGTCATCAAGTTATTTAGCTATGGTCGCACTTATTCTTTACAAGTTGTTTACGTCCGTGTGAAAGCGATATATTTAGGATAAAGTTGGATGTATACACGCGATTCGAAATTTCAATTGATTTGTGATTCATTACTTTTTAACAAAAGTTTATAGGTCATCTCCCGTTTTTAAATGCATTATCTATTATCACTATTTTTGAACTAGAATGCTTTTTAATTTTCCACTCCACATGAAATTAAGATAATCAGTTATTCGAATTTTGAACTAGATTGTGAGATATAATTTGTTAATTAATCAGGTAAACTTCTAATGACGCTGTTTCATATTTTTGACTATGAAGAGAAGCTTTGAAGATAGGGGCATATATTCTGTGAATATTTTTAGTAATATCTCAAAAACTATCTTATAAAAATCCATAAAAAAAAATACGTTAGGTATCCCATATTGTACGTAAAGGTATCCCACACTATACGTAAAATTTTTAAAAATTCTATGCTTTATTTCCTCCCACTAAAATTTCCATGTATAATGTTAGGTTTGAAATATATGCGGTTTATACAGATATATACCTATTTGAATTAATAAGCTTTATCCTTGTGGTAAATTTCATATTTCTACTTCAAATAATTTTAGAGAGAAACGGTTGTGACATGCAGGGAGCGAATCTAAAAATGATTGGACTTATAAGACTATCGTTTTATCCTTTTGAGTTAGGAATCCTAAAAACAAACAAAAGATAATTGATTTTACACAATTGAGACTATTACACATCTACTCTTATGCACAAAAAATGAGTGAATATTATACAAGCCAAAAGAAAACAGCTTCGCAAGAGCCGTTACTAGTTACGTAGGAAACTAAGCCTTGTACTTCACTCGAATTCACTTAATTTGTCCACTGATCATCTAGTAATTGCCCACATAACTGCCATAAATTTGGTTGTGCAAATGTTGAAAACTTAATTTCTGTCTTAATTATGAACCAATTATAACCTCTAAATTCTCAATTTCAGGTCAAAACCAAATTAAACCAAAGCAAAGAACTAACGAATTTGAACTGTTCCTTTTTACGCAGAGTTAAAAGACCGTAATTAGTTTGCCTATTGCAATTTCCCCAATACTGCGCCAAAAATGTAAACGTTTCAAGGAACTATTCTTCTCCCACTTACAAACCATTACTGTAATTAAGAAAGCAGTTTTATATTTTTTATTATTGTGTCAGTAGACAAAATATTAAGCATTCAATACAAAAATAGCTCCAAGAATTTAATAAAAATCTAGAACACGATTTCATCACTTTGTTTATGACCGCATTGCGTGAAAGTATGCTAGGAAAGCGTTCCGTCTCTTTTAAATATTAATTTTATTGTAAAGAAAATAACCACCGTTGATAACGTTTTTACGTTAATGTAGCCTATTATGTTATTTCAGCTTCTTTAAACAATTATTTCTTGCGAATAAGGGTACACTTTGGAGAAGTAATGAGAGCTAGTCAAAAAAAATTGTCTCTAAAATATCTATTAATTGATTTTATTTTGCAATTCTTAGTTTAATTCTCTCTATTTTTCGTTTCAACAGTATTGTAACGAATTTAAAATAAACACAAGAAACGAAAAATAATTTAACGAATTACGGCGATTTTTTTATATCTCTAGAGCTCGGGAGTAATTATTTATATGAAATGAAAAAGGAATTATTATGACGATAATTTTTCTTTTATACATTGCTTGCATGTTTTACTGACGTTCCAACGCAGAGAAAGTAAAACCGAATAATATAATATTGTGCATTTGAATATCATTTTAACATATTTTATTATAAATGATGTAACTTTTCATCCATAAAACACTTATTATATTATAATAGTTTTCTTTACAATGCAAAATAAACTATATAAACATTATTATTACAAAATTACAACGCATGGTGACAGAATTACTTTACTATTGGTAACATTGACGAATGACATACGCGTCCGTTTAAATTTGAATCCTTGCAATCGTCGTGCGCTTGTGAATTTGGCGATTTTTATTGTGGTGTTCTATACAGACTAATTTTATCTACGCCACGATTCTTTGCATACGTTTCGGATACTGTTTACTTAATTATGAACTACATCATAATTAAGTAAACATATAAAAAAGACATGCAACAAGTGCGAAGGTATATTATGCCTTCGTTATCAACTCTTTAACAAATTAGACTCGGACGACAGCTAGAAATGAGTTCAGGCATATAAAGTATGAAATACGTACACATATACTCTATTTACATGATTAGTTTATTATTTCCGAGATATTCAAATTTAACCAAATGCGTATTTGTATGTATGTAGTTTGTATGTTTGTATGTAGTGTATTATTTGTAACTGTAAATAAATGTAGCAAAATATGCTCATTATTTTGCCCTTCCATTACACCTCGTATATGATTACATTTCTACAGAAACAATATTTTACTTTTATTCTTTCAATTACCTTCGGATAGATTTACGTTTATTCCTTGGTTTACATCGTTAAGCTCACAAGCTACTAGCAATGAAAATAACTAGGGAAACCATGGTACGTTTTGATTGTGGCCGATTTGTGGAAGATTACGTCATCATACTCTTGATGTTGAAATGTGCATTGGGTTAGTGTTTTATTATTTTTAGCAGAAAAATATTAAAATATGTTAAAGTGTAACAAACATCAAGCCATTTTCCCATATATATGTGTGTGTGTACGCGTGCGTGCATGCGTGCGTGTGTGCGTGTATGGGCGCGCGCGCGCACGCGCTTGTGTGCGTGCGTGACTGTGTGTGTGTCTGTGTGTGTATGTGACTGTCTGTCTGTCTGTTCCCGCGGCCGACATCTGTGTCACCTGCACGCGCCTTAAGAAAGAAGTTAAGAAGGAAACAGGACATCGAGTAGGTACTGATGCCTGCCCTGCATTCAAAGAGGACGGTGAAGCAAACGGCGTACTCACCATAAGCTGGAATTCATCCAGCTGAATGCAGGGCAGGGCTCGACAGTCATGACCGAGCTCTCGATGACCCTTAGAGACCATGGTAAGTTTTGCATCGCGTGTGTCCAGGAGCAGCACGCCCCCAGGGGGAGCAACCTGGGATTGGAACCCTTCCTCGTTCTGGAGAAGGGGCCTCATTCCAAGGCTGCGATTGTCCTTGACCCGAAAGGGCTGGGCGTCCTGTTCCCGGAACATCTATCGACAGAACACTGCGTAGTGGCCCAGATTTCTCTCTGCTCGGTACACATTATGGTAATTAGTGTTTATTTTCAATATTCCATGCTTACCGAATATTTTTGCGAGCACCTCAATACTGTCCTCCGCTCTATTGGGCGGAGCCCAGTAGTTATCTGTGCCGATGCTAACGAGCAGTCTTGCCTGTGGTATTCGAGACGCCCCAATCTGCGTGGAGAAATCCTGGAGGATTTCATCCACTAGAACGGCCTCCTGTTGTGCAACTTGCCCGATATGCCCGCAACGTTCTCGCGACCCTCGGGAGAGAGTGATATTGATATCACTCTCACCTAGAGTGCGCAACTGGCGGGTCGAACCGGGCGTTTTTTCGAGTGACCATAGTGCAATTCTTTTCTCCATCTCCCATGCGCGCCCCGCTCCAGAACTTGGGGCGCGAACCAGCACCCGTTTCAAAACAGGGTGACAAGACTGGGGTAGATTTGACCAAATTTTCACCGAGAGCTCGAAAATTTTTCCAAATTGTCAAAACGAATAGATTTTCCACATAATCTGGCGGTTGAGTTTCAGGAGAAGCTGATCATCAGTGCCGAGGGAGGTCTGGGTTCGGTTCGTGCGGGCCCACCTAAGAAGAATCCATGATGGAGGGGGCCTTCTCCAGACCTCCAGGTTCTCCAGCCTTCTTCAAAGAGACTCGAAAGAAACTACCAGCGCGCTAAGAACCACGGAACTGATTGGGAACTTGTTGAGGCTCACCGGGTGGCCTTAGTAGATACCCGGTGTAACTATAATAGAGAGGTTAAGCAGGATAGGTGCTCCCATTTCCGGAACTTTGTATCTCGAGTAGGAAATTCGGATCCCTGGGGTGCCGTATACAAGAGAGTACGGAGCCCCTTGAAACCCTTTGTTTTTAGCGCCCTTAAGAGGACCGGTGGGAGTTATACCGGGAACATTAGCGAGACCCTTGAATACCTTTTGATATCCTTTTTCCCTGATGACGACTCTGACCTCGACTCAGTCGAACAGCGGAGTACTTATTTCCAGATAGCAGTTCTGATCCAGAGCTGCGACACTCGGACTTAGACGTCATGGTGAAGAACCTTGATTCAAAAAAGGCTCCAAGCATTGATAGAATCGATAATCGGTTAGTTAAAAGAGCATGAAAAAACGCGGCGCATGAGATACTTGCGATCTTTAATCGCTGTCTGCGCACGGGCCACTTTCAAAGATCTGGAAAGTGGGGAGACTTAAAGTCATAACAAAGAGTAATAGGAAATCGCCTAGCGATCCAAAATTTTATAGACCCATTACACTCCTTCCGGTATTCGAGAAGTTGCTCGAGCGAGTAGCGGCGGGGCTCTTATTGACGCAATTATCTCATTCGCCGAGTTCCGAGAGACAATACGGTTTTCGGCCCGGAGTATCCACATCAGACGTGATTTGTTCAGCTTTATCATGAGTCGATTTGTGCCCTGATAAATATGTTTTGGGTATTTTCCTGGATATCTCTGGCGCGTTTGACGCGTAGTGACCAGCCATCTTTATCGCATTAGAATCACAGGGAGTGTCAGCGGACCTCCGCGGAATTATTATGGATTATTTTTGGATCGTGTTGTCTTTTTGCAGGACGGAGACATTCAAGTAAGGAAAACGTTGACCAGGGGCTGCCCGCAAGGCTCGGTCCTTGGACCAATCCTGTGGAACGTGATGTTTGATGGTATACTCGCGATACCCCTTCAGGGATGCGGTACTGCGGCGTGATGGATATGGTAGGAATAGTGTCTGCCTGTCTGCCTGCCTGGCAGTCTGCCCGTGTATGTAATTTTTTGTATCTAAAAGATAATAATTATATCAATAAATTCCATAAAATTTCAATGTAATAGAATTACTTATGAAAGTTTAATTTACAGATGAGAGTTCCATTCCAGTTTCTTCGTTACATAGTCTACTATGTTATTTTTTTATTGTTTTCCAATATTTTAATGATGCCTACTTATTATATGACTGTTAATATTTAAAGATATATTTAATATTTAACGAAGTGCATAATATTTTTTATTCATGTCGATATTTATATTATATGTTATTGTACATAAATAGACATATATTTTGTTAATATTAGCGAACCTTCGAGCTCCTGGGACTGATCATTTATTTATTATTTGTATACCCAGAATTACAATACAGTAACAATTTTTGATGTGTGTTGAAATTTGTAAACTTTGCCATTTTACCCTAGCAATCTTCATCTAAATAAACAATTAGTTCAATTTCTAACTTTATTCACATTAAACAAATATTATTTTGACAGATGTTAATAATAAATGAAATAAATTTAAAGCTTTTCAGTCATTTTAATTTTATAATTTAGAAGCTGCTTTATTATTAAAAAGTTTTGGTTAATATTCTACAACGTCCTAATTATAGATATTTTATGAATTTGAAAGAATTGTACGTTGCCCAAAATATATTGTTAATATTCTTTATAGAGGTACAAGGTATATACTTAAAATTATGATTACATAAAAACCGTAAATTTTTAAATAATACTTATTCCAGTAAAAAGTTCATGAAACATGGAATGTAAAAATCAAATTTGCAAACCTATACATCAGCTTGCCTTAAATGTTTACAAACTTATCTCAAATTAATTGCGATGATTAAGTAAAACTATTTCAAATCTAATCAACCGCTGTTTTTCAGTTATATAATTGCGTGTTAGCAACGCAATACTAGCTGAATAAGTCTTCCGAAACTCGTAACTAGGTCATTGGATTATACTTCCTCGGTGCGCTATTAAACGTCTAATTCAAACCCAAATATTTGACCGATCATGGGTTCTATTGACCTATGTAAATACACTGATTTATGTAATATTTTCTAATATTGTATAAAGAGTTTGAAAAGAAATTTGTATTTATACTTGTGTAAGATATAATCTCTGAACCTATCAGACAGATTTTCAATTATTTTGGTTACTTGTATTTCAAGTAAGCTAATTTAGTGTATTTGGATATGGGTTATGTTTTTGCAAAATAGGTAGTTTTCCTATTAAAATCGTTATGTTAGGGAATATTATAAAAGAAAAAGCACATGTAAAATGGACGACTTTTTAGGTTTTCGTTAATAATGATACTAGTCATAAATTAACATAATATATGGAAATATCTCGAAAATTCCAAATAAATATCCAAAATACTACATGTCTGAAATATTGGTTATTTTAATACAAGCCTCCACAAAAATTAAATCCGTAGTTAGTATACGAGGCGATTTTCACTAATCGCTGTTTTTCTCAATTGATTTTAATTTTCCAAAATATTTTTTAATATTGAAATACGTGTGTGCTTTAAGCGTTAATTCTAATTGAGCGATAATTTTATATAAATTTCATGTAAGTTTATAAGTGAATTGTTTTTATTTATTGTATCAACATTTTTACTAATTTATCGATACATCTTCTGCTTTTAAAGACAGGAAAATATAATTTTCCAAACAGCCTCTTAATCAGGTTAATATGGGTACCTAATTATCATGGGAAATGTAAATTTAAATAAATAATTGTTTATCTAATAAATCTCATTCTTATAAAAATAAATACACCAGTATATTTTAGTATTTATATAAGCAAAACTTATCTGAATACCATGTACTTACAATGTATATTTTTGCGGATAGCTAGACCGGTCGACCATTCGAAATAAAGACGTTTGTTCCGAACCAAATGCGGTGTCTATTGATATTAATCAGAGTTTCCTGGTGACAATGGTTGTACTGTTTATGAACAAATAATGAGAAGAGCTAAGGAAGAAAATAAATATTGAAGTGCTATTTTGTAATGGGATCCAAATGGAAATCAATTAGGTATTCATACAATATATTTAAAATATTAACCTTGTGATATACTACTTTAAACCTATTATTATCCTATTTATGTAATTAATTATGTCAATATATAGCCCCGTACTACTAAAAGAAATTGCAAAGGACGATTCGCATATCAGTAGAAAGTGCACTTACGTATATTTTTTGACATATATCTCGGTCAAATAATCGTCGAATTGATAATTCGTAAACATATAAGAATATTTTGTGAATTCTCAATTTAGAACAATATTTTTATTTATTACAAATGCGTTCATAACCGCTTATATATAGGTTCATAAAAGCGAACTTGCTAATGTAAGTGGAACACTATCTGAACATGTAAGAAACCGTTCATCATTTTGAGATGTTGTCGATAGGCAAGGCCATGTAAAAAAATTTATGTCAGCCATTTTTCTATTTCACACCATTTAGATTTTCATTTTTTCGAACGAATTAATTGAAAGTATGTGAGAGAAAAGTTCCTTAAATGCTATGTAATAATATAAATACTCACATGTTTAGATGGTCATAACCAATACGTTATTTTACTATTATCTACAATACATTGTACATGTTTTATTTTGCCAGATTATTAATATTAATTTCATTTATGTTAAATAAAACTATACATAAATAAAATATTGAAAAACAAAAGTAATTATGGAACTTATTAATTCCGATTCCAAATGGACAATTGAATAGCAATAAAACAAAGTTATCGATGTGATATTTTATATTTACCCTAAAAAATGATTTCTTGCTAAAATACCCCCACAAGGAAAAATGAAAAATCGTATATAATAAACGAAGTCGGTTAAAATAGAATCACATGTTCATATTTCAAATTTAATTTGTCTTGTTGTTCATACGATATGTTTTTTTTCACAGGTTACACTAGAGTCGTGCAGGTGCACTCGTATCATTACATAAGTCATTACATTTGATTAACATCAGGATTATTGCAATCCTATTTTTTCATCGTATTTATTTCTTTTTCATTAACCGATATTTTATGCCCTCAACCAGTAATGGTATAACGGATTTGTCAGTAATAAACCCGTTGCTTCAAAAGTCACATTTATCTCTCTTAAAAAAATGAGATTTATCGACAAACCAATAAAAATTGTGGCACAAGAAATAGACTCAATTCACTTAGAATCTTACGCCAAATTATATAAACTTATCGCTCAATTATAACTAAAGTTTAAGGCACACTGATACTCCAATATTAATAAACACTTTTTGAAAAATTAAAATCAATATTGAAGAAAACAGCGATAGGCAAAAATAGCATCGGATACTGAATAAATGGCTTCGCAACTCACAGAGCGATGCTAAAAGGCGACATTCATTGCCGCTGACATTATATTTGATTTGTGAAAGGGGCACTACAGAGAGATATATAAATAAGTCGATAAAATTTAAGATGCTAGGTAGTTCAATATTTTATAATGTACGTAATTCCATCAAAATTTGGTAATATTCATTGGATAAATTCGTACAGATAATAGATATTTTTAAACAATGCCGTGTCGGCACTCAATTTCAACGTTTTTCCCTATATGTCTGTCTACCTCCCTTCAAACATAAATGATATTTAATAATACTGTAGATGTGTGATAAGTAGATAACGTTATAGCAAAGTGTATTATTTTATATAAATGAAACGAATAATTAAGTCAAAAATATCATAAATTATATGAAAATAAAATAAAGAATAAATAATTATATGAAAATAAAATACAGATAAATTAAATCAAAATAAAAAAAAATTAAGAGTATTTGATTTATCGTAATGTCAAGAACATGACTTGGAAATTTGAATACAGGTGGCGCAGATTAGAAGATAAGGGGATGGCATTTACGGTCACGATATATATATATATATATATATATATATATATATTTATGTATATAAATATATATATGTATATATATATATATATATATATATATATATATATATATATATATATATATATATATATATATATGTATATGTGAGAAGTATTTTTATATTATCATGCCATTATTTTCCACAGGTAGCGTAAATATATATTTCATTAGAGGGAGGAGAATTTAATTTGGTTATAATTTCAAACAGTAAACAACTCGATGCATACAATAATCCCTAAAAAATACAAAATGTGTTGGTCGGATTTAATTATGCACAAAAATAAATTGTGGAAATACTTTCCAATTAGATTTTGGGGATAATTTTGGGATTTTTAGGATTAAACTGCTAAGTTTATTCTTACAATTGTTATGTAAAAATGGTAAGCACATGGAAATATGAAAGGTCACTCGTAAACTTCTACATTAACGTAATATGATTTATTACTATATTCATTGTCGCTATGCGTACGAACATCTTAAAAACACATTGTCTTATAACTTTTCAGCTTGACATTTTACAGTCAGTTTTCGGTAGGTACACATTACATGTACGTTCTCAATAAATCTAGACGATACGCAAAATATATATAACTCATGCGCTTGATCCTTTTCAATTCTAATATATTTTAAATTATTGTATCGTATTTCTCATAATTTGGTAACTTTATTTTTTATTCTTTTGTAATAATACCACTCAATATATATTTAATTGCTACACTGCGCACAAAATGTAATAATGTTTTACTTCGGTGGTGGATTCTATGGCGCATACTATTTTCATTTAAATATTCATTTTATTTATCTTTACAAAGGACCTGCAATATTATACACCTACTCGAACTACGAATAATGGATAATCCGGCATGCAATAACACGGTTGCTAAAATAATATATCGCGGCCACTGAAAATAAAAGAAAAAGCTATGCAAAAATACATACTTGTATGTAAAATATGTAAATGAAGAATAGAATAAGGCTCTAGTTTAAAAAGATACAATTTTACGTTAATATATAAAAGTAATTATTATTTTCATAAATTTACAATTGACAACATTACGAAAAATCGTGGTTTCGACTTTTCGTTTTGGATTTCAAAAAAATCGCGATAGCATATAATAATAATGCGAATGAAATATTGAACAGTTCTGAAACTAAAGGTTTAATTGACAAAGTACTGATTTTGATAAAGTACTGATTTTGATTACAGTTTTTTTGAGGCAATCAGTCTTTCCTAATTCTCACAATCATATTGAATATAGGAACTTAATAGCTATAATTTACAATAAAAACCTTCAGTGTTTTTTAAATAAAAAATTAATTAAAATTAATTTTTTTTTTAATGGAAGATACACACGAAACGTGTGTGTCCTCCATTTAAAAGAAAAATGTAATTGTTTTTGGGTAATATTAACTGTGATATAATAAGGTTTACAAACATGCACGCATTATATATATCACAAGCGATATCAGTGATATTGTTACGAAATTAATTTTTTAAGAGTGTCGTTACTGTGATTTAAGTTTCTGTTTGTAATTTTTTTTTTCATTTATTGGGGAAAGATTAATTATTTTTAGCTTATTTTATTTAAAAAAAAATGCATTTCTGTAATAGGAACGTACTGAATTCGCATTTTTTCGAGCTTAATCTGATAATTTCCCGAAATTGATGTAATCCTGATGTCAGATTTTCTCACTGATTTCCAGTCATATTTCTATCAAAATAAAAAGAATAAAAGCTTCAGCATATACAACACAAATATTTATGTACGTATTAAAATCTTACTCGTGTTCTTTTTTTCTCAACTTTAATTTTATATTTCATTAAACACATTATATATTCACTGTGTTGAATAGATAACCTGTAAATTACTGATGTTAAAATATTTCTATAAATGAAACCACTACATGTACATGTTACCATAATCGCGAAAGAAATTATTTGAGGTCAAACAACAAGTATTGAAATATTCATCCAAATTTATAAGTAAAATATGAATCCAATATTGATAAGTACTCAATTACCTTATATGGTACACAATTAACATGAAAAAATAAATTAAGTAAAAAAACGCATAAAAACGTTTTTACTTTAAAGAGTGATTTTACTATTATCAATAGTAAAAGTTTCTTTGAATCAATTTTAGCATTTCCTTAAAAAATCGCATAAGAATGGTCCGCATGGACAAATAAAATTATCATTATTTTGACCATTGTGGGTATTCTCTCTCATTTCGCCTCATACAAATTAAAATTACACAGTAAGTATAAAACGTTTTTAAAATTTCCATTGTTTATTTACATAAAATTACCTTTAAAATACAAAGTTTAATGGAAAGGTCAAAGCGAATTTCACCATGGGCAGCTAAACTGATACTTTTATCATTTCTCTATGTAAAATAAAAATAATTGGATACAGAAATAATTCTTTCGTCAGTTTTTCTGTCATTAACGCAACTCCCCGCCTTCATCTCCTTCCAACCTTCATCTCCTCTCTGAACATCCAACATGTATCCATAAAAATTATTGTTATGCCGCTTCCAGTATACCCACCGTGTGCAAAAACCTTTATACGATCTCTATATTCAGCTTAGTACTACTTGTAAAGATTTGTTGATTTGTGTCATTTTTTAACATTTATAATTACTTTTTTTACGAGGAATAGTTAAGTTGCAACGATTATTTACGTCCGCCTTTCAATCATGGCAAGATCAGGTGACGCCACACAATTCCCAAAATTGGCATGCATTTAAGTTGTTGTAGATTCGAATTAGACAGACATAATTTTATTTAGTGGTGGATGAGGGTGGGGGGTGTAGAGGATGGCGGGAGGGGGAGGGGAGGCGGAGAGGTGTGGGTGTGGACGAGGGGAGGGGAAGGTGTAGGAGGATGGGAGGGGGAGGGGGAGGCGGAGTGTGGGCGGAGAGGGGTGGGGGTGGACGAGGGGAAGGGTGGCAAAGGCAATGGCGAAGGCGAATGTTGAAGGGGCAGACGAAAGGGAAATCACATATAACCCTACGTGTATTTATAAAAGTACACTTTGAATGACACAAAAAAAATTTAAAATAAAGTGAAAGTCACCGAAATATCTTTAAATGGTGTGAGATTTATGGCGTTGAATAGCAAAAGAGGAATTAAAGGAGAATATAACTTTGAAAAAATATGATAAAAAGGAAAATAAAATGTTACTGAGGTGAATTTAAAATCTTCAGATATGAGAAATTGGTAAAAAAGGCAAAAATGTATAGAAAAGAAGTGAGTTGTAAGATTATGTATCTTAACAACATTAATAACATTAAAAGAGATCCGAGTCAATCACGTTAAGTAAATAGACTCGGATATGAGATGAAATATAAAAAAGTCACTATAAGCTTCTGGATGCTTAACAATTGTGCTTCTACCATTATGACAAGTCAACAGACATCATATTTATCAAAATCAATTTCATCCTTGAAATTAGCGATTGCAATCTCGCAAAACGGGATCCAGCATTCCCGCGGGATCCCGCTCCACTTATTAATGTGCTAGATCCCGCACCTTCAAAACGCGGATCCGCGGATCCCGCAAATTTAAATTTTCGGCTAAAACGTTCTTGTAGTTTTGCGTAAGAAAGCGAGTAGCCTAAACATCACTGTTAGATGAACATTGATGTATAACTTCATTGATAGTTACGTTAAAATTGCTTCTAGATAATTTTTTACTCTTCATTATCAAAATGATAACTTTTAAATTAAAACTTTTATTTTAGTTTGACAAAATTTAAAATTTATATAAGGAAAAAATTAATAAAGAATACTTATTATTAAAACAAAATTTTTGTTCATGTCCTCTGCCTAGTATATATAAATATATTTAATTAAATGATTAAAAATTATTTTTAACTGAAAATATGATTTAACAAATCTCAAAAATATCAATGTAGTATCCACTTGTAAAACTAATTTCAACGGTCCCAAATTTTCATTTTTCATTAAATTTCTGGATTAATCACTTACTTAATTATAAATTGAATAATATTTAAATTATAAAAATCGTCATAAAAAAAATATTTAATATTTTTTAACAATTTACTTTGAAAACATTAATCAAAAATTTTAAAGCATTGAGTGTCAGACCCCTGGTCAGTTGCAATAGACTCGCTGTGCGCTTCGCGCGCGCGTCGTTTCTGTAGGTGACAGACAGTGTTTTCGTATTCACCGTCCAGCGTGCGTTCAACGTAAGTATATTAATGATTTCGATTTAGTTTTTGATTTGTGCTCTTTCTCTCCTTCAAATGCAGATTCTGCTGTAAATAGCAATATGATGTTGTAATGATAATGTAATATTGGACATTCACGCATAAGTTCTTTTTGTTTTAATTAAAATGTTTTTTTGTTATAGTTCACCAATGTACATTGCTTTTGCTTACAGATGAACACATAATATTTGTTATCGATGATAATAGTTATACATTAGACTTTATTAAAAACATATTTGCAGGTAACGAATGAATGAATCATGTCCAAGTCCAATGAAACTGAGAATTTCGAGAGAGTGAATAAAGGCGACGGTGATGGCGACTGCAGCGTCGGCAGCCAAATTGGTAAAGGTTTGTGGCGTTATTTCAAGAAAAATGACAAAGGTGGTAAATATCTTCTGTGTTCAGATGAACTAAAAATTAGTCAACGTTCTACCAAAGGCTTAAAAATACATTTAAAGACTAAACACAATATCGATACCAATTCTCGAAACGATGAGACTGGAGAAAAATCCTTACCAGTTGTACCAAAGAAGACACCCAAAACTATGGACAGTTTTGTTATCAAAGAAAACTCCATGGACAAAATGATCTCTAGGCCATCCTAGAGTAAAGTAAAGACGGATTAGATCTTATGTAAAGACGGATTCACCTTAAGTTCCTTTTGCACATCTTCGGATTTAAGAGATTTATTTTCTAAAAGCGGACACAAATTACCTAATTCGCCAAATACGATAAGATCTATCGTAACAAACTTCAGCAACACAGTCAAAGCTGACATGATTATAGAATTTGAACGTCTCAAGAAAGGAAAACAGAGATTTTCACTCACATTTGACGAATGGACGTCACAAAAAAATCGTGGATACTTAAATATCAACGTTCACCAGAAAGAAAATAATTTCAATCTGGGTTTGGTACGTATACATGGCTCAGCTACCGCAGAACATTGCATTAGCGTAGTAAAAGAACGCCTCGCGAGTTTTGGTCTAGACTTAGACACAGATACAACTGACGGCGCTAGTGTGATGGTGAAGGTTGGCAAGCTTTTGCGTTGTTCCCAGCAGCTTTGTTTTACACACGGCTTGCAGCTAGTGGTAGTTAATACACTGTATAAGAAAAGCAATTCACCAATACCAGAATACCCAGCAGTCTCAATTACGACGGAATCTGATAATGATGACGACGATGATAAGGACGGGAATGAACAGGGCGTAACTGTAAATATAAATTCACCACCACTTGAAATGACTTCTACATATGACGATTTATTGAAGAAAGTGCGAAAAGTGGTCAAGATTTTTAAACGGTCACCAACCAAAAATGACGTCTTTTTACAAAAATATGTAAAGGGACAAGAAGGCCCTAAAAAAGAATTGGCATTGATATTAGACTGCCGGACTCGCTGGAATAGTCTTTTAAATATGTTAGAACGATTCTATAACTTGAAGAATTGCATCGATAAGGCATTAATAGATATTGAATCTGAAATTAAATACAGCGATAATGAATGGTTCAAAATCAATGATCTCATTGCCAGCTTGCAGCCTTTTAAATTGGGAGTTGAGGCACTGTGTAGGCTAGAGTCAACGCTTATAACTGCGGACACAATATTTCAATTTATTTTGGATAAATTGCAACAACAAAATACGATGTTGAGTAACCAGTTAACTCAGAGTCTACATGAACGTATTAAACAACGCCGCACTGACTTGACAGGAATTTTGATTTATTTGCAAAATCCGAAAAAGTACGACCAAGAAGCCAAAAATACAGATGTAACAGATCGTACTCAAACATTCTTCATGCCAAAAAAAGCTGCAATACGCCAAGAAATAAAGAAAATAATAGAGAGAGTCAGTACAGTTGAAGACGATGAAATGTATGCAGGTGACGTCTTCGAAAATACATCTATAGCTGGAACATCCTTAACTGTAACTGACACAGCTTCTACTCTTACGCTAAAAGAAGAATTAGAAAAACAGCTTCAACAAGAAAAAGAAATATTTAAGAAAAAGCTAGACAATAAGCAAAAGGATTATGAAAAAATTTTGAAGATAGAAATGGCATGTTTTGAATCCGATGGTATCAGAGGAGAGTACCTGACGCTCGCTTATGAATATATCCTGACTGTTCAGCCTACTAGAGTAGAAGCCGAGAGAGCGTTTTCGGCATCAGAATATATTTGTAGTTCACTCAGAAGCAGGCTTGGAGCATAGAGTAACAAATAAGAGGGCTCACCGGAAATGAAAATTTGAAACGCTAATATCAGAGTCCTCAGCAGAGGGCGTTTAGACGATTCAAGTTGCGGGTTTCCGGCTGGACGCCATACTTTTTCTCGCTGTCTAGCTTATAACACACGCATGACATTACTTAGTGTTGAAAAAGTACAATATTGAAAATTCTTGTGTGGCCTCTCGCATATATTTTCTACGGAAAAAATTTATATTTAATACTGTTTTTCATAAGTATTTTCCTATTCATTTACGTACCAATAAGTTATTTTTATTGTATCATAGTAATGGCGTGTATTGTAACCGGCTGTCGTAATACTCAATAAACTGCCAAAGGAATCTCATTTTTCAATCTTCCAAAATGTAAAACTCTGTAAGTATCGTTCGTAGTTTAATTTTATATTACCAAATAAAATAAGAAAGTATTTTTAAATTCCGTCAATGTGAACATTTACACAAGAATAACTATGTTTATAACCACAAATTATGTCGTAATTTTTGTTTGTTTATTATTATCAAATAATATAAGAAGGTATTTTTAATTCCGTCAACGTGAACATTTACACATGAACAACTATGTTTATAACCACAAATTATGTCGTAATTTTTGTTTGGTTATTATTATCAAATAATATAGGAAAGTATTTTTTAATTCCGTCAACGTGAACATTTACACCTGAATAACTATGTTTAGAACTATAAATTAATACGAAATTTCTGTTTTGTTCACAGGGCGATGGAATAGTTGAGACTATGTCGCCGAGATGAGTTGGCAGCCGGATTGTTACAGGTGAATGCAAAGCCGAGTCTAAATTTGCCAACACCGACCGAAGATGTTACAATGAGAGTGATAGAACCAGACATGTTGGAACGACTGAGAGACCAGCCGAGTACTAGTTTAGAGGCGGCAGAATTAAGCTATTCCTATAAAGGAATATCTGAGGTAATTTATCAGTAAAATTATACATAGTCTAGATTTAGAATTTATGCACAAGGAATTGTACTGACCAGGTAGCATCTTTAACATTAAGTATATATAAACTAGTGATACAATTGATTGCGTTTTGATTGAATACTTAATATCAGGCTTATAGACAAATATCTTTACTTTATTTAACTCATTTTGTTGCAAGTTTTCAACACTTGGATACAGGTAAACGCTAACCACTTCACTAATTATACATAGTGTATCTTGTAGTATATATTTTCAATTTCAATGATAACTGATACGACTAATGTGAGATAAATTATGTATATTTTGTATTAATCATCCAATGTCTGGAGTTGACAGGTTATTTGGAAACAGTAACATGGATTTTTACTGCATGCCAGATATATGCCAATTTATATCCAAATATTATATATGTTTGTGAATTGTTTATGATTATAGGAGGACATACTTCCGGAAGCCGCTTCAACCAGAGCCAGCGTTTCAAAGAGAGGCAGCCTACAAAAACTGAGGAGTTCCAGACTTGTTGAAGTTTTCAATATAGTAATTAGGTTAGTTATGAATGTAAAATTCTTAAGTTTTAAAGTTATTATTTGTAAATCTAATATTCAAGGATAAATTTTAAAAACTCCATCTAGGTCAATTTCAATACAAAACATTTTAATTGAACCAAGAATTTTGAACTTATTAAAAGAATAACCCTTTCACGACAAACATTCTAATGTAAACATTTTGACGAACCCTGGAGGAAATACTTTTAATAAAGTATATACTGTAATATTGTAAGAATACCAACTTGAATTTGAAGCTTTAACAAAATTTGGAAATCAATTTTCTCCATTGAGACACGCTAAGAAATAAACACCATAGAATACGCATTAACATCCATATATGTATGTATAGCCCGTGTGTATTTTTCTACTTTCAGCTCTGCAGTAGAGGACATCCATAAACTATTATGGACACAGCGCTGCAAGCTTCTCAGATTATAATCAACCTGAACAGCGGGAAAGTCAGAGAAACCTTGAAGCATGCTTTTTGAAATGGAAATCCAAATATATTTTTGAAATAATTACCTATTAAAATACTATAATTGTAAAATTATATATGTTTTGTAAAATCTCTGATATATGTTTTGTAAAATTTTAGTTACTCTAAAGTTTTAATAAAAATTTATGAAAATAAGAACGTTTTTTAATATATTGTTTAATAAATTATAATTCAATGTTTTATCATAATGCCATCTATGGGTGATAATTCTACCTAGACAGCGCCATTTTTTGGTCTTGGTAATAATCAAAGCGCCACCTGGTGAGTCAGGGTCCAATTATCCATATAAACATAGACCACTTTTTTGGTGTGTATTAGTATGGGAGTGTCCGTTCTGTACTCTATTCTGTGGCTTGGAGATGATACTATAAATGCAATTTGCTTTTCAAGAGCGTATTTTCAAAAGTCACAGTCGTAATAATACCATTTAGTTATTTAGATAAGAGAAAGTTGTGATTTGACAATGATTAGTGGTTATTGTTTTTGTTGTTGTTGATTAGTTGTGATTTTTTTAGTCATTATATGAATACTAATTACTCGTACTTGATTATATAATTTAATTGTTATTTTGTTCGAAAACAAATAATTTTTTTTGCATAATGTGAGACATGTTTAATTAATAAAACTTGATTTTTTAAATAAAAACCTGTAGTTTCAATTCGATTTTATAACATAATTTTAAATATGCCGGATCCCGCGGGAATTTGCGCGGGATTGATCAATCCCGCATATCAATCCCGCGGGATTGAATGAGCTGCGGGATTGCAATCCCTACTAGAAATATTTTACATACTTGCATGCTTATATGGAAGAATAAACGAATAACACTTCCTTTTGGCTTCAGATTGATAGTTTTTATAAAAAACAAACTGGATAAATACTAACAGGGGCATGCAAGGATTATGTCGACACATCGATGAAAATTTCATAAATTTATAAGCATAATGCTTTAGGTCAATTACAAGACTTTTTATGCAAAACGAAGTTTTGACTCTGAAAAAGTGCACATGTTACACATATCAAAACGTACAAATCAAACCACATGATATTCAACTAGCTTTAAAAGTCCTGGTTTTATTTAAAAGAAATTGGCCGTAGAAAATAATTTCATTTGTTTAGTCCACAATACAATGCTGTTAATACGTAAATCATTAATAACCATTTCTAAGCATAAACAGTCCTACCTTTGATCTTTGATAAATGGAATTTTTATTCAACTTTTTAAAATGTTATGATCGTTCGAAGAAGGTTCATTTTAAAAATCAAAAACATAAAAGAAAGTAATAACTAAATTTGGTACAAGGAATAGGTCAATTTGTCGATTTGATTGCTAAAGAAATTGAACTTTAAGGAAGTTCTAAGTCCTATTAAAGTTCTTTTAAACTTACGTACAGAAATATATAACATCGTTTAAATGTTTAAAAAGAAAAAAAGTATTGCTTATCATAAGATAAACTTGAAACAAATATAATAAATTATATTGAAGCTTATGCCTAAAATAATTTAATAAAATGACGCAAGTTACATTGCTTCTATTAGATATATGACATGCTAGTTTTACTTCTGTATATTTTAGTTATTGGAATAAAAATAGCATGAAACTGAATATAGAGTCAAGAAAGTGTTTTCTCTGCAGATCCTAGCCATGCACAGGTACTAGTCTGGCTCTTAATATATACAGAATATTGCATACAGCAGATTAACAAAGAGCTTAAGAAACCTTCGAATGATCTGACTCAGATATGAATAGAAATAAAAATTTAAAAAAAAGAAAATTATTACATAATTTCATTTATTAAAAATAATGATTTACAACACTATTTGACTGTTTGGTGCAGCTCCAAGTAATAATGTATTCAAATTTGACCATGGGCGAATCAAATAATTTTGCGGGTAGCTCTAAGCGTGTTATCTGTATTAATAAAAAATAATAGTAATATTACGTCTATATCAGAAATTCATTAATTTTCCCTATTGCATGTAAGTAGTTAGTTTTGGACCAACTTAATCAATTGGTACTCCGAATGAGGTAAAAAAGAGAGATCAATTTCATTAGGGCCCAGCTCAAGTAGTACATCCATTCTTTATTACAATGGTTAGTAAGTTAATATTGTCTTTTTACATCCTGTGAAAGGTACCTATATCCACTCCACCGAGTTATTATTTTATTGAGTTATCATTTACCTTTGACATTTACACTTTCATCAATTTCGATAAATATGTTACAGTAAATTTCAAACTTATTGTTGTGAGCAATGGAATAGTGACGTCCGTTTTTGATTGTCCTAGTACATTTTTTATCTAAAACGAAGAATAAATAAGTGGAAAAAAATTACCACATCTGAAAATATAATTATAATACCCTGGCTGTAACATTTTAATATTTATTAAGTACGTAACATAAATAATAACTTTGTCGATAAAAGTTAGGAAGTGTTAAAATATTACAAAAACAACTATCGTATGTAAGTGCTATGATTATTTTCCAATAGTATAATAAAAATGGCTCACAGTAACCTAATCACCCGTTGATCCATTTTTAGTCACGGGCATGGAAATAAAAATTTGGTTCCGAAAAACGGAAAAATAAAAGAAAGATTGAAGTATAGACAACGGCCTACAATCCGAAGAAGTACAAGTTTTTTGTCATGTTTGTGTCTTCTGAAGTTAAATTTTACATTTTTGTTATTGATCGAATTATGCGCCTTTCTTTAAAAAAAATTAATTTCAGTGTAAGACACAATTCTTATAAATAAAAAAAGTTGTAATTTCTAAACAGAGTAAAATGCAATGGGACTTTTTTTTCTTTACAATATCTGTGGTAAATCTAATTTAATTTCTCTTCCTTTTTGTTTTAAAAGGATCATCATAAATATTACAGTTATCTTGAGTAAGCAACTGGTACTGTTCTGCTAGTTGCTTTTTTACAAAAGTTGGTAGCGATTGGTGTTGTAAATAAAGATAAGTCTGCCAGTGATCACAAAACTGGAATCAAAGAATTAAACGAACACATAATAATCCACGGGACTATCGCAACAGTGCCAGAATGTAATGTAATATTTTCTAATCCTGAAGAACCAATTCTCTCGGTTTCTATCCAGATAAGGGTACGTTTCACCCCTGAATCCTGATAGTATCACATTAACAAACGACGAGGGTTGAGGACAAAGAGCAAATTTTTCTTTATTATTAGTTTTGAAATTCATTAATATATATCTAGCCAATTTTGTAACCATTTAGGATAGAGAATTTATGAGTAACTAGGACTCGCTTTGATATCTACACTCACCGTTACAACCTATAAAATTTTTGTTAGAAAACTATGGTTTAAAAAGAATATTTGGTGCATATAACTTGAGAAAATCAATATAAATTTTAATTTCATAAGGATTAAGATAGTCGTGCGGAATAAGCTTTGGAAAAATGGTATCAATATTTTAACCGAAAAAGAATTATATGACAAATACATACATGGTATCGCAGACTTCATTGTTAAACTGTTTATCAAGAATAATTTGTACTATTGAATATACTTGGCGTTAATTTTGTAGAAATTCATTACTCACAATTAAATGAAACTACGTGATGTAGTATTATTTCTACTTTCTTTAAGTTCTTTACCACGACGCAGGTTTAGTCATTTTACATCTTCATGTGGGCTGTTAGCAAAGACCTTTGCTAATAGCCCTGTAATAATAGTACATCACGTAGTTTCATTTAATCGTAAATTTGTACTATATTGCTTCTATGTATCTCTAACGATATAAACAGCGAATCCAAAATACTTTTTTACGTCTTCTTTTATACTCTTCATGGCAGGTCGGGTAATTTACCTATTTTCTAGAATTTTGCATTTAAACTTTCCTTATTAAAAAAAACATAACAACGTCGTTTTAGAAGTAATATCGATTTCTTGAACCTTCATTATCGCAAATAAGCAATTTCCAAGATATTGGGTACAAACTAAAACTATGTGCTAATGCTGTACTGACATAATTACATCAATGGCTGATTCATTTAAAGGAGCTTTAAAACTATATATTTTTTTTTAAAAATGATACAAAATATAAAGCTGTTCGAATCCTTGATTTGTTTGTAATAATAAAAGATTTTATGTAGCCACATATACAAACAATGTAGAAGATAATAGGGAAAATGTGAAGACATATGTAAAATACTGTTATGCGTTTTTTCACTCCACCATGTTCTGTTATATGTCTAAATAACATTCCTTTATTATTCTTTACTTCTACCTTCTTTTTATGTTTCCTAATTTATTTTATTTACATTTCTATTTAATCAAGGAGCAAAGTCTAATTATTCTTTTTTGCGTCATTTATTCACTATGTGGGTTTTAAAGGAATTCACAGTGAACTTTTCGGATAAAAAATACTTTTCAGCGATGAGATGCACTTTTGGATAAATGGCTTTGTTAACAAGCAAAACTATTAAATATTTTGAATATTAAGTGTTTAAATAGTTATCTATTATTAATTAAGTTCTCTTTTAGGATCGTAAACCACATATCGTGACTGGAAGGGCTGTGTCATATCGATCAATATTCCTTGATAAACTTATTTAAATATGGATATACATCACTGGATAATTATTCATTTTATATATTTAGCATTGTTATATCAATGACACTGTGAAATATATGAAATGCAATACCAACATTCATATATTTCACAGTGTCATTGATATATTAACATTCATTCATATTTCGTGGAAGAATAATACGTGGATATATTTAAAAGAAAATATATTTAAAACAGATGCGCTAAATACTATCGAAATATTAAAAGTAGTTATATAGAAATCGAAGCTTTATTACTAAAATATTTTCACTTGACTGATTATTATTTAAAAGAGCTAGAGACATATCCGTTTAGAATATATTTATATGACTGATATTTGAATAACCTTACAGTTTTCCATGTTATATACTCGTAAGTAGATGAATTTTTTCTTATTATTTTAAGTGAAGAATATATTTAAATACAAGTCTGGATATGTATTATCAGACAAAATATTTTATGATTTCGCCAATATTGAATGTGAAAAGCTGGCAATTATTTGATAAACTCTACCTATTCTGTGTAAAAACAAACTAGGGCAGAAATTGCGTTTAGTTTGGAAGTGGTGAAATAAAGTTTGGTATCCTTTTGGTTAATAACTGTTATTCTAACAATAAATAAGATTCAAATAGGAGGTGTCATGCTCTATTATCTCTGGATTACAAATATAATAAACAATTTTCTCATCAACTTGTACTTTAGATGGAATATTTCATCATAAATATGCAAGCAAAATTACATTACTTTTCTTATTTATTCCTTGTATAAATGACATAAGATATTCAATTACTTAGATGTAAATAAAATTTAAGAAATATATGACTCCTTGGTTTATATGAAACTTATATACTCAGTATATCCAGGTCATTCGTTATTAATTAGCTTCTACAAGTATACAGTTTGGTCTAGATTAAGATTTAGATGTCATTCAAATGATCGATTAAAACATTTATGTCAATAATATTAGGCCTAATTGCTTTTTATTTAGCTTCCTTTTTAATTTATCGAGTGTTTGGTCCTGAGGTATTTTTGAAAAAAAAATGATAATTAAACTACAAAATTAACTAAATGCTAAGAATGTTTAAATCTTGCATATAATCTTGTAAACTGTAAGGAGTGAAAATTATATAGTCCTTATCTACAGATTATGGCACGTAGTATTTGTCATTCAGTTCCTATAAAAAAAGTATTACTTACAAAGCACCTCTTATTTTAAAAAAGGTTGGAATACATTTTCATATCTGGGAAGTTTGTTTTGTTAGGGACGAAAGATGTCATATTAACGAAGTAAAAGATACAATTCTGTAGTAATATAGTGTTAATAACGGAAAAAAATGCTTATAAAATCAATTTTTAGTTTTGGAAAAAGTGATCAAAATATTGAAATCGTAGGGTATATAACTGTTTACAACGAATTGTGAAGAATTTTAAGTCTATGGTTCTAAAAATAAAAGAAAATAAATTCGATCATAAAAAAAAAGCAATGTATCAAATTAAGAAGTCTTGTGATTTACGAGGCATATATGAGGGAATGCTATTTAATAATGTATATCTAAAAATGTTAGGCTTATGCCGATAAAAATCATATTTTATTTAAAAATTTTAAAAAGAAACATTTTTAAACAAACTTTTTTTGATATGTGTAAGCCACTATTTTCGGTGCTTTTTGAAGCCCAATAGAATTGTTTACAACAGTTGCTTGGAAATTTCTTTCATAACCCTTTTTTAACGCGTATTCGTTACTCCTCAACATTCCCACTCTGGTTTTCCCTCTGAAATCTTTTATCTCTCCTTGTATCTCTCTTTATTTTTGCAACCATATTTTTGTTATTTATCATTTGTTTTTTTTTGTTAGCTTATGTATTTATACCGTAAACGAACTGATAAATAAAAGTACATATATTTGTGGACTTGCTACATGAGCAACGCCTTACAGATACAGCAATGGTAAAATTTGATAAAACGGTAATGAAAGTAAATAACCTTGAAAGTCCACCCTAATACATAGTTATAAACAAAAGATTTCTTCATTGAGAAGTGATATGTAATAAAAATTTATAATTACAGTTTAAAGTACATAGAATAAATGATAAGTTAAAGAAAGAGATATAATATTTTTTCCATTGTAGTTTTATAAAACAACATTAAATTATAGTATCAATTTTCAGCTCCTTAATACTATGGAACAAAAACAGACACAAAACGTAATAAAATGAGTAAATACCTTAGTTATTGACATTGGATTTAAACATACTCTAATTTACGTCGGTAAAGTAGAGTATGTTTAAATCTATAAACCAACCAAATCAAAAATCATCCAAATCAAGAATAATTTATTGCAATGTATAAAAAATGACAATCGTCAATAAAGGCCTGTTCCCTGATTAATACTGGCAAATATGGTAGCAATTAATATTCTTAGCTTTGATTTTTTCTACCTACGAATAAAGTGCACAAGTAATATCTAATTTTTAAAATGATATTTAATTTTTAAGACTTCGAAAACCATATTTGTACTTTCAAGAAGTCGCTGGGACTCCAATTGAATATTTAATTAACATTCAAGTTACTTAGTCGCGGAAACGGGCGGGATGTAAATATAATCGAGTTTCGTTTCCATAAATATCTGGGTGCGAGAGGAAAATTATTCGTTTGGCTTCCTATTAATTTTATTAATTATCTCTTTCAAGTATATTTTATGTTTGAAATAAAAATTGGTGGTTAGTTACCAAAGTAAATGTATGAACATTTTTTTGCAGGAAATAGCTTTTCAATATCATAAGTACCTGAAAAATACATTATTAAAAATATATGTTACATACAATATTTTCAATCTAAATTTAGAAACAAGGTTTTTATGATGGTTTAACACAAATTCACGTAAGTCTTTAGGAATATATCGTATAGTGCATCCAAATATGTATTTTTGTTACTCCTCAACCTTTTTTACCATTTCCCTAAAGGAAATTCATGTAAGTCTTTAGGAATATATCGTATAGTGCATCCAAATATGTATTTTTGTAACTCCTCAACCTTTTTTACCATTTCCCTAAAAGGGTGATTCTAAACGTCCGTCCAAATTTAAGACATGTTTTGGTAAATATTTACATAAGAAATTTTTTATTACATTTCTATGTAAATAAAATATAAATATCACTTTTTATTCAAAAATATTCATGTATCATATAAATTATTAGAGAATGCGCAACTATAATTGTAGAGTCGAAGTAAGTATGTAACTGACGTTATTGCATTCGGTCATGTCTCAATTTAAATATATTTTTTCATAAATAAAATTATGATTTAAAGATAAAAAATCAATTTTAAACTGTTACCATACATTATGAGAATTAACAAATATTTGATTTTCTTTCTGTACACCTGTATATAATTTTTTTTATCCAAGATATGATCCGAAATATTTAACAATATTTAAAACAGAGGTTGCAGGTTACATTTACAAATTTACTGTTTCGAAAAAGACAAAAATACAACAGTTTTTTAGGTTGCAATCCGTATTTCGCTTTATCGCGATATCTCCAAAACCATTGATGACATCACAAAACATGAAAGAAATTTCAATAAAAGGGGAAACAAACCAACATTGTCCTAATTACTTGAAGGAAATCTTGGCTTTGATTTATGACGGTTTATGCTTATTATTTGTCTTAGTGTATTAATGTATTCTACTCATGTACATTAGTAACAAAAATGCGAATTTCTATTATGCGACTCCGAAATAGTACCCTAAACTTACAAAGTCGGCCCTAGATCTCAACCGTCAAAAGGAGATAGAAAACAATTTTGATAGCTTCATTTAAAAATGGTTCATCGTCATATTTTCAGTAGTATCACTATGATATTTTCTAAAGTGTTTTCAATTATATTTATCGCTTGAAAATTATATCTACCTATACAAAGTTTTATTGCTTTTGCTAAATTATTGTATATTTGATACTGAGATATTTTTTTTGCCCATTAAAATTGTATTAAACATTGATGATGAAAATTAAGAAGATATATATAATTCAGTCTATAATATTGGTTTAACTTTGGAAAATTTATAGATTTATTCAACTAATCACACAACGTTTAGAAAGATCTAGAGCATTGGACTTATGTAAATACCACAAAAGACAACTGGTTTTAAAATTTAAAACAAATAACTGCAAACAGAATACTCAAATGTGTACACAGCAGTCCTAACTCAAACTTACAACCAATATAGCTAATTTATAAAAAAAGAACATCCCAATTATAATTGTAAATTTTAGGGTTATAAGCTGCATTATTTTTGAATAGAAAGTAACGAGGTAAATTTTCGCTTCACATAACAGTATGGGGCATTTTGTACTTGATCACCTATCACGTAATGCAATATCGAGTCATTCTAATTAAGATAGCATGGCTATTAAGTTGCATAATCTAAAAACATTACAATTACTAGTCTTAGCTTACAATTGCTAGTACTAAATCTTTATTTATTTAAATCTATAATTGTGATCAGATGTGCTTATACTAAAATTTGCTTACATGCAAAATATGAAAATGATAATTTCATTGGATTCAATGTATGCAAATAAGGTATATTGTTAAAAAAATTCTGGCTAATAAGGAAGCCAGTCATCCATATTTCTGCCAATCCTCGTATTGCTTTGCTCACATTTCACCCTAAACAGAATATATGGAGAAAAGTTCTCTCCGTGAAATTTCTATATTAATTTGTACTTAATCACGGAAACTCAGTCCCTAAGTGAATACAAAACCGGATGCCATGCTTTTATATTTTCGTACTTACCATAAATTTTTGTATGACGTTTAAAAGCTGCCTTACAATTTGTTTATTTCTCTATAGTATTTCACCTGATTAATAAAAAACATGTTTTATCGAGTACTGTCGCATTTATGACTTTAATTGTAGCTTTTACTTTTTTTGTATGTTTTAATCTTCAATTTATCGAACAACGGTGTGATTCTCACAATACGTACTCTTCATTACTACACTTACGTACATACATATATTATATTATATTATGGTATATTGCAGTTTTTTTTCAAATAACACTTCAAACTCGAAGGTGCTTCTAATAACATTTAGTCTAATACGTTGCCCCAAACTTCCTAATATGTGTACATAACACGCGTTGCTTTTGTTACTTTGACAAATATTGTAAATGTATATTCGGAATGGATTTTGCCGGAAGTACTGTGATATGCCTTGCAAATATTCTTTCGACAAAAAATTATCTTTACCTTGGTTTAAATGGAAATGAATATTTCGCTTTATGCAACTACTGGTCGTATTGGGATTATTATGTTTCTCACTTAGGAGTTGCATCAAATGAATACGATCATACAGTTTTGAAAGTATTTTCACAATAAAATGTTATTTCTAAAAAGTAATTAGTGTATGTAGGATTAGTAAATAAATAAATCTTGTCGGTAAATATGTATAGCGATTATAATAATTTAATTTTTCTACTTTTGCTTTTTATAAATTTAGAGATTCGTGAAATGACACAACCACATCTGCATGCATTAACTAGAAAGCAAATAAAAATTCAGATTCTTGAAAAAAATTAGACCAGTCTTTGGAGACTTCCATTGGAGTTTGTGCTTTCAATAGTATTACTCCAGGTAACAAATGATACACCTTATTCAATATCCGCTAGCTAATGAAATTAAAATTAAATTTAGACCCATCACAACCCCTTATAATTCGTTAGATGCTCACCATAAGGGATGAATGAGTACCACGTGATATAGAGGCATATTTAAAAGTAAAGATTGATGGAATAACACTTTTAACAATGTAACGGCTTCAATACAGACGAATTCCATTTTAACTTTGCCGATATTTGAACATATAAAAACAATTTCCATTTATCATTTCATTACAATAATTTAATTTTTTTCAAAATCTTTAAAAATTCTACTTAATTACATGTATACCTATTAAGAATTCGACAAAACTTGTTTCTTCATGGGCTACAAAGAAGTTATTCTCACTAGAGAATTCTACATGAATCTTGATTCTTCATTTACTAATTTATAAAAATAATTTTAGTTAACAAAAATTTCTTGAGCTTAAAATCATTTATATTTTTTTATTCTCTCTCTCCTACGAATTAAGCTCCTGTCCTGAAGAGTACATATAAATGTGTTCTGATTAGTCTATATATTACGTGCACTAATAGAATTAAAATCTTTTAGTCTGATATTAGCGCCTCTATAAAAATCAATGACATAATAATAGAATATAAATTTATTACTTTAATAACTTATTAAAAAAATCTTTCACGAATGATTTGGCGCGTAAAACATATTATTTGTAAATTAAGTCATGAAACAAATATATTCGGTTGGTGACCTATAAATCTACCACTTTTCAAGCAATTAATTGAAGTTACTTTTAAATTTCCCATGAATGAAAGTGATATTTTTGCGTGACAATACACGTACGGAATGCAATCTCGTTCCCGCGAGATCTCGTTCTCGCGAGATCTCGGTCTTTCTTAGCGAGGTTGATCTCGGACGAAAAAAAGGCGAGATCTCGCGAGTTTAACGAGATTGTAATCGAGCATAAAAAGGTCTTATTCGAAGCGCCGTGAAGCGCGGACTGACACGGACGGAGTTGCGTTGCGATCTGTCGGTTTCGTTCGGTGACCGTTGTGCGTGAGGCGGCGGCCTGAGGTACGCTAGCGGGTGCGGGACGAGGTGTCTTATCTCTCAGATTCGTTCGTGCGTGCGATTGGTCGAAAATTGAGCCGGCATGCAGCGTCATCAGCGCGCATTTGTCTTGTTTACTAATAGTTGTTGCAAGCTAACGTGATTGAGTTTGATTGCATTCGAGTATTTTTTTGGTTATTTATGCAAAAAAAAGTTTCTTATGTGATTGACGAATGGACTGTGGAATAACAAACGATGTCGGCGAATATAGTTTATAAAGACTATGAGAGTATTTCGGAAGTATGGAAATACTTTTTGAGAGCAGAAAATGGATTGAGTGCTAAGTGCAAACTTTGTAAGAAGATTCTTAAAACCAAAGATCGATCTCCGCGTGGCTTACATGTGCATTTAAAATCGATTCATAAAATTGACACGAAAACGAAGAATGTCATATCACCCCCGCCGTTGCCGTTGCCGCCACCACCGTCCCGTCACCGTCCCGGTTGAAGATACTTCTATGAAGAAGAAAGTATCAAGAATGGTAGCCAAAGATGGACTACCTTTCTGTGTTTTCTGTACTTCCAAAGATATGAGAGATCTCTTCAATTCTTCGGGACACAAACTGCCTATGTCCCCAAACACAATTAAACTTATAGTTATGAATTATGGCATGACATTGAAAATGAAAATAATGCGTGAATTGGCTCAACTGAAGGAGAATGATCACAGATTTACGCTAACATTTGATGAATGAGACTTCTTCTATGAACAAGCGATACATGAATGTAAACGTACACACATTTTTGAACGGCATTGCTCTGTTTTGGAACTTGGGGCTGATTGGCCTCTTTGGAAGTATGCCTACTGAAAGTGGTGTCAGTATTTTGAAAACAAACTTAATCGAATTTGGCCTTATTCTCTAAAAAGATATCATCAAT